>CM034539.1:59048697-59155897 GCA_020002185.1 Paraescarpia echinospica | reverse complement strand
GTGCGCGGGCGTGTGTGCGGGCGTGTGTGTGTGAGTGCATGCGTGTGTGTGGGTGTGTGTGTATGTGCGTGTGTGCCTGTGTGCATGTGTGAGGGTGTGCATGTATGTGTGTGTGTGCATGCCTGTGTGCTTGCGTGCATGCGTGCATGGGGGGTGTGTGTATGTATGTATGTATATATATGTATGTATGCATGTATGCACACATGCATGTATGCGGGTAGGTTGACATTTTCCTCTTAGACGGCTTGAACCCCAAGCGTCAAACTTTCAGAGGTTAATCTACGACCCCACAAATAGAACGTAAGACCTAGATCTTTCCAATATACCCCATATATGTCAAGAATGTCATATTTTATGGGGTTAATCAGTTATTCAGAATGTAAAACTCAACATGCACGTAATATAGAAAACGTAACCTAACAATCATGCTAGTAGCATAGCAATATGAATATTATTTGACAATTCTACACTATCATGACTAGGGCCTATCGATGAATGTGAACTTTTCATGATGAACATGAACATATTCTCTCTGCCCTTCATAATTGTTAATAAACAACGAGCACCTGCGAGCACATAATAACACTGCGTGTTTTCTAACATTTGGTATACCTTACTACCACGACTGTCAACTACCAAGGCATCCCTTCAGGTGATGGGCATTTTTGCTAGTACATAACATTACCTTAGCACACTAGCCACACAAGAGGTCAGGATATGGTAGATAACAAGTTGGTCTTAAACATTTGTGGGAAGTTAGCCCCAAAACAGGCGGGAGATGGAAGGTTGGACCCAAAACAGGTGGAAAATGGGAGGTTGGCCCAAAATACTCCGTACATAGATGGCTGGCCTCCATGACATGGTGGGAGATAGATGGATGCCCCAAAAATAGATGTGAGTTTGCTCTCCAAAACAAAAAATAAATCAAACAAAACATGGCTATGGCATTCCCTGGAGAATGGCTGACCACTCAATTTCTCCAAAGAAAAAAGTAAATAAATAAATAATAACACTAAATGACTACTTTTTCAGAATAGATAACCAATTGGTGCATGAGGCCGCCAATGGAAGCAAGTGAACATAGAGAGTGAGTGGGCCGCCAGTGGAAGCAAGTGAACATAGAGAGTGAGTGGGCCGCCAGTGGAAGCAAGTGAACATAGAGAGTGAGTGGGCCGCCAGTGGAAGCAAGTGAACATAGAGAGTGAGTGGGCCGCCAGCGAAAGCAAGTGAACATAGAGAGTGAGTGGGCGGCCAATGAAAGCAAGTGAACATAGAGAGTGAGTGGACCGCCAATGGAAGCAAGTGAACATAGAGAGTGAGTGGGCCGCCAATGGAAACAAGTGAACATAGAGAGTGAGTGGGCCGCCAATGGAAGCAAGTGAACATAGAGAGTGAGTGGGCCGCCAATGGAAGCAAGTGAACTTAGAGAGTGAGTGGGCCACCAATGGAAGCAAGTGAACGTAGAGAGTGAGAGGGCCGCCAATGGAAGCAGGTGAACATAGAGTGCATGGGCCGCCAATGGAAGCAAGTGAACTTAGAGTGAGTGGTCCGCCAATGGAAGCAAGTCAACATAGAGAGTGAGTGGGCCGCCAATGGAAGCAAGTGAACATAGAGAGTGAGTGGGCCGCCAGTGGAAGCAAGTGAACGTAGAGAGCGAGTGAGCCGCCAGTGGAAGCAAGTGAACGTAGAGAGTGAGTGGACCGCCAGTGGAAGCAAGTGAACATAGAGAGTGAGTGGGCCGCCAATGGAAGCAAGTGAACATAGAGACTGAGTGGGCCGCCAGTGGAAGCAAGTGAACGTAGAGAGTGAGTGGGCCGCCAGTAGAAGCAAGTGAACATAGAGAGTAAGTGGGCCGCCAGTGGAAGCAAGTGAACGTAGAGAGTGAGTGGGCCGACAATGGAAGCATGTGAACGTAGAGAGTGAGTGGGCCGCCAGTGGAAGCAAGTGAACGTAGAGAGCGAGTGGGCCGCCAGTGGAAGCAAGTGAACGTAGAGAGTGAGTGGGCCGCAGTGGCTCACAGCAGATTCACATACAATGATCCGTAGTTAGTGTATTATTATACAGATGAAATGTAGTCACCTGAACAAGTCACAGAACCGTTTATGAAACTGTATCCCTTGTAGCACTGTCTGCACGTCGTGGCAGAGGTAGTTGTGTTCACTGCACAGTCCCAGCAGTTATCTTCACATTCTGCAAGATATCTTCCTTCGTCAACATCTCATGATAATAATAAATAACAAGTTATCTTCCACCGTCAACATCACATGATAATAATAACTAACAACAATGACATCTCATACAATAACAATAAGAATTATCAAAATTGTCTCCCGGAGAACTGAAGGACCCATCACATGACCAGTTGCTTAATAAAAGCTCCGTAAAGCCATACAAAATGGATGTTGAAAACATGACGTGTCCATGCATTCTGTCGATTCAGATTTCTTTATGACAAAAACATACAGCAATGTTTGTAAAGCGATAACTGTAATGTTTGATCTACGAGATGTCATGCCGCAATTGTAATATAATTCACATATTATAACTGTTATCAACATTGTTGGAAAAGACAAAGCATGACGGAGGTCGCACACGTAATTGAGGGTGTAACATAAAAAAACTGCGACATACAGGATTGGTCAATTGATGGAATCACTACATCGTCGTTTGTCGTCGTTTACCTGTCACAAAAAAATTATGCAGGTCATTGTCAACGTGATACACCCGAATTCTAAAACCATAGATATTATAGTGCAATAGGTCGTCAAATGTGGTGACAGCATCATTCACAAATATTATTGACCCATTGGTGGAATCCTAAGATCTGTCTATGCATTTTGTTGTAGGCAACTTTGAGATTTAAAAAGGTGCCCTTCTTAAAATTCACCCAGAGTTGGAAACAATAAGGGGTCATTTCTGAATGTTGATATCTGATATCAGAAGAAATTACTTTCTCTTGAGAATGGGGGTCTGATGCAGTTTGATCTGGATTCGGACATCACTATTTTATGCTTCTGACCGATGCCGTTAATATAAGTCATGTCTACACGTTTTTAACACGGGATACGCTAAAATAGCCCGGGTTATCTTTAACCCGGGTTAAATCGCCCATCCGTGTAGACGAAGCTATACTGGTTTCATGGTCTCATCATATCAATGTTAACACACTTTTGTCTGAGGGAGGGGTGGGGGCTGATGACAGATGAAAATAATTTTATCTGATATCGGACATCAACATTCTGAGATGATCCCTAAACTGTACAAGAATATGCAATAATACAGGCCTGTACAAATAAATATACAATATGCAACAATATAAAATAAGTGGAAACGTCGAACATACATATTCACTTGTACAAGTGGAAATGTCAAATGTACATATTCACCTGCACAGGTGGAAATGTCAAATGTACATATTCCCCTGCACAGGTGGAAATGTCGAATGTATATATTTACCTGTGGAGGTGGAAATATCAAATGTACATATTCACCTACACAGGTGGAAATGTTTAATGTACATATTCACCAGTGCAGGTGGAAATGTGTAATGTACATATTCACCAGTGCGGGTGGAAATGTTTAATGTACATATTCACCAGTGCAGGTGGAAATGTGTAATGTACATATTCACCTGTGCGGGTGGAAATGTCTAATGTACATATTCACCAATTCGGGAGGAAATGTTTAATGTACATATTCACTAGTGCAGGTGGAAATGTGTAATGTACATATTCACTAGTGCAGGTGGAAATGTGTAATGTACATATTCACCAGTGCGGGTGGAAATGTCTAATGTACATATTCACCAGTTCGGGTGGAAATGTTTAATGTACATATTCACTAGTGCAGGTGGAAATGTTTAATGTACATATTCACTAGTGCAGGTGGAAATGTGTAATGTACATATTCACCAGTGCGGGTGGAAATGTCTAATGTACATATTCACCAGTTCGGGTGGAAATGTGTAATGTACATATTCACCAGTGCGGGTGGAAATGTTTAATGTACATATTCACCAGTGCAGGTGGAAATGTGTAATGTACATATTCACCAGTGCGGGTGGAAATGTTTAATGTACATATTCACCAGTGCAGGTGGAAATGTGTAATGTACATATTCACCAGTTCGGGTGGAAATGTTTAATGTACATATTCACCAGTGCAGGTGGAAATGTGTAATGTACATATTCACCAGTGCGGGTGGAAATGTTTAATGTACATATTCACCAGTGCGGGTGGAAATGTCTAATGTACATATTCACCAGTTCGGGTGGAAATGTTTAATATACATATTCACTAGTGCATGTGTAAATGTTTAATGTACATATTCACTAGTGCAGGTGGAAATGTGTAATGTACATATTCACTAGTGCAGGTGGAAATGTGTAATGTCATATTCACCAGTGCTGGTGGAAATGTCTAATGTACATATTCACCAGTTCGGGTGGAAATGTTTAATGTACATATTCACTAGTGCAGGTGGAAATGTTTAATGTACATATTCACTAGTGCAGGTGGAAATGTGTAATGTACATATTCACTAGTGCAGGTGGAAATGTGTAATGTACATATTCACCAGTGCGGGTGGAAATGTCTAATGTACATATTCACCAGTTCGGGTGGAAATGTTTAATGTACATATTCACTAGTGCAGGTGGAAATGTTTCATGTACATATTCACTAGTGCAGGTGGAAATGTGTAATGTACATATTCACTAGTGCAGGTGGAAATGTGTAATGTACATATTCACTAGTGCAGGTGGAAATGTGTAATGTACATATTCACCAGTGCGGGTGGAAATGTCTAATGTACATATTCACCTGAGCAGGTGTAGTTGTCAGTCCTGATCCCAAAGCCACCCTGACACATGGTGCATTCTGCTGTCTCGTTGGCGAGGTTATATCTGCAGTTAATACACTGCTCCGGACATGCTACAAACAAAGCACACATAATATTATTATTGCTAATAAATAATGTCATCACCAATTATTTCAGCATGTAAGTTGTTTCCAGATTCATTAATATGCAAAATTGGAGAAGAACAGATAACAGGATCCTTTACTTCCAAATCATTAATTATATTTATTATTTGTAATTATCTACTACTTGTTCTGCCTACTGGTCTTGTTGTACTAAAGTGAGAGTCAGGCCCTGTACTGTTGTACTGCTCTTTCTGTCGTTGACCTCCACTCTTCCCTATCAGCAGCCAATCTTTCAACTTGTTTTGCCTACTGGTCTCGTTGTACTAATGTGAGAGTCAGGCCCTGTACTGTTGTACTGCTCTTTCTGTCGTTGACCTCTACTCTTCCCTATCAGCAGCCCATCTTTCAACTTGTTTTGCCTACTGGTCTTGTTGTACTAATGTGAGAGTCAGGCCCTGTACTGTTGTACTGCTCTTTCTGTCGTTGACCTCTACTCTTCCCTATCAGCAGCCCATCTTTCAACTTGTTTTGCCTACTGCTCTTGTTGTACTAATGTGAGAGTCAGGCCCTGTACTGTTGTACTGCTCTTTCTGTCGTTGACCTCTACTCTTCCCTATCAGCAGCCCATCTTTCAACTTGTTCTGCCTACTGGTCTTGTTGTACTAAAGTGACAGTCAGGCCCTGTACTGTTGTACTGCTCTTTCTGTCGTTGACCTCTACTCTTCCCTATCAGCAGCCAATCTTTCAACTTGTTTTGCCTACTGGTCTCGTTGTACTAATGTGAGAGTCAGGCCCTGTACTGTTGTACTGCTCTTTCTGTCGTTGACCTCTACTCTTCCCTATCAGCAGCCCATCTTTCAACTTGTTCTGCCTACTGGTCTTGTTGTACTAAAGTGACAGTCAGGCCCTGTACTGTTGTACTGCTCTTTCTGTCGTTGACCTCTACTCTTCCCTATCAGCAGCCAATCTTTCAACTTGTTTTGCCTACTGGTCTCGTTGTACTAATGTGAGAGTCAGGCCCTGTACTGTTGTACTGCTCTTTCTGTCGTTGACCTCTACTCTTCCCTATCAGCAGCCCATCTTTCAACTTGTTTTGCCTACTGGTCTTGTTGTACTAATGTGAGAGTCAGGTCCTGTACTGTTGTACTGCTCTTTCTGTCGTTGACCTCTACTCTTCCCTATCAGCAGTCCATCTTTCAACTTGTTTTGCCTACTGGTCTCGTTGTACTAATGTGAGAGTCAAGCCCTGTACTGTTCTACTGCTCTTTCTGTCGTTGACCTCTACTCTTCCCTATCACCAGCCCATCTTTCAACTTGTTTTGCCTACTGGACTCGTTGTACTAATGTGAGTCAGGCCCTGTATTGTTGTACTGCTCTTTCTGTCGTTGACCTCTACTCTTCCCTATCAGCAGCCCATCTTTCAACTTGTTTTGCCTACTGGTCTCGTTGTACTAATGTGAGTCAGGCCCTGTATTGTTGTACTGCTCTTTCTGTCGTTGACCTCTACTCTTCCCTATCAGCAGCCCATCTTTCAACTTGTTTTGCCTACTGGACTCGTTGTACTAATGTGAGTCAGGCCCTGTATTGTTGTACTGCTCTTTCTGTCGTTGACCTCTACTCTTCCCTATCAGCAGCCCATCTTTCAACTTCTTTTGCCTACTGGTCTTGTTGTACTAATGTGAGTCAGGCCCTGTATTGTTGTACTGCTCTTTCTGTCGTTGACCTCTACTCTTCCCTATCAGCAGCCCATCTTTCAACTTGTTTTGCCTACTGGTCTCGTTGTACTAATGTGAGAGTCAGGCCCTGTATTGTTGTACGGCTCTTTCTGTCGTTGACCTCTACTCTTCCCTATCAGCAGCCCATCTTTCAACTTGTTTTGCATACTGGTCTCGTTGTACTAATGTGAGAGTCAAGCCCTGTACTATTCTACTGCTCTTTCTGTCGTTGACCTCTACTCTTCCCTATCAGCAGCCCATCTTTCAACTTGTTTTGCCTACTGGTCTCGTTGTACTAATGTGAGAGTCAGGCCCTGTACTGTTGTACTGCTCTTTCTGTCGTTGACCTCTACTCTTCCCTATCAGCAGCCCATCTTTCAACTTGTTTTGCCTACTGGTCTCGTTGTACTAATGTGAGAGTCAGGCCCTGTACTGTTGTACTGCTCTTTCTGTCGTTGACCTCTACTCTTCCCTATCAGCAGCCCATCTTTCAACTTGTTTTGCCTACATGTCTCGTTGTACTAATGTGAGAGTCAGGCCCTGTACTGTTGTACTGCTCTTTCTGTCGTTGACCTCTACTCTTCCCTATCAGCAGCCCATCTTTCAACTAGTTTTGCCTACTGGTCTTGTTGTACTAATGTGAGAGTCAGGCCCTGTACTGTTGTACTGCTCTTTCTGTTGTTGACCTCTACTTTCCCTATCAGCAGCCCATCTTTCAACTTGTTTTGCCTACTGGTCTTGTTGTACTAATGTGAGAGTCAGGTCCTGTACTGTTGTACTGCTCTTTCTGTCGTTGACCTCTACTCTTCCCTATCAGCAGTCCATCTTTCAACTTGTTTTGCCTACTGGTCTCGTTGTACTAATGTGAGAGTCAAGCCCTGTACTGTTCTACTGCTCTTTCTGTCGTTGACCTCTACTCTTCCCTATCAGCAGCCCATCTTTCAACTTGTTTTGCCTACTGGACTCGTTGTACTAATGTGAGTCAGGCCCTGTATTGTTGTACTGCTCTTTCTGTCGTTGACCTCTACTCTTCCCTATCAGCAGCCCATCTTTCAACTTGTTTTGCCTACTGGTCTCGTTGTACTAATGTGAGAGTCAGGCCCTGTATTGTTGTACTGCTCTTTCTGTCGTTGACCTCTACTCTTCCCTATCAGCAGCCCATCTTTCAACTTGTTTTGCATACTGGTCTCGTTGTACTAATGTGAGAGTCAAGCCCTGTACTATTCTACTGCTCTTTCTGTCGTTGACCTCTACTCTTCCCTATCAGCAGCCCATCTTTCAACTTGTTTTGCCTACTGGTCTCGTTGTACTAATGTGAGAGTCAGGCCCTGTACTGTTGTACTGCTCTTTCTGTCGTTGACCTCTACTCTTCCCTATCAGCAGCCCATCTTTCAACTTGTTTTCCCTACTGGTCTCGTTGTACTAATGTGAGAGTCAGGCCCTGTACTGTTGTACTGCTCTTTCTGTCGTTGACCTCTACTCTTCCCTATCAGCAGCCCATCTTTCAACTTGTTTTGCCTACTGGTCTCGTTGTACTAATGTGAGAGTCAGGCCCTGTACTGTTGTACTGCTCTTTCTGTCGTTGACCTCTACTCTTCCCTATCAGCAGCCCATCTTTCAACTTCCTCCATGTTTCCCAAATTTCTTTTAACACAGTCGACTTTCAAACAAGACTGTAAAGGACACACAAAAAGAAGAAGGCCGCGGAATGTGGGTTGACAACACTAGAGACTAGGAGACAAAGAGGAGACCAAATAGACGTTTTTAAGATATTAAATGGTTATGACGATATTGATAGAATTATTTTCTTCAAACTGAAAGAAGGCAGTATAACCAGAGGGCACAATGCAGCATTAGTCAAGGAACAGTGTAAGTTGGATATGAGAAAGTACTAATTCTCTCATAGGACAATAAATGACGAACAAATTATCTGATGATTGTGTTAATGCTAGCAGTGTGAATATGTTCAAAAATAAAAACGACAGCTATCTGGGGAGGGCAGGTTATACGTAGGTGGAAAATTGTTGGACTCTCGATAAGCCAAAGGCTACCTTGTCCGCATACCGTCTGGAGCTTTTAGCTCTGGACGGCAATCTTGTTAAATCTTGTTAAATCTTGTTAAATCTGGAAGAGGTGGAGTGACCAGGTTAGACAGGACACTGGACTCACGCTTATAACTGCAGAGCGGTGAGCTCTACACAGGACGAAACAGAGGGGTGTGAAGTCTAGCGAGGGGTCAAATTGCCCTAGGCATTTAAGTCAAGTCAACTAAGTCACATATGGCATCTTGCACTACTTCAAAGTGGTTATATAATGGTATGGCTAATTACCCCAGACGATGATTACTGAAAAGGATGGCAATAGTACAAACACGCAACAGCAATAACCTATACTCTCTGTGCACAAACAGGCCTAAGAAGATATTAATAATCACCCGTGCAAGTGTAGTTGTCTTCCCTGACACCGAATTCATCGTAGCAGTTGTAACATTCAGTTCTGTTGTTGACAAAGCTGTATGTGCAGTGCTTGCAGTAGTCCGGACAGGCTGCAAACAGAAGGTCTATCATACACAAAGGCTACATAAACAAACACTAAACTTAAGTTCTTGTACACCGCTGTGTCCAGTCCATGGAACTGCTCAGAGCACTTTACAGTTCGTCCCCCTGGTGGAGTTATTACTTCGAACACCCTCTTGACTTTTCTGGGAACCATTCAGCCATGTTGCAATTACTGTGTGAAGGTTATCCATACACAAATGCTCACTATTGTCTATAGCCAGGTACTCATTAATACAGCTGAGTGAACTGGAGCAACATAGAGTGAACAAACTTGCCCAATTAAGGTTTGACACGGCTGCAAGAGTATTCGAACCCAGATTTAGCAACGTTCACTGGGCTGACATGACCAGAGACAGGCAGAACTCATACAGAGTTATATGTTCATGATTTTGAAATGTCAGTAACATAAGAACTAATCAAAACTGTTGCATACACCCAGTAACATATTTGTAAATGGCACTATTATCTTTATGATGATACAGAAAACCATTAAATTCTACTACTGGAACTCCAAGTACAGCGTTTTGGAATACTGAGCCCTCTCAATACCCCCATCCCTCAGACGAATTTCAAAAAAATCTAAATCGACAAACCATAAAATCAGTCATGGCCATCAACTCGGGTGCCAAGCATAAACTGAAGTGGTTAACATGACGTAATCACCTGGGCACGTGTAGTTGTCCGTTCTGATGCCAAAACCATCTTGACTACTAAAGCACTCTGTCCTGTCATTGTTGAAGCTGTACGTGCAATTCAGACAGTGAGGTGGACAGGCTGCAAGCAATAACAAACTTTATTCGAAAGGTTACAGGGCAAAATGTGATAAACATCATTTCTGAAATTTCATTCAAACAGGTCTTTTGCTCTGGACAGTAATCTTGTTAAGTCACGTAAAATTTGTAGTTTTTGAATAGGAAATTTTTTTTACATAAACAATACACCAAATTAGTTTAACGCTAAATTTTTTTTTTATTTATTCCCCCGTGTCCCTCATATATTAATTTCTCACTAAACTACATTAACGGTGTATGCTTATAAGGGCAAGTGTGCTTATAAAGGCAAGTGCGCTTAGTGACCTGTGTGCTTATTAAGGCATGTGTGCTTATTATGGAATGTGTGCTTATTAGGGCATGTGTGCTTATTAGGGCATGTGTGCTTATTAGGGCATGTGTGCTTGATAGGCTGAATACAGTAGGTGTATCATATGCAAGTGAGTGGATGGCATTAGTGTGCTTGTTTGCTTGCTTGCGTAAATACCACTTTGAGATTTGTTTCAGAGAAGTTTTAACTCTCATGATCACTCTGACGGAAGAGGTGGCACTCACGTTTGCATGTGCCGTCGTCGTCCTTGAGAGCAGAAAGCTTCCTGCATCGGACACACTCCGTCCTTGTACTGGTCTCATTATACTCACAACTCTCACAGCGCGCAGGACACGCTGCAAGCAAATTGTAGGTGTCGTTACGTCACACGTCATAACCTTATACACATACAGCTGTGGTTCTTAGCACCATGGTTACGACCCAAAAATTTTGTTTTTAGACAGCTGAGAATATAATGACATTTGGGTGTCGGAATACATTAGTCGTTACGGTAACTGATCCCAACGCTGTATAGCTACATGAATCATTAATTTAATAATCAGATTGCAAATGAACCTATGAAAATATGGTGCCCTACATACAAAGCTTTGATATACATACATACATACATAGACACATATACATACATATATCCATACATACTTATAGGGGCTTACATGTACCAACTTAAAAATAAAAAGTTAACTTTTTATACAGCGCATATCCAGTCCTCAGGACTGTTCAAAGCGCTGTACACTTTACTCCCTGGCAGACCTGTTCAATCGAACACCATCTCAACTTCTCTGGGAAGCCATGTGGCTATTAATGCACGAAGACTATTCGTACACAAATACCCACCATGACCTATAGCCAAGTACTCATCCACATAGCTGAGTGAACTGCAGCAACGTAGAGTGAATGAACTTGTCCAAGGTTTGACATGGCAGCACAAGATTCGAACCTGGGTTCCCTCGATTGAGAGCCTGATGCTCTATACACTGTGCCACTGCACTCCTACTTGATTATAGTTAACTGCACCATTGTCTCGGTCACTAAAGAAACTTACAAGACATTTTCAACAGAAAGTTTATGATGGGTTTTATGAGCGTCTTAGTGACACATATTTTGAAAACGCTCTTAAAATGTATGAATTCTGCTGCATAATTATGTTCTTGATGAGTTCTTTAACTTAGTGATTGGGTTTCCATGACTCACCAACACAAGTTTGAGTGGAATTTCTGTAGGCGTAGGCGCGGTAGCAAGAATGCTGGTCACATTTTGCTGGTCCATTCTTGTTGCAGGTCAAACAATTGTGGCCACACGCTACAACAAATTCTCATAGAAAGGTGCTACATCCAGTACTCGTTTGTTAACATTTATTTATAATAATATCTATTTAATATTTTTTAAATATATTTTTACTGCATTATGATATAATTATAGTACAATCTAGTCTTTTATATAATTAATTTGTTTAGCAGTTTTACATAATTTTACCTGTACATTCATGTCTTAAACTCACAATGCTTAGGAAGATAAAATGTATATTTTATGAGGTTATCATGAATAGAAAATGTTTATTATTATAATTATTACTGTTATTAATACTAGTCATACAGCCTGCCAAATTGCCTTTAAAAAGCCTGAAACAGAGTTAGCGATTTGAAAGTTGCACTGGCGAAATGTTCAAATTATAAACGAAACATTTAATTTGCAAACAGCCGATGTTAGCACATATTACTCAATGACATTTATTCTACAATATATAACTTCACTAACAACATAATACAAAATGATGTCTTCTACAAGACGTTACTGATACTGTGCCTCATTTTAGATGTGCTGCCACCTGGAGGACTAAAACAATTCAATGACGGTCAATTTTGGCCAATTAATTTCTATCATAAGCTAAACTCCTATGAGGACATTTTACCTGCACAGGTATAGTTAGTGTTGACAATAACAAATTCACATTCGCACAGTGAGCATTCTGCCCTCTCTTCTGATGCACTGTACCGGCACCTCTGACAGTTTTCTGGACAAGCTGCAACATATTCAGTTCAATTAGCTATATTGAAGATATTTCTTACATGGAAACAAATGTCACGGTTTCAGGCCTATGCACCTTTGAGTTAATAAAACCGACATTTCATGATCTACTTTGGGGATATAACCAATATTTTTGCTTCATATAAAATCAACATTTTATGAGATTTAACGGTCGAATATGTGCCTTTCACCAAATTTAAAAAAATCTATATATAAAATGTGGTTGATGGATAGGTCTGTAGGCATCTTTTCACCTAATTTAAACAATCAATCAAAGAATAATAGATTGACCTAAATTATTTATTCTGCTAAACAACGATAATTTAACTAAAGTCCACCAAGTACAGATAAGCCTCATTATTACGTGCCTTCTCACAATACAGGTTCGATTATTACAAGGCCTGTCATGGACCTGGAATTTCTGCCGCCAGTGGTAAGATTGGCGATATGGGGCATCTGACAGTCTGTGACATTTCCACATAATACCCATTAATGCTGGTTGGCCCTTTTAATAAGCTTTGTAAGCCATGTATGGATCGTGTGTCCAGCAAACGTCTTAATGTGTGGAAAGACCTAAATATGTTGTTGTGTATCATGTGTACTAATAGTGTATCTCATGTGTATTATTAACTGTTACATGTACTCTTGTAGCATGCTAATATGTACCATCTATATGTACAGCCTATGTATGTTAGTGCTTAATCGCCAGGTGGCAGCACCGCTGTAGCCATATGTTGGTAGGTGCTGCTGGGGTCAGGACACTGTTAGACGAAAAAGTACAGTATATTTTTGGGAAATTATTTTTTTACAATATTCACCTGACATAAGTGCATTTGAGTAGTCAGATTTCTAGATGTGATTGTAGAAGCTGTTGACAGTAAAACAGTGTATTTTTAGCTGATTTTACTAAGCAGAAGGGTATTTGTCAGCAATTTCGCTAGTTAACCCTTTAGCCAGATTACTGCCTGCATCCATTTGTAAATATTGATGGGTTTCATACATACAGGCATTTTGCACGAGCTAGAAATATTAGATTTTCACTAAACTCGACCAGCATGTCAATGAGATGATGATAACAGCAGGTGGGAAGTTTAAGACATTTTATAGGTCAAGTTTTCTTATAATCAGACAAAACGTTAACATGGTCGCCAATGGGAAAACTATCAGTGTGCTGACCCCTGCCACAGACTGGTCTTGTCTTGTATCGCCCCTAGGACACTATGTATGCTGAATTTGATTTGAGACATGGAACTATATAAACACGTATTGTTTTATTCTCCATGTTCAGAGTCCATTATTATAGTAATCCGCAGAGACTCGCAGTAGTACGTAATACTTGAACCTGGTACATTGACTGCTGCTACTAGTAGCTCCCCTGGTGGTAGAAGGGAGCACATTACTGTGACCTCCGTTACAATCCCAACCACCGCATATAATGAGGCTTGACAGTACTATTGCCAGCTTTGACTTGAGAAGAAATCACAAATGGTTTCGCACATCCACACAAGCCGGGGTGGTAGCTGATTACCCTACCCATGGCAGATATCCTGGAAGTCCACCGACACAGTATTTTTCCTTAGTGTTGACTCCACTGGTCAAGACTGTACTACCCGTGAGAACAGTGCAAATATGACTGTACTACCCGTGGCAACAGTGCAGATATGACTGTACTACACTTGGCAACAGTGCAGATATGACTGTACTACCCGTGGCAACAGTGCAGATATGACTGTACTACCCGTGAGAACAGTGCAGATATGACTGTATTACCTGTGGCAACAGTGCAGATATGACTGTACAACCCGTGGCAACAGTGCAGATATGACTGTACTACCCGTGGCAACAGTGCAGATATGACTGTACTACCCGTGAGAACAGTGCAGATATGACTGTATTACCTGTGGCAACAGTGCAGTTATGACTGTACAACCCGTGGCAACAGTGCAGATATGACTGTACTACCCGTGGCAACAGTGCAGATATGACTGTACTACCCGTCAGAACAGTGCAGCTATGACTGTACAACCTGTGAGAACAGTGCAGATATGACTGTTCTACATGTGGCAACAGTGCAGATATGACTGTACTACCCGTGAGAACAGTGCAAATATAACTGAACTACCTGTGGCAACAGTGCAGATATGAGTGCACTACCTGCGGCAACAGTGCAGATATGACTGTACTACCCATGGCAACAGTGCAGATATGACTGTACTACCCATGGCAACAGTGCAGATATGACTGTACTACCCATGGCAACAGTGCAGATATGACTGTACTACCCATGGCAACAGTGCACATATGACTGAACTACCCATGGCAACAGTGCACATATGACTGAACTACCTGTGGCAACAGTGCAGATATGAGTGCACTACCTGCGGCAACAGTGCAGATATGACTGTACTACCCATGGCAACAGTGCACATATGACAGTAATACCTGTGGCAACAGTGCAGATATGACTGCACTACCTGGGGCAACAGTGCAGATATGACTGTACTCCCCATGGCAACAGTGCAGATGACTGTACTACCCGTGGCAACAGTGCAGATATGACTGTACTCCCCATGGCAACAGTGCAGATATGACTGAACTACCCGTGGCAACAGTGCAGATATGACTGTACTACCCGTAAGAGCAGTGCAGATATTACTGTACTACCTGTGGCAACAGTGCAGATATGACTGTACTACCTGTGAGAACAGTGCATATATGACTGTACTACCTGTGAGAACCGTCCACATATCACTGTACTACCCGTGGCAACAGTGCAGATATGACTATACTACCTGAGGCAACAGTGCAGATATGACTGTAATACCCGTAGCAACAGTGCAGATATGACTGTACTACCCGTGGCAACATTGCATATATCACTGTACTACCTGAGGCAACAGTGCAGATATGATTGTACTACCCGTGGCAACAGTGCAGATTTGACTGTACTACCCATGAGAACAGTGCAGATATGACTGTACTACCCGTGAGAACAGTGCAGATATGACTGTACTACCTGTGGCAACAGTGCAGATAAGACTGTACTACCCGTGAGAACAGTGCAGATATGACTGTACTACCTGTGGCAACAGTGCATATATGACTGTACTACCCATGAGAACAGTGCAGATATGACTGTACTACCCGTGCAACAGTGCAGATATGACTGTACTCCCCGTGGCAACAGGGCAGATATGACTGAACTACCCATGGCAACAGTGCAGATATGACTGTACTACCCGTGAGAACAGTGCAGATATGACTGTACTACCTGTGAGAACAGTGCAGATATTACTGTACTACCTGTGGCAACAGTGCAGATATGACTGTACTACCCGTGACAACAGTGCAGATATGACTGTACTACCCGTGGCAACAGTGCAGATATGACTGTACTACCCGTGGCAACAGTGCAGATATGACTGTACTACCCGTGGCAACAGTGCAGATATGACTGTACTACCCGTGAGAACAGTGCAGATATGACTGTACTACCCGTGAGAACAGTGCAGATATGACTGTACTACCCGTGAGAACAGTGCAGATATGACTGTACTACCCGTGGCAACAGTGCAGATATGACTGTACTACCCGTGAGAACAGTGCAGCTATGACTGTACTACCTGTGGCAACAGTGCAGATATGACTGTACTACCCGTGGCAACAGTGCAGATATGACTGTACTACCCATGAGAACAGTGCAGCTATGACTGTACTACCCGTGGCAACAGTGCAGATATGACTGTACTACCCGTGGCAACAGTGCAGATATGACTGTACTACCCGTGAGAACAGTGCAGATGACTGTACTACCCGTGGCAACAGTGCAGACGCTTGCACCCCATATCAAAGATTAACGATGATTCTAGGGAATCCAAATAAAATTATACCTGTTCAACCATTCTCACAAGCGGCCGAGTGTTATTCATTGTGCATTCAAATGGTTACTTTACTTCCCAAACATCACACCCTATAGGTATTGGGCAACACACAAACAACCCAAGTCTTGGTAGGCAATGATATTACTGGCTCAGCTTAACTTCAGCGTTTCACACAATGATCTGCTGGAGGTATCAGTCACCAACGTCAAATGTTTTAATTACTGAACAATAAATTTGTATTGTATTGTACTGTACTGTGCTGTATTGAACTGTAGTGTACAGTATTATACTGTAGTGTATTGTATTTGTAGTGTATTGTAGTGTATTCTACAGTAGTGTATTGTATTTATAGGGTATTGTATTTGTAGGGTATTGTATTTGTAGTGTATTGTATTGTACTGTACTGTATTTTATTGTACTGTATCGTATTGTAGTGTACGGTATTGTATTGTACTGTATTGTACTGTATTGTACTGTATTTTATTGTACTGTATTGTATTGTAGTGTATTGTACGGTATTGTATTGTACTGTATTGTAGTGTATTGTACGGTATTGTATTGTACTGTAATGTACTGTATTATATTGTACTGTACTGTACTGTATTGTAGTGTATTGTACGGTATTGTATTGTATTTTATTGTACTGTATTGTATTGTAGTGTATTGTACTATATTGTAGTGTACTGTACGGTATTGTATTGTAATGTACTGTATTATATTGTACTGTACTGTATTGTACTGTACAGTATTGTATTGTAGTGTGCGGTATTGTATTGTACTGTACTGTATTGTATTTTATTGTACTGTATTGTACTGTAGTGTATTGTACGGTATTGTATTGTACTGTATTGTAGTGTATTGTATGGTATTGTATTGTACTGTAATGTATTATATTGTACTGTACTGTATTGTGTTGTACTGTATTGTACGGTATTGTATTGTACTGTATTGTACGGTATTGTATTGTATTTCATTGTACTGTATTGTATTGTATTGTACTGTATTGTAGTGTACTGTACGGTATTGTATTGTACTGTAATGTACTGTATTATATTTTACTGTACTGTACTGTGTTGTACTGTATTGTACGGTATTGTACTGTATTGTAGTGTATTGTACGGTATTGTATTTTACTGTAATGTACTGTATTATATTTTACTGTACTGTACTGTATTGTACAGTACTGTATTGTGTTGTACTGTATTGTACGGTATTGTACTGTATTGTAGTGTATTGTACGGTATTGTATTTTACTGTAATGTACTGTATTATATTGTACTGTATTGTACTGTACTGTATTCAGTTGTATTGAGAAAGCGGTATCCCCTGGTGAGTGAGAATCATTCCACTCACCAACACAAGTCTGTGTGACGTTGCTGTATATGTGCTTGTAGTCACACTTGTCAGGGTCACACTTTGACGCCCCATGCAGGCGACAGAAGGAGCAATTGGAGGCACAGGCTGCAACAAACAGTACACTACAAGTTGTAAACATTATTTAACAAGATTTAACAAGATTGCCATCCAGAAAATTACTCTGGATGGCAGGTGGACAAGGAAGCCTTTTGGCTTATCGAGAGTCCAATACTTTTTATCTACATGTATCCCGCCTTTTTTAGGTGTGTGTCGATTTTATTTTTAAACATATTCACGCTACTAGCACCAACACAATCAGGAGATAATCTGTTCCATTCATTTACAGTCCTTTGTGAGAATGAGAACTTTCTTATATCTAATCTACACTGCTCCTTTACTAATGTAGCTTCATGTCCTCTGGTCCTTCTATCTTTCTTAACTGAGAAAAAATGTTTCTATCAATATTTTCTATAACTATCTAATATTTTAAACACTTCATGTGGATCTCCCTCTCAACTCCTGGTCTCTAGGCGGTTGTTAAAACCACATTCTTTAGGGCTTATTTCGTAACTAAGATCCCTCAGATTTGGTATCATTTTAGTCGCTCTCCTCTGTACTCTTTCTAGCATATCTATGTCCTTCTTGCGATATGGCCTCCATGTTTGTATACAATATTCTAAATGAGGCCTCACTATTGTTTTGTACAGCGGTACTATTAATTCTTTTTTCTTATACGCTATATTTCGCCTAATTAATCCAAGGATTTGATTTCCCCTTGACGCTGCAATTCCGCACTGCTCTGAAACCTTCATATCAGCACTAATGGTTAACCCTAAGTCCTTTTCTTTTACAGTAGTACTTAGAACAGTACCCCCCATTTTATATTTTACCTCTTCATTCCCATGACTTGTGTGGAGGCATTTACATTTCCCAAAATTGAACAGCATTTGCCACTTTTCAGACCATTTGATCAACCTATCAAGATCATCTTGTAAATGCTGTCTGTCTCCATCACTTTTAATCCTTCTAAACACTTTTGTATCATCCGCAAATTTTAACACCTTGCTTGTTATATCATCGTCCAAATCGTTGATATATATTAAGAATAATATAGGTCCTAGTACTGATCCCTGTGGTACCCCACTCAATACCGATTTCCAGTTTGAAGCCTCCCCATCAACTACTACACGTTGTCTTCTGTCATTCAGCCATTTTTCTATCCAGTTTATTATACCATTTCCTATGCCATGGGCCTTTAGCTTAAGGAGTAATCTTTGATGTGGTACTTTGTCGAAAGCTCTTTGAAAATCTAAATAGATGATATCTACTGGTGATCCCTCATCTACCCACCTAGTGATGTCTTTCAAAAAACATAACATATTTGTTAGGCATGACCTCGCTTTTAAAAACCCATGTTGAGATGGGTTTATCAAGTTATGTTTAACAAGAAAATCTACCATGTGATCTTTAATTAGTCTTTCTAATAATTTGCAAATCACTGATGTTAAACTCACTGGTCTATAGTTCTCTGACTTGTTTCTCGAACCTTTTTTTAAATAACGGTATAATGTTTGCCTCTTTCCATTCTAAAGGAACCACTCCCTCTTCTAATGACAAATTGAAATCTGTTGCAAGCGGTACGCTAATTTGTTCTACAATTTCCAATAGTAGTTTGGGCGGAATCCCATCCACTCCAGGTGATTTATTATCCTTCATAGCCCTTATTTTCTTAGCTACCATTTCCGGGGTTACAATTAATTGTCCTAAATAGTCTGAATCTGCCCCTTGAACTTAGCCTCTGGTACTGGCAGTGAACTAATATCTTCCCTGGTAAACACTGAACTAAAGTACTCATTCAGGTCTTCTGCCATTAAGAATCCCTCTGATATTGTATTTCCAGCACTATCTTCTAGAGGACCGACCTTATCCTGAACTTTCTGTTTGCTTCGAATATACGCATAAAACTCTTACTGTCATGTTTTATATTACTAGCTAATTTTTTTTCATAGCTTCTCTTTGAATTTCTAATTTCAGCTGTAGCTTGATTAAGTGCTTCTTTATAAATGTTGTAGTCTTCATCATTTCCAGTACATCTATATGACTTCCACATCATTTGTTTATACTTAATTTTTCTAATGGCTTCTTTCGATAAGTGTTTCTTTTTAGACCGTTTCCCTTGTTTTTTGAAAGGTACAAATTTATCGACTATGCACTTAATTTCACTATTTAAGATATTCCAGCATTCGGTTGCTGTCTTATTCTTCAGTGTGTTATTCCAGTCTATCTTTGCTAAATATTTCCTTGTCCTTATACCTTCCTTTGTGGAAATTTCTCCTATACTGCTTTTTACTATTCCTTTCTGATTTTACTTTGATGGTAAAATGTATCTGGTTGTGATCACTACTCCCCAGTGGCTCACATATCTTGACATTGTCAACTAATTCTTTCTGTGAGGACAAAACTAAGTCTAACACATTCTCTCCCCTGGTTGGTTCTAGCACATGTTGAGAAAGGAAACTATCTTGTACTAAAACTAAAAACTTGTGGTCCTCACTCCCCATACTCTGTAGAGATTTCCATTGTATATGCCCATGGTTAAAGTCCCCATAATAATACAGTTCCGTTTGCTTACTTCCCTTATAGCGTTTTGTATTTTTTCATTCTCTTCTATGCTTATGTTTGGACTTCGATAAACTAACCCAACTGTTAACGTTGAGTTTCCTGTAACTATGTTACACCAAACAGCTTCTTCGCAATCTGCTTCTCTTTCTAATTTTATTTCATAAGCCTGGATAGATTCTTTAATATATAAAATAACTCCACCTCCCTTTCTTCCTATTCTATCTTTCCTAAACATTACATATCCTGTTAGTCCCAATTCGGCATCTGATATATCAGTGGTGGCCCACGATTCGGTTATACCTATTATGTGAGGGTCAATATCTTCTACCATAATGTTTAGTTCACTTCTTTTGTTTACTATGCTCCTTGCATTTAAACAAATGCATTTATATCCTGATTCAGAACAGTTTTCCAGGCTGTTCTTTGCCGATTTATTTCTGCTGTCTTTATCTATGCCTCCAGTTTCAGGCTTCTCTGTGAATCCCCCCTGCGAATCTAGTTTAAATAGATGCAGCCTGTCCCACTGTCAACAGATTGCAGCAAGTTCTCTGAGAAAACTGCTGCCCCCTTTCCACTTAGATGTAGGCCATCTCTCATGTACATATCTTCCCTCCCAACAAAGTATCCCCATAAATCTACGAATCCCACCCCCTCTTCTTTACACATCTGCTCAACTAGTGCGTTGATCGCCATCCTCTTGCAGTTTCTATATGTCGGCCCCCTTCCTCCCATTACTGGCAAAATTCCTGAGAGGATAATCTGTTCTACTCTTGTCTTCTTTAACTTCTTCACTAACTGTCTGTACTTCTGAACTATCCCAGTTGTTCCCTCCCTCTCTGCGTTATTTGTCCCTACATGTACTAGTATAGACCCTCCCTTGCCATGCCCCAGTACCTTCTCTACCCTTTCAGTTACATGTTCTATCCTAGCCCCCGGTAGACAAACAACGACGTCCTCCCCCTCGCTTAGAGTCTTATCTGTCTTTCTCATAATCGAATCGCCCATAAACACCCTCTCTTTCCTCATTGCCCCCTCAATCACTGCCTCAGTGTAGCTCTTTCTACGGTTTGCATCTGTCTGGTTGTAATCTTGTTCCCCTGTCTTCTGCTCTCCCGTCACAATCTCGTCCGTTCCATTCTTTCCTGACGCTGTTTCTCTTGTCACCTTTCTTCCTGTCATCGTCCCTCCCGACTTCTCTTCTGTCACATGTACTCTCACTTCCTTTCTTCCCGTCATCTTTCCTCCCATTGCATTTCCTTCTCTCCTCTCCCGTCTCTTTTTCCCTCCTACCTCTTTCTCTACGGTCACTTTCTCTCCTGCCACCTTCACACCTGTCACATTTCCTGCCGTCGATCCTCCACTTTCTTCCCCTCCGATCACCTTCCCTCCTCTCAGTCTCCTTTCCTCGGTCTTGTTGCCACTACTCTGCTCCTTCAGTTTCACAGTATTCCCAACTTTATCCCTGTCGTCTCTCTCCATTCCATCTGTCTCCTTGCTGATTCTCATCTCCATCCCCTTCACAATATCTACCAACCTAGCTACCTCTTTCTCCAGACATTTCACCTTCCAACACCCCACGCACTGAAAGGTGAATCCCTCTTCCTTGGTTTCTGTCCATGACTTCGTACAGCCGGACAAGGCAAAATCCACCCAACTGTGGCAGTCGTCGCACACCAAGTGTCTCTTTGCCTTGACTTGCCGCTTGCAAGGCGCCATATCAGAATTTATTTAATAATAATAATCTAATTAGCTATTTAAAATAGTTTTGTCAACTGTGTTTACACTATTCACTGTCTATGTAGTCTTTAAGAAGACTGTTTTCTGTGCATTATGAAGAGGTGCATCAGACTAGTGGATGTTTCAAATGAGTAATATTTACACTTACTTTTCCTTATTTTTCTGTGACATTTCAACTGCTATAAGCAATCGTCATCAGACGGCTATACTGCTAAATGGCAACATGGATATATTAAATATGAAGAACCAAAGACAGCAGGAATCAAGCTCAGGATTAGTGTCATATGAAATGAGGATCCAGTGATATTTGTATCCACGATATGAAATTTTGACCTACATGGTCCAAATCTGATCATGATATTTGGACCCGTCCTATGATAAAAGTAGATGAGAGAAGAATGGCCCAAGGGTGCGCGCATGAACATACAAAGAGACAAGTGGACCTCGGCCCCTGAAACGATACACACTTATGGTCCCCCCAATTATTGCACTCACCGGAGCAAGTCTGTGTCGTGTTGTTGTAGACAAACCGTTTGTTGCACTTATCAGGATCACATCTTGACGCTCCACTCGTGTCACAGGAAGAACAGTCTGGTGCACAGGCTACAACAAAACATAGTTCAATTGAGAAAACTCCATTTTATAATTTATTAAAGTAAGGCAGTTTTAAAAAACACGAAAATGTATTAACAAAGCTGTGGAAGGACTTTATTGAATAACATATTATTCTCATTATTGACGCACCCCTGCCCTTTACTTTTTACAGAAATGAAACCCCGCATCAAAACAGATTTTCTGTAGCGAACGTTTGCTTTAAAAATGCAAACAACAGTAATACCACAGCTGGTACCACACTGCGGATACATTCTAGACAGCAATTCATTGAACTTTTAGCCGTAACACAGCAGCATGTTTCCATTGCCTGTAAACCCCCTCCCATTCCCCAGTCAATACTTTCCCATCCCTGAGTAGACTAAGCATGTGAGTCAGAATTACCAGCACCAATTAAGCACAGTTAGAAGATATCCTGCAATGTCTCACGGTGTCCTTTGGGTACCTGTCTGTTTGGTACCTCTCAAATAATCGTGCTGGCATATGTCTGGAACTACAAGAACTGCGAACGATTGCACATACAGCATTATCTGTCTGTTCTGATTGTGTGCTCTTGTCATGTGTCATTTTCTGATGAACGAATTAAATGACGCACACTTGAGACTTTGGAACAATACCGTGTAATGAAGTTGCTGAATGAACCCAATATCAGACAAAATTACTTTCATTTGATGTCTGACGCCGAGGCGGGTCAGTGGCAGTTTCGTCTGGCGTCTGACACCAACATTTTACCCTTCGGACCGATGCTGCTAATATATTGATATCATCATGCCAATGCTTACAAACTTTTGTCAGAGAGGTGGGGGCTGAGGCCTGATAAAAGTTCGTCTGATTTCAGACATCGATGTTCTGAGATGATCCCTTACACATATGACAACAATCGTTAGTTTGACCAAGTTACCTGCACAAGTCTTGTTATTGTCGATTATACCAAAGTTTCTATCGCACCGGGAACATTCTGTTTGGTTCGTGGCAGAATTAAATGTGTAGACCTCACAGTTGGATGGCGGGGCTACAAACATTGAAGTCATTATTCTACATGTATCTTTCATTAGGGGCCTATATTCAATAAAATCAACGAAGAAGTTATGCAAATGTTCACGACCAAACCCACTTGTGGTGTACATGCTTATTTTTAAACCTGCTTCTACAATTATGTTTTTACTGAATTTATTTGTGAAGCAGTTAACGTCTTTGAAAGCCACATTTCGTTATGTTGTCAATTGGATTGTCTGCCTCCTATTATCACCAGTGTATCAAGTAAATTAGCATAATATCCTTCAAAATTGTCAAAATCGTCCCTCTGCCATGTTACCTTTCGATTTGCAAAGGGCATCCTCTTTTCAAATCAATAAACCAATGAACAGTGCTGACTCGGGGAATCGGCGTGTCCCCAATGATGATAAATACTAACATTATTCTATCTGAATCAACCGACATACAACTATTGCCTGGGGTTTTACCGGCAAGTGCAGACTATGACTAACATTGTATCGCAGACACAGAGTATACCATGATCAGAATTAATGTGCCTATTGTGATTTATTTGTCCCAAAATTGATTTCACTCACCGACACAAGTCTGGGTATTGCTGTTGTAGACAAACTTAGTGAGGCATTGATCAGGATCACATCTTGATGGTCCACTTTCATCACAGAATAAACACTCTGGCGCACAGGCTACAAATTACCAAGTTCACACGAAACAAACTCTACACGAACAATACTGTATACAGAAGTTATTACATCTGAAAAAAATGGAAAACTGATTCACATAGAAGTGGAAAGATTTATTTAATGTGTTGAATTTGCAGAATAAACTAGTTCCATGGAATTATTTACATGTATAAAGATACACTGTAGCGTATTTCACCAATTAAATGTATTGTTGTTGTTCTCCTCGTTTCCCTATATGTTAGGGGTGAGGCAGTTTCCCTGTCTGTTAGGGGTGAGGCAGTTTCCCTGTCTGTTGGGGGGAGGCAGTTTCCCTGTCTGTTAGGGGTGAGGCACTTTCCCTATCTGTTAGGGGTGAGGCAGTTTCCCTGTCTGTTAGGGGTGAGGCAGTTTCCCTGTCTGTTTGGGGTGAGGCAGTTTCCCTGTCTGTTAGGGGTGAGGCACTTTCCCTGTCTGTTAGGGGGGAGGCAGTTTCCCTGTCTGTTAGGGGTGAGGCAGTTTCCCTGTCTGTTAGGGGTGAGGCAGTTTCCCTGTCTGTTTGGGGTGAGGCAGTTTCCCTGTCTGTTAGGGGTGAGGCAGTTTCCCTGTCTGTTTGGGGTGAGGCAGTTTCCCTATCTGTTAGGGGTGAGGCACTTTCCCTATCTGTTAGGGGGAGGCAGTTTCCCTATCTTTTAGGAGTGAGGCAGGTCTCGATACTGATCCCCGATTTCTTTTCCCTCACAGATCTTGCACTGCTGTCTGCGCCAACCGTCTCCATCCCTCGCTATCTGTCCCTCTCATTCTCCACTCCTCTCCCAATCCTTCCAAGTCTCTCCTTACACAATCCACCAATAACAGTCTAGGTGTCCTTGTCTCAATTTCCCTTCCACTCTCCGGGCATCTGTTTTCTTTGCCAACCATCGTAGATATAGTATGCTTAAACAGTTATTGAGTCATAACACGTTGTTATGGGTCTTCACCATATGGCACTATGTGTCGCCTTTTTCTTTGAGTACCTGGCTAGAGACTGTGGTGGATATTTGTGTATGAATATTCGTCACACAGGTAATTCAGCATTGGTGAGTGCTTCCCAGAGAAGTCACGATGGTGTTTGATTGACCAGATCTGTCAGGGAGTAAAGTGTAAAGAACAATGAGCAGTCCTACGAAAACTCCTATGGACTAGATACTGCGCTGTATAAATGAGATTTTTATAGACATCTAATAAAACTGAGATGCTCTGACATAAATAACATGCTGATTGTCAAAACATTTTATACAACGTAGCCTTTGTCAATCGAAGGCAACCCCCAATGTCGAGAAATAAAGTCTACAAATAACTCATTAAAAATGACACATAGTTTATTTATTTCAAAACTGATTTCACTCACCGAGACAAGTCTGTGTGTTATTGTTGAAGATAAACCTTTCATGGCATTTATCAGGATCACATCTTGATGGTCCATTTGTGTCACAGCCATAACAGTCTGATCCACACGCTACAACAAATTACACATTTACATAATTATTCTTCACAAGTGTTGTGCTGAAAAACTAACAGGTGGTTTAAACATACCTGATCTTCTCACTAGTCAATACCATTAAACCGCTGCCAATACTAAAAATGTACAGCTGTCCACAATCCATTTATCTTATTAAGTAAGTCACTGTTGCAGTAACGTGAACAACCAATGATGTAGTTAATATTGAAACCGACCAGTTTTATCTGCAAAATAAAAGAACAACATTTGACACAACGGAACTGTATTTAAAGTTCTCACAATTTACAATCTTGTTCAATTATGTATACAAATCTTAACCAATTAAACTATGTACATGTATTATTGTTACACAGAGTGGTCATGTATGTGTGTACAGACAGACAGTCAAAATCAACAGACAGATTTTGACCATAAATGTACAAATTGAAATAACTTACATATATGTAAAGGTCAATGAGACTCCATTAAGAAATAATAACCTTTTAATAAAAATAAATCAAATAGTAATAATAATAAATATTAATAATAATCAAAATTCAATGTTAGTAAAGAACTACACAAAAACATTCATAATGACATAACATATTATATTCTGTTATGTTACATAATTAACATGCATGCAAGAGTACACATTTATGCCTGAGTATGTTTGAGCATGCACGTGTCTGCCTGCCTGCATGTAGACGTACTGGTACATGTATGTGTCCATGTGTGTTTGTCAAAGTGCCAGACATAGCTAGATCTTTCAAAGCAAGGTTTTATGTTTCACTACCCAGAATTATTCTTTAACACCGGAGGTGGTAATTATGAGTAAGAAGTTCTCTGTATCAATTAGCTAAGTTAGGTCTTCAGTGCATGAGTAGAAACCAAGTGAAGCACCAATCATTAAAGGACAATTGTGGTTAGTCCAACCTGCCTCACGGTCGTGTTTACAATTGTAACATTTCATGGCTGCAACATTCAAACTGTCAACACAGTTTCAGGCCAATTAAACACAATTTCCTGTCAGGACCTTCAACATATTTATTCCACTATTAAGAAGATAATATTTAAAAGGTAGGACCAGACAGCTTCGGTTTAACAACAGAAATGTAACATATAAAGCTGTGAAGAAGGAGAATACAGTGTAACCTCAGTATTAAGGTCGCCCTTGGGACGGGCCAAAAGTTACCTCAATGGGGAGGTGACCTTATTAGTGAGACTAGCTTTCTTATACTTTATTGTTACACAAAAAATGTGGGACTATCCTAGTGTGACCTTAATTGTGAGGTGGCTGTATTACAAAGGTAACCATAAAACGAGGTTCGATCGAATTTATAATTTATAGTTCTGCACTTTGGAAACTGAGGATACATTAAAAAAATATAATTATATCCAGTAATTACTTAACATTAATTATGTATGCGATGAAGTAGACCACAGCCTTTAGCGAGTTGTTTTGATTCAGGCTTAGGCAGTGAAAGCAGGCCATTTGTGACACACTAGCTGAGTTACCGTGACATTGCATGGCAAGAAAAGACACCTATTCATATCGTTTAGTTAAAACTGCCTCTAAATTAAGGCGATTATACAATGTCCAAGGATAGCTACAGTGTTACTATATAATGTCAAGCTGCAAGTTAGCTTGTAGTCACTCGTCACTGACACGATTAGTCACAGGCACAATCCCATCCTAGCTACCAGGACCCAGGGTGAAACTATAAAAGCTCTCAATCTATGAACCACCCTACTGGGTTTGCTAGTATGTCTACAAAAGTTCAGTCCCATACATGCAAAACTGATTAAGATCAGCTCGGATATAATATAGAAATGTATGTACACACACGCACGCATACACGCGCACGCACGCACGCACAAACACCCATCCATCCACACCGACCCACCCACAACAACCCACACCCCCATGCACACATGCATGCACGCACACATGCATGCACCCACGCCCGCACTCACGCACACACACACATACAGATGACAGAGACCCAAACTCTGTTTTATGATATAGAAATGTTCTTACGAGAGCAGGCTGGCAACTCTTCTTCACGGTCCCATTTGCCATTAGCCAGACAAGTCTGTGCCACCCCAGACTGCATGTAGCCAACGTCACACTCCCTCAGATCACATGACTGACCCAATGGCATCAGAAACTGCTGGCATCGTTCGTCAGCGTACTTGCCGTTTTCCACTGGCAATGGCTGACAAAATCCACCTTTGAAATCAGAGAGAAAATTACAGAGTTTTAAATATATTGATATATGTCACAATACACAGATCACGATATGTTGGTTTGAATATTGATACGTCACCAATATTCTGCTTCACTTTGAGTGAACCAATGAAATTGCTTAGGCGAGATTTAGTCATTTTCTATTTCATGGACTATTTGGCTGTAGTTTTGGAAGCCATCACGGATCGTACAAAATCAGAAGTTCAACGTCACATATTGGTGACAGTGGACGGAGGACTGAACCAATATGAAACTTTTCAGATTTTAAAAACTTGTTAAACAACCCCTAACCCTCAGTATGTCAGTTTGGGTCAAGTATGGTGATAAATCAATATCAATCAATTGCTGACACAACAGGACACAAAACATCTAAAATTTCAGATTAATTACGCCTACTTCGGAGAGAACTTGTAACTTTTTAATGACAATTTTAGATGGATCCTGAAGAGATACTGAACAACTTTGTGTACCATTTAGAAGCAGGAAAACACGTCAAAAAAGCTAAATATAACATATGTGCGAGTTGTGAAAATCCCACACTTATAACCAATCTCTTGGCAGGAGGGGAGGGAGGTGAAGTCAAAACTGATAAGTGATTTGTGAACAAACCGAACATGAAGAATTTCAAATATGGCCGCTGCTGGAGCCGCAGTGGCCTTTTATACATTGACTGGTTGGACTAGTTTTTAATGTATCACTACGCTAAAGTGTGTGTGTGTGTGTGTGTATGGGTGTGTGTGTGTGTTGTGTGTGCACATGTGTGTGCGTGTGTGTGTTATGTGTGTGTGTTTTGTGTGTGTGTGCGGGCGCGTGTGCGGGCGCGTGTGCGGGCGCGTGTGCGGGCGCGTGTGCGGGCGTGTGTGCGGGCGTGTGTGCGCGGGCGTGTGTGCGGGCGTGTGTGTGTGAGTGCATGCGTGTGTGTGGGTGTGTGTGTATGTGCGTGTGTGCATGTGTGAGGGTGTGCATGTATGTGTGTGTGTGCATGCCTGTGTGCTTGCGTGCATGCGTGCATGGGGGGTGTGTGTATGTATGTATGTATATATATGTATGTATGCATGTATGCACACATGCATGTATGCGGGTAGGTTGACATTTTCCTCTTAGACGGCTTGAACCCCAAGCGTCAAACTTTCAGAGGTTAATCTACGACCCCACAAATAGAACGTAAGACCTAGATCTTTCCAATATACCCCATATATGTCAAGAATGTCATATTTTATGGGGTTAATCAGTTATTCAGAATGTAAAACTCAACATGCACGTAATATAGAAAACGTAACCTAACAATCATGCTAGTAGCATAGCAATATGAATATTATTTGACAATTCTACACTATCATGACTAGGGCCTATCGATGAATGTGAACTTTTCATGATGACCATGAACATATTCTCTCTGCCCTTCATAATTGTTAATAAACAACGAGCACCTGCGAGCACATAATAACACTGCGTGTTTTCTAACATTTGGTATACCTTACTACCACGACTGTCAACTACCAAGGAATCCCTTCAGGTGATGGGCATTTTTGCTAGTACATAACATTACCTTAGCACACTAGCCACACAACAGGTCAGGATATGGTAGATAACAAGTTGGTCTTAAACATTTGTGGGAAGTTAGCCCCAAAACAGGCGGGAGATGGAAGGTTGGACCCAAAACAGGTGGAAAATGGGAGGTTGGCCCAAAATACTCCGTACATAGATGGCTGGCCTCCATGACATGGTGGGAGATAGATGGATGCCCCAAAAATAGATGTGAGTTTGCTCTCCAAAACAAAAAATAAATCAAACAAAACATGGCTATGGCATTCCCTGGAGAATGGCTGACCACTCAATTTCTCCAAAGAAAAAAGTAAATAAATAAATAATAACACTAAATGACTACTTTTTCAGAATAGATAACCAATTGGTGCATGAGGCCGCCAATGGAAGCAAGTGAACATAGAGAGTGAGTGGGCCGCCAGTAGAAGCAAGTGAACATAGAGAGTGAGTGGGCCGCCAGTGGAAGCAAGTGAACATAGAGAGTGAGTGGGCCGCCAGTAGAAGCAAGTGAACATAGAGAGTGAGTGGGCCGCCAGTGGAAGCAAGTGAACATAGAGAGTGAGTGGGCCGCCAGTAGAAGCAAGTGAACATAGAGAGTGAGTGGGCCGCCAGCGAAAGCAAGTGAACATAGAGAGTGAGTGGGGCCAATGAAAGCAAGTGAACATAGAGAGTGAGTGGACCGCCAATGGAAGCAAGTGAACATAGAGAGTGAGTGGGCCGCCAATGGAAACAAGTGAACATAGAGAGTGAGTGGGCCGCCAATGGAAGCAAGTGAACATAGAGAGTGAGTGGGCCGCCAATGGAAGCAAGTGAACTTAGAGAGTGAGTGGGCCACCAATGGAAGCAAGTGAACGTAGAGAGTGAGAGGGCCGCCAATGGAAGCAGGTGAACATAGAGTGCATGGGCCGCCAATGGAAGCAAGTGAACTTAGAGTGAGTGGTCCGCCAATGGAAGCAAGTCAACATAGAGAGTGAGTGGGCCGCCAATGGAAGCAAGTGAACATAGAGAGTGAGTGGGCCGCCAGTGGAAGCAAGTGAACGTAGAGAGTGAGTGGGCCGCCAGTGGAAGCAAGTGAACATAGAGAGTGAGTGGGCCGCCAGTGGAAGCAAGTGAACATAGAGAGTGAGTGGGCCGCCAATGGAAGCAAGTGAACATAGAGACTGAGTGGGCCGCCAGTGGAAGCAAGTGAACGTAGAGAGTGAGTGGGCCGCCAGTGAAGCAAGTGAACAAGTGAACAAGTGAACGTAGAGAGTGAGTGGGCCGACAATGGAAGCATGTGAACGTAGAGAGTGAGTGGGCCGCCAGTGGAAGCAAGTGAACGTAGAGAGCGAGTGGGCCGCCAGTGGAAGCAAGTGAACGTAGAGAGTGAGTGGGCCGCAGTGGCTCACAGCAGATTCACATACAATGATCCGTAGTTAGTGTATTATTATACAGATGAAATGTAGTCACCTGAACAAGTCACAGAACCGTTTATGAAACTGTATCTCTTGTAGCACTGTCTGCACGTCGTGGCAGAGGTAGTTGTGTTCACTGCACAGTCCCAGCAGTTATCTTCACATTCTGCAAGATATCTTCCTTCGTCAACATCTCATGATAATAATAAATAACAACAATGACATCTCATACAATAACAATAAGAATTATCAAAATTGTCTCCCGGAGAACTGAAGGACCCATCACATGACCAGTTGCTTAATAAAAGCTCCGTAAAGCCATACAAAATGGATGTCGAAAACATGACGTGTCCATGCATTCTGTCGATTCAGATTTCTTTATGACAAAAACATACAGCAATGTTTGTAAAGCGATAACTGTAATGTTTGATCTACGAGATGTCATGCCGCAATTGTAATATAATTCACATATTATAACTGTTATCAACATTGTTGGAAAAGACAAAGCATGACGGAGGTCGCACACGTAATTGAGGGTGTAACATAAAAAAACTGCGACATACAGGATTGGTCAATTGATGGAATCACTACATCGTCGTTTGTCGTCGTTTACCTGTCACAAAAAAATTATGCAGGTCATTGTCAACGTGATACACCCGAATTCTAAAACCATAGATATTATAGTGCAATAGGTCGTCAAATGTGGTGACAGCATCATTCACAAATATTATTGACCCATTGGTGGAATCCTAAGATCTGTCTATGCATTTTGTTGTAGGCAACTTTGAGATTTAAAAAGGTGCCCTTCTTAAAATTCACCCAGAGTTGGAAACAATAAGGGGTCATTTCTGAATGTTGATATCTGATATCAGAAGAAATTACTTTCTCTTGAGAATGGGGGTCTGATGCAGTTTGATCTGGATTCGGACATCACTATTTTATGCTTCTGACCGATGCCGTTAATATAAGTCATGTCTACACGTTTTTAACACGGGATACGCTAAAATAGCCCGGGTTATCTTTAACCCGGGTTAAATCGCCCATCCGTGTAGACGAAGCTATACTGGTTTCATGGTCTCATCATATCAATGTTAACACACTTTTGTCTGAGGGAGGGGTGGGGGCTGATGACAGATGAAAATAATTTTATCTGATATCGGACATCAACATTCTGAGATGATCCCTAAACTGTACAAGAATATGCAATAATACAGGCCTGTACAAATAAATATACAATATGCAACAATATAAAATAAGTGGAAACGTCGAACATACATATTCACTTGTACAAGTGGAAATGTCAAATGTACATATTCACCTGCACAGGTGGAAATGTCAAATGTACATATTCCCCTGCACAGGTGGAAATGTCGAATGTATATATTTACCTGTGGAGGTGGAAATATCAAATGTACATATTCACCTACACAGGTGGAAATGTTTAATGTACATATTCACCAGTGCAGGTGGAAATGTGTAATGTACATATTCACCAGTGCGGGTGGAAATGTTTAATGTACATATTCACCAGTGCAGGTGGAAATGTGTAATGTACATATTCACCTGTGCGGGTGGAAATGTCTAATGTACATATTCACCAGTTCGGGTGGAAATGTTTAATGTACATATTCACTAGTGCAGGTGGAAATGTGTAATGTACATATTCACTAGTGCAGGTGGAAATGTGTAATGTACATATTCACCAGTGCGGGTGGAAATGTCTAATGTACATATTCACCAGTTCGGGTGGAAATGTTTAATGTACATATTCACTAGTGCAGGTGGAAATGTGTAATGTACATATTCACTAGTGCAGGTGGAAATGTGTAATGTACATATTCACCAGTGCGGGTGGAAATGTCTAATGTACATATTCACCAGTTCGGGTGGAAATGTTTAATGTACATATTCACTAGTGCAGGTGGAAATGTTTAATGTACATATTCACTAGTGCAGGTAGAAATGTGTAATGTACATATTCACTAGTGCAGGTGGAAATGTGTAATGTACATATTCACCAGTGCGGGTGGAAATGTCTAATGTACATATTCACCTGAGCAGGTGTAGTTGTCAGTCCTGATCCCAAAGCCACCCTGACACATGGTGCATTCTGCTGTCTCGTTGGCGAGGTTATATCTGCAGTTAATACACTGCTCCGGACATGCTACAAACAAAGCACACATAATATTATTATTGCTAATAAATAATGTCATCACCAATTATTTCAGCATGTAAGTTGTTTCCAGATTCATTAATATGCAAAATTGGAGAAGAACAGATAACAGGATCCTTTACTTCCAAATCATTAATTATATTTATTATTTGTAATTATCTACTACTTGTTCTGCCTACTGGTCTTGTTGTACTAAAGTGAGAGTCAGGCCCTGTACTGTTGTACTGCTCTTTCTGTCGTTGACCTCCACTCTTCCCTATCAGCAGCCAATCTTTCAACTTGTTTTGCCTACTGGTCTCGTTGTACTAATGTGAGAGTCAGGCCCTGTACTGTTGTACTGCTCTTTCTGTCGTTGACCTCTACTCTTCCCTATCAGCAGCCCATCTTTCAACTTGTTTTGCCTACTGGTCTTGTTGTACTAATGTGAGAGTCAGGCCCTGTACTGTTGTACTGCTCTTTCTGTCGTTGACCTCTACTCTTCCCTATCAGCAGCCCATCTTTCAACTTGTTTTGCCTACTGCTCTTGTTGTACTAATGTGAGAGTCAGGCCCTGTACTGTTGTACTGCTCTTTCTGTCGTTGACCTCTACTCTTCCCTATCAGCAGCCCATCTTTCAACTTGTTCTGCCTACTGGTCTTGTTGTACTAAAGTGACAGTCAGGCCCTGTACTGTTGTACTGCTCTTTCTGTCGTTGACCTCTACTCTTCCCTATCAGCAGCCAATCTTTCAACTTGTTTTGCCTACTGGTCTCGTTGTACTAATGTGAGAGTCAGGCCCTGTACTGTTGTACTGCTCTTTCTGTCGTTGACCTCTACTCTTCCCTATCAGCAGCCCATCTTTCAACTTGTTCTGCCTACTGGTCTTGTTGTACTAAAGTGACAGTCAGGCCCTGTACTGTTGTACTGCTCTTTCTGTCGTTGACCTCTACTCTTCCCTATCAGCAGCCAATCTTTCAACTTGTTTTGCCTACTGGTCTCGTTGTACTAATGTGAGAGTCAGGCCCTGTACTGTTGTACTGCTCTTTCTGTCGTTGACCTCTACTCTTCCCTATCAGCAGCCCATCTTTCAACTTGTTTTGCCTACTGGTCTTGTTGTACTAATGTGAGAGTCAGGTCCTGTACTGTTGTACTGCTCTTTCTGTCGTTGACCTCTACTCTTCCCTATCAGCAGTCCATCTTTCAACTTGTTTTGCCTACTGGTCTCGTTGTACTAATGTGAGAGTCAAGCCCTGTACTGTTCTACTGCTCTTTCTGTCGTTGACCTCTACTCTTCCCTATCACCAGCCCATCTTTCAACTTGTTTTGCCTACTGGACTCGTTGTACTAATGTGAGTCAGGCCCTGTATTGTTGTACTGCTCTTTCTGTCGTTGACCTCTACTCTTCCCTATCAGCAGCCCATCTTTCAACTTGTTTTGCCTACTGGTCTCGTTGTACTAATGTGAGTCAGGCCCTGTATTGTTGTACTGCTCTTTCTGTCGTTGACCTCTACTCTTCCCTATCAGCAGCCCATCTTTCAACTTGTTTTGCCTACTGGACTCGTTGTACTAATGTGAGTCAGGCCCTGTATTGTTGTACTGCTCTTTCTGTCGTTGACCTCTACTCTTCCCTATCAGCAGCCCATCTTTCAACTTCTTTTGCCTACTGGTCTTGTTGTACTAATGTGAGTCAGGCCCTGTATTGTTGTACTGCTCTTTCTGTCGTTGACCTCTACTCTTCCCTATCAGCAGCCCATCTTTCAACTTGTTTTGCCTACTGGTCTCGTTGTACTAATGTGAGAGTCAGGCCCTGTATTGTTGTACGGCTCTTTCTGTCGTTGACCTCTACTCTTCCCTATCAGCAGCCCATCTTTCAACTTGTTTTGCATACTGGTCTCGTTGTACTAATGTGAGAGTCAAGCCCTGTACTATTCTACTGCTCTTTCTGTCGTTGACCTCTGCTCTTCCCTATCAGCAGCCCATCTTTCAACTTGTTTTGCCTACTGGTCTCGTTGTACTAATGTGAGAGTCAGGCCCTGTACTGTTGTACTGCTCTTTCTGTCGTTGACCTCTACTCTTCCCTATCAGCAGCCCATCTTTCAACTTGTTTTGCCTACTGGTCTCGTTGTACTAATGTGAGTCAGGCCCTGTACTGTTGTACTGCTCTTTCTGTCGTTGACCTCTACTCTTCCCTATCAGCAGCCCATCTTTCAACTTGTTTTGCCTACTGGTCTCGTTGTACTAATGTGAGAGTCAGGCCCTGTACTGTTGTACTGCTCTTTCTGTCGTTGACCTCTACTCTTCCCTATCAGCAGCCCATCTTTCAACTAGTTTTGCCTACTGGTCTTGTTGTACTAATGTGAGAGTCAGGCCCTGTACTGTTGTACTGCTCTTTCTGTCGTTGACCTCTACTCTTCCCTATCAGCAGCCCATCTTCAACTTCTGTTTTGGCCTACTGGTCTTGCTGTGTACTAATGTGAGCTGTGGTCCTACTGTTGTACTGCTCTTTCTGTCGCTGACTCCTACTTCCCTATCAGCAGTCCATCTTTCCAACTTGTTTTGGCTCTACTGGTCTCGTTGTACTAATGTGAGAGTCAAGCCCTGTACTGTTCACTGCTCTTCTTGTCGCTGACCTCACTCTTCCTATCAGCAGCCCATCTTCAACTTGTTTTGCCCACTGGACTCAAGCTGTACCCACGTGAGTCAGGCCCTGTATTGTTGTACTGCTTCCTTCTGTCGTTGACCTCTACTCCTTCCCTATCAGCAGCTCCATCTTTCAACTCTGTTTTGCCTACTGGTCCTGCTGTACTAATGTGAGAGTCAGGCCCTGCATTGTTGTACTGCTCTTCTGTCATGTTGACTCCTACTCTTCCCTATCAGCAGCCCATCTTTCAACTTGTTTTGCCTTCTGGTCTCGTTGTACTAATGTGAGAGTCAGGCCCTGTACTGTTGTACTGCTCTTTCTGTCATTGACCTCTACTCTTCCCTATCAGCAGCCCATCTTTCAACTTGCTTTGCCTACTGGTCTTGTTGTACTAATGTGAGAGTCAGGCCCTGTACTGTTGTACTGCTCTTTCTGTCGTTGACCTCTACTCTTCCCTATCAGCAGCCCATCTTTCAACTTGCTTTGCCTACTGGTCTTGTTGTACTAATGTGAGAGTCAGGCCCTGTACTGTTGTACTGCTCTTTCTGTCGTTGACCTCTACTCTTCCCTATCAGCAGCCCATCTTTCAACTTGTTTTGCCTACATGTCTCGTTGTACTAATGTGAGAGTCAGGCCCTGTACTGTTGTACTGCTCTTTCTGTCGTTGACCTCTACTCTTCCCTATCAGCAGCCCATCTTTCAACTAGTTTTGCCTACTGGTCTTGTTGTACTAATGTGAGAGTCAGGCCCTGTACTGTTGTACTGCTCTTTCTGTCGTTGACCTCTACTTTCCCTATCAGCAGCCCATCTTTCAACTTGTTTTGCCTACTGGTCTTGTTGTACTAATGTGAGAGTCAGGTCCTGTACTGTTGTACTGCTCTTTCTGTCGTTGACCTCTACTCTTCCCTATCAGCAGTCCATCTTTCAACTTGTTTTGCCTACTGGTCTCGTTGTACTAATGTGAGAGTCAAGCCCTGTACTGTTCTACTGCTCTTTCTGTCGTTGACCTCTACTCTTCCCTATCAGCAGCCCATCTTTCAACTTCTTTTGCCTACTGGTCTCGTTGTACTAATGTGAGTCAGGCCCTGTATTGTACTGCTCTTTCTGTCGTTGACCTCTACTCTTCCCTATCAGCAGCCCATCTTTCAACTTGCTTTGCCTACTGGTCTTGTTGTACTAATGTGAGAGTCAGGCCCTGTACTGTTGTACTGCTCTTTCTGTCGTTGACCTCTACTCTTCCCTATCAGCAGCCCATCTTTCAACTTGTTCTACCTACTAGTCCTGTTGTACTGATGTGAGAGTCAGGTCCTGTACTGTTGTACTGCCCTTTCTGTGGTTGACCTCTACTCTTCCCTATCAGCAGCCCATCTTTCAACTTGTTCTGCCTACTAGTCCTGTTGTACTGATGTGAGAGTCAGGTCCTGTACTGTTGTACTGCCCTTTCTGTCGTTGACCTCTACTCTTCCCTATCAGCAGCCCATCTTTCAACTTGTTCTGCCTACTAGTCCTGTTGTACTGATGTGAGAGTCAGGTCCTGTACTGTTGTACTGCCCTTTCTGTCGTTGACCTCTACTCTTCCCTATCAGCAGCCCATCTTTCAACTTGTTCTGCCTACTAGTCTTGTTGTACTAATGTGAGAGTCAGGCCCTGTACTGTTGTACTGCCCTTTCTGTCGTTGACCTCTACTCTTCCCTATCAGCAGCCCATCTTTCAACTTGTTCTGCCTACTAGTCCTGTTGTACTGATGTGAGAGTCAGGTCCTGTACTGTTGTACTGCCCTTTCTGTCGTTGACCTCTACTCTTCCCTATCAGCAGCCCATCTTTCAACTTGTTCTGCCTACTAGTCCTGTTGTACTGATGTGAGAGTCAGGTCCTGTACTGTTGTACTGCCCTTTCTGTGGTTGACCTCTACTCTTCCCTATCAGCAGCCCATCTTTCAACTTGTTCTGCCTACTAGTCCTGCTGTACTGATGTGAGAGTCAGGTCCTGTACTGTTGTACTGCCCTTTCTGTGGTTGACCTCTACTCTTCCCTATCAGCAGCCCATCTTTCAACTTGTTCTGCCTACTAGTCTTGTTGTACTAATGTGAGAGTCAGGCCCTGTACTGTTGTACTGCCCTTTCTGTCGTTGACCTCTACTCTTCCCTATCAGCAGCCCATCTTTCAACTTCCTCCATCTTTCTAAAATTTCTTTTAACTCAGTCGACTTTCAAAGAAGACTTTAAAGGACTCAGAAAAAGAAGAAGGCCGCGGAATGTTGGTTGACAACTAGAGACTAGGAGACTAAGAGGAGACCAAATAGAAGTTTTTAAGATATTGAATGGTTATGATGATATTGATAGAAATATTTTCTTCAAACTGAAAGAAGGCACTATAACCAGAGGGCACAATGCAGCATTAGTCAAGCAACAGTGTAGGTTCGCTATGAGAAAGTACTAATTCTCTCAGAGGACAATAAATGACTGGAACAAATTATCTGATGATTGTGTTAATGCTAGCGGTGTGAATATGTTCAAAAATAAAATTGACAGCTATCTGGGGAGGGCAGGTTATACGTGGGTGTAAAATTGTTGGACTCTCAATAAGCCAAAGGCTTCCTTGTCCAGAGCTATAAGCTCCAGACGGCAATCTTGTTAAATCTTGTTAAATCTGGAAGACCAGGTTAGACAGGACACTGGACTAACACTTATAACAGCAGAGTGGTGTGCTCTAGACAGGACGAAACGGAGGGGTGTGAAGTCTAGCGAGGGGTCAAATTGCCCTAGGCATTTAAGTCAATTCAAGTAAGTCACATACCGCATCTTGCACTACTTCAAAGTGGTTATATAATGGTATGGCTAATTACCCCAGACGATGATTACTGAAAAGGATGGCAATAGTACAAACACGCAACAGCAATAGCCTATACTCTCTGTGCAAACAGGCCTACAAAGATATTAATAATCACCTATGCAAGTGTAGTTGTCTTCCCTGACAACGAATTTATGGTAGCAGTTGTAACATTCAGTTCTGTTGTTGACAAAGCTGTATGTGCAGTGCTTGCAGTAGTCCGGACAGGCTGCAAACAGAAGGTCTATCATACACAAAGGCTACATAAACAAACACTAAACTTAAGTTCTTATACAGCGCTGTGTCCAGTCCATGGAACTGCTCAGAGCACTTTACAGTTCGTTCCCCTAGTAGAGTTATTACTTTGAACACCCTCTTGACTTCTCTGGGAAGCATTCAGCCATGTTGCAATTACTGTGTGAAGGTTATCCATACACAAATGCTCACTATTGTCTATAGCCAGGTACTCATTAATACAGCTGAGTGAACTGGAGCAACATAGAGTGAACAAACTTGCCCAATTAAGGTTTGACACGGCTGCAAGAGTATTCGAACCCAGATTTACAACGTTCACTAGGCTGACATGACCAGAGACAGGCAGAACTCATACAGAGTTATATGTTCATGATTTTGAAATGTCAGTAACATAAGAACTAATCAAAATTGTTGCATACACCCAGTAACATATTTGTAAATGGCACTATTATCTTCATGACGATACAGAAAACCATTAAATTCTACTACTGGAGTACAGCGTTTTGGAATACTGAGCCCTCTCAATACCCCCATCCCTCAGACGAATTTCAAAAAAATCTAAATCGACAAACCATCCCAATGGGTCCACTACATCATATACCAAATTTATGCCCATGCATACATGCAAAACTAACAGTGTTATATATCGACAGGAAAAAAGAGCACACAATTTTATATTGTAGAAGCATCAAATCAATCATGGCCATCCACTCGGGTGCCAAGCATAAACTGAAGTGGTTAACATGACGTAATCACCTGGGCACGTATAGTTGTCCGTTCTGATGCCAAAACCATCTTGGCTACTAAAGCACTCTGTCCTGTCATTGTTGAAGCTGTACGTGCAATTCAGACAGTGAGGTGGACAGGCTGCAAGCAATAACAAACTTTATTCGAAAGGTTACAGGGCAAAATGTGATAAACATCATTTCTGAAATTTCATTCAAACAGGTCGGGTTGCACATAGAACATAACATGTAGGACTATCGATAAACCAACTTTAGGTTTCCTAGTCTACTTGCCATCTGCAGTTTTTGCTCTGGACAGTAATCTTGTTAAGTCACGTAAAATGTGTAGTTTTTAATAGGAAAAATTTTGTACATAAACAATACACCAAATTAGTTTAACGCTCAAAAAAATTAAAATTATTCCCCGTGTCCGTCATATATTAATTTCTCACTAAACTACATTAACGGTATATGCTTATAAAGGCAAGTGCGCTTAGTGACCTGTGTGCTTATTAAGGCATGTGTGCTTATTATGGAATGTGTGCTTATTAGGGTATGAGTGCTTATTATGGAATGTGTGCTTATTAGGGCATGTGTGCTTATTAGGGCATGTGTGCTTATTATGGAATGTGTGCTTATTAGGGCATGTGTGCTTATTAGGGCATGTGTGCTTATTATGGAATGTGTGCTTATTAGGGCATGTGTGCTTATTAGGGCATGTGTGCTTATTAGGGCATGTGTGCTTGATAGGCTGAATACAGTAGGTGTATCATATGCAAGTGAGTGGATGGCATTAGTGTGCTTGTTTGCTTGCTTGCGTAAATACCACTTTGAGATTTGTTTAAGAGAAGTTTTAACTCTCATGATCACTCTGACGGAAGAGGTGGCACTCACGTTTGCATGTGCCGTCGTCGTCCTTGAGAGCAGAAAGCTTCCTGCATCGGACACACTCCGTCCTTGTACTGGTCTCATTATACTCACAACTCTCACAGCGCGCAGGACACGCTGCAAGCAAATTGTAGGTGTCGTTACGTCACACATCATAACCTTATACACATACAGCTGTGGTTCTTAGCACCATGGTTACGACCCAAAAATTTTGTTTTTAGACAGCTGAGAATATAATGACATTTGGGTGTCGGAATACATTAGTCGTTACGGTAACTGATCCCAACGCTGTATAGCTACATGAATCATTAATTTAATAATCAGATTGCAAATGAACCTATGAAAATATGGTGCCCTACAATCAAAGCTTTGATATACATACATACTTACATACATACATACTTACACAGACACATGTACATACATATATCCATACATACTTATAGGGGCTTTTTATACAGCGCATATCCAGTCCTCAGGACTGTTCAAAGCGCTGTACACTTTACTCCCTGGCAGACCTGTTCAATCGAACACCATCTCAACTTCTCTGGGAAGCCATGCGACTATTAATGCACGAAGACTATTCGTACACAAATACCCACCATGACCTATAGCTAAGTACTCATCAATATAGTGAGTGAACTGGAGCAACGTAGAGTGAATGAACTTGTCCAAGGTTCAACATGGCAGCACAAGATTCGAACCTGGGTTCCCTCGATTGAGAGCCTGATGCTCTATCCACTGTGCCACTGCACTCCTACTTGATTATAGTTAAATGCACCATTGTCTCGGTCACTAAAGAAACTCTTAAAATGTATAAGTATGAATTCTGCTTCATACTGATGTTCTTGATGAGTTCTTTAACTTAGTGATTGGGTTTCCATGACTCACCAACACAAGTTTGAGTGGAATTTCTGTAGGCGTAGGCGCGGTAGCAAGAATGCTGGTCACATTTTGCTGGTCCATTCTTGTTGCAGGTCAAACAATTGTGGCCACACGCTACAACAAATTCTCATAGAAAGGTGCTACATCCAGTACTCGTTTGTTAACATTTATTTATAATAATATCTATTTAATATTTTTTTAATATATTTTTACTGCATTATGATATAATTATAGTACAATCTAGTCTTTTATATAATTAATTTGTTTAGCAGTTTTACATAATTTTACCTGTACATTCATGTCTTAAACTCACAATGCTTAGGAAGATAAAATGTATATTTTATGAGGTTATCATGAATAGAAAATGTTTATTATTATAATTATTACTGTTATTAATACTAGTCATACAGCCTGCCAAATTGCCTTTAAAAAGCCTGAAACAGAGTTAGCGATTTGAAAGTTGCACTGGCGAAATGTTCAAATTATAAACGAAACATTTAATTTGCAAACAGCCGATGTTGTCACATATTACTCAATGACATTTATTCTACAATATATAACTTCACTAACAACATAATACAAAATGATGTCTTCTACAAGACGTTACTGATACTGTGCCTCATTTTAGATGTGCTGCCACCTGGAGGACTAAAACAATTCAATGGCGGTCAATTTTGGCCAATTAATTTCTATCATAAGCTAAACTCCTATGAGGACATTTTACCTGCACAGGTATAGTTAGTGTTGACAATAACAAATTCACGTTCGCACAGCGAGCATTCTGCCCTCTCTTCTGATGCACTGTACCGGCACCTCTGACAGTTTTCTGGACAAGCTGCAACATATTCAGTTCAATTAGCTATATTGAAGATATTTCTTACATGGAAACAAATGTCACGGTTTCAGGCCATGCACCTTTGAGTTAATAAAACCGACATTTCATGATCTACTTTGGGGATATAACCAATATTTTTGCTTCATATAAAATCAACATTTTATGAGATTTAACGGTCGAATATGTGCCTTTCACCAAATTAAAAAAAATCTATATATAAAATGTGGTTTATGGATAGGTCTGTAGGCATCTTTTGACCTAATTTAAACAATCAATCAAAGAATAATAGATTGACCTAAATTATTTATTCTGCTAAACAACAATAATTTAACTAAAGTCCACCAAGTACATATAAGCATCATTATTACGTGCCTTCTTACAATACAGGTTCGATTATTACAAGGCCTGTCATGGACCTGGAATTTCTGCCGCCAGTGGTAAGATTGGCGATATGGGGCATCTGACAGTCTGTGACATTTCCACATAATACCCATTAATGCTGGTTGGCCCTTTTAATAAGCTTTGTAAGCCATGTATGGATCAAACGTCTTAATGTGTGGAAAGACCTAAATATGTTGTTGTGTATCATGTGTACTAACAGTGTATCTTATGTGTATTATTAACTGTTACATGTACTCTTGTAGCATGCTAATATGTACCATCTATATGTACAGCCTATGTATGTTAGTGCTTAATCGCCAGGTGGCAGCACCGCTGTAGCCATATGTTGGTAGGTGCTGCTGGGGTCAGGACACTGTTAGACGAAAAAGTACAGTATATTTTTGGGAAATTATTTTTTTACAATATTCACCTGACATAAGTGCATTTGAGTAGTCAGATTTCTAGATGTGATTGTAGAAGCTGTTGACAGTAAAACAGTGTATTTTTAGCTGATTTTACTAAGCAGAAGGGTATTTGTCAGCAATTTCGCTAGTTAACCCTTTAGCCAGATTACTGCCTGCATCAATTTGTAAATATTGATGGGTTTCATACATACAGGCATTTTGCAAGAGCTAGAAATATTAGATTTTCACTAAACTCGACCAGCATGTCAATGAGATGATGATAACAGCAGGTGGGAAGTTTAAGACATTTTATAGGTCAAGTTTTCTTATAATCAGACAAAACGTTAACATGGTCGCCAATGGGAAAACTATCAGTGTGCTGACCCCTGCCACAGACTGGTCTTGTCTTGTATCGCCCCTAGGACACTATGTATGTCGAATTTGATTTCAGACATGGAACTATATAAACACGTATTGTTTTATTCTCCATGTTCAGAGTCCATTATTATAGTAATCCGCAGAGACTCGCAGTAGTACGTAATACTTGAACCTGGTACATTGACTTCTGCTACTAGTAGCTCCCCTGGTGGTAGAAGGGAACACATTACTGTGACCTCCATTACAATCCCAACCACCGCATATAATGAGGCTTGACAGTACTATTGCCAGCTTTGACTTGAGAAGAAATCACAAATGGTTTCGCACATCCACACAAGCCGGGGTGGTAGCTGATTACCCTACCCATGGCAGATATCCTGGAAGTCCACTGACACAGTATTTTTCCTTAGTGTTGACTCCACTGGTCAAGACTGTACTACCCGTGAGAACAGTGCAAATATGACTGTACTACCCGTGGCAACAGTACAGATATGACTGTACTACACGTGGCAACAGTGCAGATATGACTGTACTACCCGTGGCAACAGTGCAGATATGACTGTACTACCCGTGGCAACAGTGCAGATATGACTGTACTACCCGTGAGAACAGTGCAGATATGACTGTATTACCTGTGGCAACAGTGCAGATATGACTGTAATACCCGTGAGAACAGTGCAAATATAACTGAACTACCTGTGGCAACAGTGCTGTGGCAACAGTGCAGATATGACTGTACTACCTGTGGCAACAGTGCAGATATGACTGTACAACCCGTGGCAACAGTGCAGATATGACTGTACTACCCGTGGCAACAGTGCAGATATGACTGTACTACCCGTGGCAACAGTGCAGATATGACTGTACTACCCGTGGCAACAGTGCAGATGACTGTACTACCCGTGGCAACAGTGCAGATATGACTGTACTACCCGTGAGAACAGTGCAGATATGACTGTATTACCTGTGGCAACAGTGCAGTTATGACTGTACAACCCGTGGCAACAGTGCAGATATGACTGTACTACGCGTCAGAACAGTGCAGATATGACTGTACTACCTGTGGCAACAGTGCAGATATGACTGTACAACCTGTGAGAACAGTGCAGATATGACTGTTCTACCTGTGGCAACAGTGCAGATATGACTGTACTACCCGTAAGAACAGTGCAAATATAACTGAACTACCTGTGGCAACAGTGCAGATATGAGTGCACTACCTGCGGCAACAGTGCACATATGACAGTATTACCTGTGGCAACAGTGCAGATATGACAGTATTACCTGTGGCAACAGTGCAGATATGACTGTACAACCCGTGGCAACAGTGCAGATATGACTGTACTACCCGTGGCAACAGTGCAGATATGACTGTACTACCCGTGGCAACAGTGCAGATATGACTGTACTACCCGTGGCAACAGTGCAGATATGACTGTACTACCCGTGGCAACAGTGCAGATATGACTGTACTACCCGTGAGAACAGTGCAGATATGACTGTATTACCTGTGGCAACAGTGCAGTTATGACTGTACAACCCGTGGCAACAGTGCAGATATGACTGTACTACCCGTCAGAACAGTGCAGATATGACTGTACTACCTGTGGCAACAGTGCAGATATGACTGTACAACCTGTGAGAACAGTGCAGATATGACTGTTCTACCTGTGGCAACAGTGCAGATATGACTGTACTACCCGTAAGAACAGTGCAAATATAACTGAACTACCTGTGGCAACAGTGCAGATATGAGTGCACTACCTGCGGCAACAGTGCAGATATGACTGTACCACCTGTGGCAACAGTGCAGATGACTGTACTACCCGTGGCAACAGTGCAGATATGACAGTACTACCTGGGGCAACAGTGCACATATGACTGCACTACCTGGGGCAACAGTGCAGATGACTGTACTACCCGTGGCAACAGTGCAGATATGACAGTACTCCCCGTGGCAACAGTGCAGATATGACTGAACTACCCGTGGCAACAGTGCAGATATGACTGTACTACCCGTAAGAGCAGTGCAGATATGACTGTACTACCTGTGGCAACAGTGCATATATGACTGTACTACCCATGAGAACAGTGCAGATATGACTGTACTACCCGTGGCAACAGTGCAGATATGACTGTACTCCCCGTGGCAACAGGGCAGATATGACTGAACTACCCATGGCAACAGTGCAGATATGACTGTACTACCCGTGAGAACAGTGCAGATATGACTGTACTACCTGTGAGAACAGTGCAGATATGACTGAACTACCTGTACGAACAGTGCAGATATGACTGTACTACCTGTGAGAACAGTGCAGATGTGACTGTACTACCAGTGGCAACAGTGTAGATATTACTGTACTACCTGTGGCAACAGTGCAGATATGACTGTACTACCTGTGAGAACAGTGCAGATACGACTGTACTACCTGTGGCAACAGTGCAGATATGACTGTACTACCCGTGACAACAGTGCAGATATGACTGTACTACCCGTGAGAACATTGCAGATATGACTGTACTACCCGTGGCAACAGTGCTGATATGACTGTACTACCTGTGGCAACAGTGCAGATATGACTGTACTACCCGTGAGAACAGTGCAGATATGACTGTACTACCCGTGAGAACAGTGCAGATATGACTGTACTACCCGTGAGAACAGTGCAAATATGACTGTACTACCCTTGGCAACAGTGCAGATATGACTGTACTACCCGTGGCAACAGTGCAGATATGACTGTACTACCCGTGGCAACAGTGCAGATATGACTGTACTACCCGTGGCAACAGTGCAGATATGATTGTACTACCCGTGAGAACAGTGCAGATATGAATGTACTACCCGTGAGAACAGTGCAGATATGACTGTACTACCCGTGAGAACAGTGCAGATATGACTGTACTACCCGTGGCAACAGTGCAGATATGACTGTACTACCCGTGAGAACAGTGCAGCTATGACTGTACTACCTGTGGCAACAGTGCAGATATGACTGTACTACCCGTGGCAACAGTGCAGATATGACTGTACTACCCATGAGAACAGTGCAGCTATGACTGTACTACCTGTGGCAACAGTGCAGATATGACTGTACTACCCGTGGCAACAGTGCAGATATGACTGTACTACCCGTGAGAACAGTGCAGATATGACTGTACTACCCGTGGCAACAGTGCAGATATGCCTGTACTACCCGTGAGAACAGTGCAGATGTATTACCCATGGCAACAGTGCAGACGCTCGCACCCCATATCAAAGATTAACGATGATTCTAGGGAATCCAAATAAAATTATACCTGTTCAACCATTCTCACAAGCGGCCGAGTGTTATTTATTGTGCATTCAAATAGTTACTTCTACTTCCCAAACATCACACCCTATAGGTATTGGGCAACACACAAACAACCCAAGTCTTGGTAGGCAATGATATTACTGGCTCAGCTTAACTTCAGCGTTTCACAAAATGATCTGCTGGAGGTATCAGTCACCAACGTCAAATGTTTTAATTACTGAACAATAAATTTGTATTGTATTGTACTGTACTGTGCTGTACTGTATTGTACTGTATTGTAGTGTATTGTAATGTATTGTACGGTATTGTATTGTACTGTACTGTATTGAACTGTAGTGTACAGTATTATACTGTAGTGTATTGTATTTGTAGTGTATTGTAGTGTATTCTACAGTAGTGTATTGTATTTATAGGGTATTGTATCTGTAGGGTATTGTATTTGTAGTGTATTGTACTGTACTGTATTTTATTGTACTGTATTGTATTGTAGTGTACGGTATTGTATTGTACTGTATTGTACTGTATTGTACTGTATTTTATTGTACTGTATTGTATTGTGCGGTATTGTATTGTACTGTATTGTAGTGTATTGTACGGTATTGTATTGTACTGTAACGTACTGTATTATATTGTACTGTACTGTACTGTATTGTACGGTATTGTATTGTATTTTATTGTACTGTATTGTATTGTAGTGTATTGTACTATATTGTAGTGTACTGTACGGTATTGTACTGTAATATACTATATTATATTGTACTGTACTGTATTGTACAGTACTGTATTGTACTGTACACTATTGTACTGTATTGTAGTGTACGGTATTGTATTGTACTGTACTGTATTGTATTGTATTGTACGGTATTGTATTGTACTGTATTGTAGTGTATTGTACGGTATTGTATTGTACTGTATTATATTGTACTGTATTGTAGTGTATTGTACGGTATTGTATTGTATTTTATTGTACTGTATTGTATTGTAGTGTATTGTACTATATTGTACTGTATTGTAGTGTACTGTACGGTATTGTACTGTAATGTACTGTATTATATTGTACTGTACTGTATTGTACGGTATTGTACTGTATTGTAGTGTACTGTACGGTATTGTATTGTACTGTAATGTACTGTATTATATTGTACTGTATTGTACAGTACTGTATTGTGTTGTACTGTATTGTACGGTATTGTACTGTATTGTAGTGTATTGTACGGTATTGTATTTTACTGTATTGTAGTGTATTGTACGGTATTGTATTGTACTGTAATGTACTGTATTATATTTTACTGTACTGTACTGTATTGTACAGTACTGTATTGTGTTGTACTGTATTTTACGGTATTGTACTGTATTGTACGGTATTGTATTTTACTGTAATGTACTGTATTATATTGTACTGTATTGTACTGTACTGTATTCAGTTGTATTGAGAAAGCGGTATCCCCTGGTGAGTGAGAATCATTCCACTCACCAACACAAGTCTGTGTGACGTTGCTGTATACGTGCTTGTAGTCACACTTGTCAGGGTCACACTTTGACGCCCCATGCAGGCGACAGAAGGAGCAATTGGAGGCACAGGCTGCAACAAACAGTACACAAAAAGTTGTAAACATTATGAAGAGGTGCATCAGACTAGTGGATGTTTCAAATGAGTAATATTTACACTTACTTTTCCTTATTTTTCTGTGACATTTCAACTGCTATAAGCAATCATCATCAGACGGCTATACTGCTAAATGGCAACATGGATATATTAAATATGAAGAACCAAAGACAGCAGGAATCAAGCTCAGGATTAGTGTCATATGAAATGAGGATCCAGTGATATTTGTATCCACGATATGAAATTTTGACCTACATGGTCCAAATCTCATCATGATATTTGGACCCGTCCTATGATAAAAGTAGATGAGAGAAGAATGGCCCAAGGGTGCGCGCATGAACATACAAAGAGACAAGTGGACCTCGGCCCCTGAAACGATACACACTTATGGTCCCCCCAATTATTGCACTCACCGGAGCAAGTCTGTGTCGTGTTGTTGTAGACAAACCGTTTGTTGCACTTATCAGGATCACATCTTGACGCTCCACTCGTGTCACAGGAAGAACAGTCTGGTGCACAGGCTACAACAAAACATAGTTCAATTGAGAAAACTCCATTTTATAATTTATTAAAGTAAGGCAGTTTTAAAAAACACGAAAATGTATTAACAAAGCTGTGGAAGGACTTTATTGAAAAACATATTATTCCCATTATTGACGCACCCCTGCCCTTTACCTTTTACAGAAATGAAACCCCGCATCAAAACAGATTTTCTGTAGCGAATGTTTGCTTTAAAAATGCAAACAACAGTAATACCACAGCTGGTACCACACTGCGGATACATTCTAGACAGCAATTCATTGAACTTTTAGCCGTAACACAGCAGCATGTTTCCATTGCCTGTAAACCCCCTCCCATTCCCCAGTCAATACTTTCCCATCCCTGAGTAGACTAAGCATGTGAGTCAGAATTACCAGCACCAATTAAGCACAGTTAGAAGATATCCTGCAATGTCTCACGGTGTCCTTTGGGTACCTGTCTGTTTGGTACCTCTCAAATAATCGTGCTGGCATATGTCTGGAACTACAAGAACTGCGAAAGATTGCACATCCAGCATTATCTGTCTGTTCTGATTGTGTGCTCTTGTCATGTGTCATTTTCTGATGAACGAATTAAATGACGCACACTTGAGACTTTGGAACAATACCGTGTAATGAAGTTGCTGAATGAACCCAATATCAGACAAAATTACTTTCATTTGGTGTCTGACGCCGAGGCGGGTCAGTGGCAGTTTCGTCTGGCGTCTGACACCAACATTTTACCCTTCGGACCGATGCTGCTAATATATTGATATCATCATGCCAATGCTTACAAACTTTTGTCAGAGAGGTGGGGGCTGAGGCCTGATAAAAGTTCGTCTGATTTCAGACATCGATGTTCTGAGATGATCCCTTACACATATGACAACAATCGTTAGTTTGACCAAGTTACCTGCACAAGTCTTGTTATTGTCGATGATACCAAAGTTTCTATCGCACCGGGAACATTCTGTTTGGTTCGTGGCAGAATTAAATGTGTAGACCTCACAGTTGGATGGCGGGGCTACAAACATTGAAGTCATTATTCTACATGTATCTTTCATTAGGGGCCTATATTCAATAAAATCAACGAAGAAGTTATGCAAATGTTCACGACCAAACCCACTTGTGGTGTACATGCTTATTTTTAAACCTGCTTCTACAATTATGTTTTTACTGAATTTATTTGTGAAGCAGTTAACGTCTTTGAAAGCCACATTTCGTTATGTTGTCAATTGGATTGTCTGCCTCCTATTATCACCAGTGTATCAAGTAAATTAGCATAATATCCTTCAAAATTGTCAAAATCGTCCCTCTGCCATGTTACCTTTCGATTTGCAAAGGGCATCCTCTTTTCAAATCAATAAACCAATGAACAGTGCTGACTCGGGGAATCGGCGTGTCCCCAATGATGATAAATACTAACATTATTCTATCTGAATCAACCGACATACAACTATTGCCTGGGGTTTTACCGGCAAGTGCAGACTATGACTAACATTGTATCGCAGACACAGAGTATACCATGATCAGAATTAATGTGCCTATTGTGATTTATTTGTCCCAAAATTGATTTCACTCACCGACACAAGTCTGGGTATTGCTGTTGTAGACAAACTTAGTTAGGCATTGATCAGGATCACATCTTGATGGTCCACTTTCATCACAGAATAAACACTCTGGCGCACAGGCTACAAATTACCAAGTTCACACGAAACAAACTCTACACGAACAATACTGTATACAGAAGTTATTACATCTGAAAAAACTGGAAAACTGATTCACATAGAAGTGGAAAGATTTATTTAATGTGTTGAATTTGCAGAATAAACTAGTTCCATGGAATTGTTTACATGTATAAAGATACACTGTAGCGTATTTCACCAATTAAATGTATTGTTGTTGTTCTCCTCGTTTCCCTATATGTTACGGGTGAGGCAGTTTCCCTGTCTGTTAGGGGTGAGGCAGTTTCCCTGTCTGTTGGGGGGAGGCAGTTTCCCTGTCTGTTAGGGGTGAGGCACTTTCCCTATCTGTTAGGGGTGAGGCAGTTTCCCTGTCTGTTAGGGGTGAGGCAGTTTCCCTGTCTGTTAGGGGTGAGGCAGTTTCCCAATCTGTTAGGGGTGAGACAGTTTCCCTGTCTGTTAGGGGGGAGGCAGTTTCCCTATCTTTTAGGAGTGAGGCAGGTCTCGATACTGATCCCCGATTTCTTTTCCCTCACAGATCTTGCACTGCTGTCTCCGCCAACCGTCTCCATCCCTTGCTATCTGTCCCTCTCATTCTCCACTCCTCTCCCAATCCTTCCAAGTCTCTCTTTACACAATCCACCAATAACAGTCTAGGTGTCCTTGCCTCAATTTCCCTTCCACTCTCCGGGCATCTGTTTTCTTTGCCAACCATCGTAGATATAGTATGCTTAAACAGTTATTGAGTCATAACATGTTGTTATGGGTCTTCACCATATGGCACTATGTGTCGCCTTTTTCTTTGAGTACCTGGCTAGAGACTGTGGTGGATATTTGTGTATGAATATTCGTCACACAGGTAATTCAGCATTGGTGAGTGCTTCCCAGAGAAGTCACGATGGTGTTTGATTGACCAGATCTGTCAGGGAGTAAAGTGTAAAGAACAATGAGCAGTCCTACGAAAACTCCTATGGACTAGATACTGCGCTATATAAATGAGATTTTTATAGACATCTAATAAAACTGAGATGCTCTGACATAAATAACATGCTGATTGTCAAAACATTTTATACAACGTAGCCTTTGTCAATCGAAGGCAACCCCCAATGTCGAGAAATAAAGTCTACAAATAACTCATTAAAAAGGACACATAGTTTATTTATTTCAAAACTGATTTCACTCACCGAGACAAGTCTGTGTGTTATTGTTGAAGATAAACCTTTCATGGCATTTATCAGGATCACATCGTGATGGTCCATTTGTGTCACAGCCATAACAGTCTGATCCACACGCTACAACAAATTACACATTTACATAATTATTCTTCACAAGTGTTGTGCTGAAAAACTAACATGTGGTTTAAACATACCTGATCTTCTCACTAGTCAATACCATTAAACCGCTGCCAATACTAAAAATGTACAGCTGTCCACAATCCATTTATCTTATTAAGTAAGTCACTGTTGCAGTAACGTGAACAACCAATGATGTAGTTAATATTGAAACCGACCAGTTTTATCTGCAAAATAAAAGAACAACATTTGACACAACGGAACTGTATTTAAAGTTCTCACAATTTACAATCTTGTTCAATTATGTATACAAATCTTAACCAATTAAACTATGTACATGTATTATTGTTACACAGAGTGGTCATGTATGTGTGTACAGACAGACAGTCAAAATCAACAGACAGATTTTGACCATAAATGTACAAATTGAAATAACTTACATATATGTAAAGGTCAATGAGACTCCATTAAGAAATAACCTTTTAATAAAAATAAATCAAATAGTAATAATAATAAATATTAATAATAATCAAAATTCAATGTTAGTAAAGATCTACACAAAAACATTCATAATGACATAACATATTATATTATGTTACATAATTAACATGCATGCAAGAGTACACATTTATGCCTGAGTATGTTTGAGCATGCACGTGTCTGCCTGCCTGCATGTAGACGTACTGGTACATGTATGTGTCCATGTGTGTTTGTCAAAGTGCCAGACATAGCTAGATCTTTCAAAGCAAGGTTTTATGTTTCACTACCCAGAATTATTCTTTAACACCGGAGGTGGTAATTATGAGTAAGAAGTTCTCTGTATCAATTAGCTAAGTCAGGTCTTCAGTGCATGAGTAGAAACCAAGTGAAGCACCAATCATTAAAGGACAATTGTGGTTAGTCCAACCTGCCTCACGGTCGTGTTTACAATTGTAACATTTCATGGCTGCAACATTCAAACTGTCAACACAGTTTCAGGCCAATTAAACACAATTTCCTGTCAGGACCTTCAACATATTTATTCCACTATTAAGAAGATAATATTTAAAAGGTAGGACCAGACAGCTTCGGTTTAACAACAGAAATGTAACATATAAAGCTGTGAAGAAGGAGAATACAGTATTAAGGTCGCCCTTGGGACGGGCCAAAAGTTACCTCAATGGGGAGGTGACCTTATTAGTGAGACTAGCTTTCTTATACTTTATTGTTACACAAAAAATGTGGGACTATCCTAGTGTGACCTTAATTGTGAGGTGGCTGTATTACAAAGGTAACCATAAAACGAGGTTCGATCGAATTTATAATTTATAGTTCTGCACTTTGGAAACTGAGGATACATTAAAAAAATATAATTATATCCAGTAATTACTTAACATTAATTATGTATGCGATGAAGTAGACCACAGCCTTTAGCGAGTTGTTTTGATTCAGGCTTAGGCAGTGAAAGCAGGCCATTTGTGACACACTAGCTGAGTTACCGTGACATTGCATGGCAAGAAAAGACACCTATTCATATCGTTTAGTTAAAACTGCCTCTAAATTAAGGCGATTATACAATGTCCAAGGATAGCTACAGTGTTACTATATAATGTCAAGCTGCAAGTTAGCTTGTAGTCACTCGTCACTGACACGATTAGTCACAGGCACAATCCCATCCTAGCTACCAGGACCCAGGGTGAAACTATAAAAGCTCTCAATCTATGAACCACCCTACTGGGTTTGCTAGTATGTCTACAAAAGTTCAGTCCCATACATGCAAAACTGATTAAGATCAGCTCGGATATAATATAGAAATGTATGTACACACACGCACGCATACACGCGCACGCACGCACGCACAAACACCCATCCATCCACACCGACCCACCCACAACAACCCACACCCCCATGCACACATGCATGCACGCACACATGCATGCACCCACGCCCGCACTCACGCACACACACACATACAGATGACAGAGACCCAAACTCTGTTTTATGATATAGAAATGTTCTTACGAGAGCAGGCTGGCAACTCTTCTTCACGGTCCCATTTGCCATTAGCCAGACAAGTCTGTGCCACCCCAGACTGCATGTAGCCAACGTCACACTCCCTCAGATCACATGACTGACCCAATGGCATCAGAAACTGCTGGCATCGTTCGTCAGCGTACTTGCCGTTTTCCACTGGCAATGGCTGACAAAATCCACCTTTGAAATCAGAGAGAAAATTACAGAGTTTTAAATATATTGATATATGTCACAATACACAGATCACGATATGTTGGTTTGAATATTGATACGTCACCAATATTCTGCTTCACTTTGAGTGAACCAATGAAATTGCTTAGGCGAGATTTAGTCATTTTCTATTTCATGGACTATTTGGCTGTAGTTTTGGAAGCCATCACGGATCGTACAAAATCAGAAGTTCAACGTCACATATTGGTGACAGTGGACGGAGGACTGAACCAATATGAAACTTTTCAGATTTTAAAAACTTGTTAAACAACCCCTAACCCTCAGTATGTCAGTTTGGGTCAAGTATGGTGATAAATCAATATCAATCAATTGCTGACACAACAGGACACAAAACATCTAAAATTTCAGATTAATTACGCCTACTTCGGAGAGAACTTGTAACTTTTTAATGACAATTTTAGATGGATCCTGAAGAGATACTGAACAACTTTGTGTACCATTTAGAAGCAGGAAAACACGTCAAAAAAGCTAAATATAACATATGTGCGAGTTGTGAAAATCCCACACTTATAACCAATCTCTTGGCAGGAGGGGAGGGAGGTGAAGTCAAAACTGATAAGTGATTTGTGAACAAACCGAACATGAAGAATTTCAAATATGGCCGCTGCTGGAGCCGCAGTGGCCTTTTATACATTGACTGGTTGGACTAGTTTTTAATGTATCACTACGCTAAAGTGTGTGTGTGTGTATGGGTGTGTGTGTGTGTTGTGTGTGCGTGTGTGTGCGTGTGTGTGTTATGTGTGTGTTTTGTGTGTGTGTGCGGGCACGTGTGCGGGCGTGTGTGCGGGCGTGTGTGCGGGCGTGTGTGCGGGCGTGTGTGCGCGGGCGTGTGTGCGGGCGTGTGTGTGTGAGTGCATGCGTGTGTGTGGGTGTGTGTATATGTGCGTGTGTGCATGTGTGAGGGTGTGCATGTATGTGTGTGTGTGCATGCCTGTGTGCTTGCGTGCATGCGTGCATGGGGGGTGTGTGTATGTATGTATGTATATATATGTATGTATGCATGTATGCACACATGCATGTATGCGGGTAGGTTGACATTTTCCTCTTAGACGGCTTGAACCCCAAGCGTCAAACTTTCAGAGGTTAATCTACGACCCCACAAATAGAACGTAAGACCTAGATCTTTCCAATATACCCCATATATGTCAAGAATGTCATATTTTATGAGGTTAATCAGTTATTCAGATTGTAAAACTCAACATGCACGTAATATAGAAAACGTAACCTAACAATCATGCTAGTAGCATAGCAATATGAATATTATTTGACAATTCTACACTATCACGACTAGGGCCTATCGATGAATGTGAACTTTTCATGATGACCATGAACATATTCTCTCTGCCCTTCATAATTGTTAATAAACAACGAGCACCTGCGAGCACATAATAACACTGCGTGTTTTCTAACATTTGGTATACCTTACTACCACGACTGTCAACTACCAAGGCATCCCTTCAGGTGATGGGCATTTTTGCTAGTACATAACATTACCTTAGCACACTAGCCACACAACAGGTCAGGATATGGTAGATAACAAGTTGGTCTTAAACATTTGTGGGAAGTTAGCCCCAAAACAGGCGGGAGATGGAAGGTTGGACCCAAAACAGGTGGAAAATGGGAGGTTGGCCCAAAATACTCCGTACATAGATGGCTGGCCTCCATGACATGGTGGGAGATAGATGGATGCCCCAAAAATAGATGTGAGTTTGCTCTCCAAAACAAAAAATAAATCAAACAAAACATGGCTATGGCATTCCCTGGAGAATGGCTGACCACTCAATTTCTCCAAAGAAAAAAGTAAATAAATAAATAATAACACTAAATGACTACTTTTTTCAGAATAGATAACCAATTGGTGCATGAGGCCGCCAATGGAAGCAAGTGAACATAGAGAGTGAGTGGGCCGCCAGTGGAAGCAAGTGAACATAGAGAGTGAGTGGGCCGCCAGTGGAAGCAAGTGAACATAGAGAGTGAGTGGGCCGCCAGCGAAAGCAAGTGAACATAGAGAGTGAGTGGGCGGCCAATGAAAGCAAGTGAACATAGAGAGTGAGTGGACCGCCAATGGAAGCAAGTGAACATAGAGAGTGAGTGGGCCGCCAGTAGAAGCAAGTGAACATAGAGAGTGAGTGGGCCGCCAATGGAAGCAAGTGAACATAGAGAGTGAGTGGGCCGCCAGCGAAAGCAAGTGAACATAGAGAGTGAGTGGGCCGCCAGCGAAAGCAAGTGAACATAGAGAGTGAGTGGGCAGCCAATGAAAGCAAGTGAACATAGAGAGTGAGTGGACCGCCAATGGAAGCAAGTGAACATAGAGAGTGAGTGGGCCGCCAGTAGAACCAAGTGAACATAGAGAGTGAGTGGGCCGCCAATGGAAGCAAGTGAACATAGAGAGTGAGTGGGCCGCCAATGGAAGCAAGTGAACATAGAGAGTGAGTGGGCCGCCAATGGAAGCAAGTGAACATAGAGAGTGAGTGGGCCACCAGTAGAAGCAAGTGAACATAGAGAGTGAGTGGGCCACCAGTAGAAGCAAGTGAACATAGAGAGTGAGTGGACCGCCAGTGGAAGCAAGTGAACATAGAGAGTGAGTGGGCCGCCAGTGGAAGCAAGTGAACATAGAGAGTGAGTGGGCCGCCAGCGAAAGCAAGTGAACATAGAGAGTGAGTGGGCGGCCAATGAAAGCAAGTGAACATAGAGAGTGAGTGGACCGCCAATGGAAGCAAGTGAACATAGAGAGTGAGTGGGCTGCCAATGGAAACAAGTGAACATAGAGAGTGAGTGGGCCGCCAATGGAAGCAAGTGAACATAGAGAGTGAGTGGGCCGCCAATGGAAGCAAGTGAACTTAGAGAGTGAGTGGGCCACCAATGGAAGCAAGTGAACGTAGAGAGTGAGAGGGCCGCCAATGGAAGCAGGTGAACATAGAGTGCATGGGCCGCCAATGGAAGCAAGTGAACTTAGAGTGAGTGGTCCGCCAATGGAAGCAAGTCAACATAGAGAGTGAGTGGGCCGCCAATGGAAGCAAGTGAACATAGAGAGTGAGTGGGCCGCCAGTGGAAGCAAGTGAACGTAGAGAGCGAGTGAGCCGCCAGTGGAAGCAAGTGAACGTAGAGAGTGAGTGGACCGCCAGTGGAAGCAAGTGAACATAGAGAGTGAGTGGGCCGCCAATGGAAGCAAGTGAACATAGAGACTGAGTGGGCCGCCAGTGGAAGCAAGTGAACGTAGAGAGTGAGTGGGCCGCCAGTAGAAGCAAGTGAACATAGAGAGTAAGTGGGCCGCCAGTGGAAGCAAGTGAACGTAGAGAGTGAGTGGGCCGACAATGGAAGCATGTGAACGTAGAGAGTGAGTGGGCCGCCAGTGGAAGCAAGTGAACGTAGAGAGCGAGTGGGCCGCCAGTGGAAGCAAGTGAACGTAGAGAGTGAGTGGGCCGCAGTGGCTCACAGCAGATTCACATACAATGATCCGTAGTTAGTGTATTATTATACAGATGAAATGTAGTCACCTGAACAAGTCACAGAACCGTTTATGAAACTGTATCCCTTGTAGCACTGTCTGCACGTCGTGGCAGAGGTAGTTGTGTTCACTGCACAGTCCCAGCAGTTATCTTCACATTCTGCAAGATATCTTCCTTCGTCAACATCTCATGATAATAATAAATAACAAGTTATCTTCCACCGTCAACATCACATGATAATAATAACTAACAACAATGACATCTCATACAATAACAATAAGAATTATCAAAATTGTCTCCCGGAGAACTGAAGGACCCATCACATGACCAGTTGCTTAATAAAAGCTCCGTAAAGCCATACAAAATGGATGTTGAAAACATGACGTGTCCATGCATTCTGTCGATTCAGATTTCTTTATGACAAAAACATACAGCAATGTTTGTAAAGCGATAACTGTAATGTTTGATCTACGAGATGTCATGCCGCAATTGTAATATAATTCACATTATAACTGTTATCAACATTGTTGGAAAAGACAAAGCATGACGGAGGTCGCACACGTAATTGAGGGTGTAACATAAAAAAACTGCGACATACAGGATTGGTCAATTGATGGAATCACTACATCGTCGTTTGTCGTCGTTTACCTGTCACAAAAAAATTATGCAGGTCATTGTCAACGTGATACACCCGAATTCTAAAACCATAGATATTATAGTGCAATAGGTCGTCAAATGTGGTGACAGCATCATTCACAAATATTATTGACCCATTGGTGGAATCCTAAGATCTGTCTATGCATTTTGTTGTAGGCAACTTTGAGATTTAAATAGGTGCCCTTCTTAAAATTCACCCAGAGTTGGAAACAATAAGGGGTCATTTCTGAATGTTGATATCTGATATCAGAAGAAATTACTTTCTCTTGAGAATGGGGGTCTGATGCAGTTTGATCTGGATTCGGACATCAATATTTTATGCTTCTGACCGATGCCGTTAATATAAGTCATGTCTACACGTTTTTAACACGGGATACGCTAAAATAGCCCGGGTTATCTTTAACCCGGGTTAAATCGCCCATCCGTGTAGACGAAGCTATACTGGTTTCATGGTCTCATCATATCAATGTTAACACACTTTTGTCTGAGGGAGGGGTGGGGGCTGATGACAGATGAAAATAATTTTATCTGATATCGGACATCAACATTCTGAGATGATCCCTAAACTGTACAAGAATATGCAATAATACAGGCCTGTACAAATAAATATACAATATGCAACAATATAAAATAAGTGGAAACGTCGAACATACATATTCACTTGTACAAGTGGAAATGTCAAATGTACATATTCACCTGCACAGGTGGAAATGTCAAATGTACATATTCCCCTGCACAGGTGGAAATGTCGAATGTATATATTTACCTGTGGAGGTGGAAATATCAAATGTACATATTCACCTACACAGGTGGAAATGTTTAATGTACATATTCACCAGTGCAGGTGGAAATGTGTAATGTACATATTCACCAGTGCGGGTGGAAATGTTTAATGTACATATTCACCAGTGCAGGTGGAAATGTGTAATGTACATATTCACCTGTGCGGGTGGAAATGTCTAATGTACATATTCACCAATTCGGGAGGAAATGTTTAATGTACATATTCACTAGTGCAGGTGGAAATGTGTAATGTACATATTCACTAGTGCAGGTGGAAATGTGTAATGTACATATTCACCAGTGCGGGTGGAAATGTCTAATGTACATATTCACCAGTTCGGGTGGAAATGTTTAATGTACATATTCACTAGTGCAGGTGGAAATGTTTAATGTACATATTCACTAGTGCAGGTGGAAATGTGTAATGTACATATTCACCAGTGCGGGTGGAAATGTCTAATGTACATATTCACCAGTTCGGGTGGAAATGTGTAATGTACATATTCACCAATGCGGGTGGAAATGTTTAATGTACATATTCACCAGTGCAGGTGGAAATGTGTAATGTACATATTCACCAGTGCGGGTGGAAATGTTTAATGTACATATTCACCAGTGCAGGTGGAAATGTGTAATGTACATATTCACCAGTGCGGGTGGAAATGTTTAATGTACATATTCACCAGTGCAGGTGGAAATGTGTAATGTACATATTCACTAGTGCGGGTGGAAATGTTTAATGTACATATTCACCAGTGCGGGTGGAAATGTCTAATGTACATATTCACCAGTTCGGGTGGAAATGTTTAATGTACATATTCACTAGTGCATGTGTAAATGTTTAATGTACATATTCACTAGTGCAGGTGGAAATGTGTAATGTACATATTCACTAGTGCAGGTGGAAATGTGTAATGTACATATTCACCAGTGCGGGTGGAAATGTCTAATGTACATATTCACCAGTTCGGGTGGAAATGTTTAATGTACATATTCACTAGTGCAGGTGGAAATGTTTAATGTACATATTCACTAGTGCAGGTGGAAATGTGTAATGTACATATTCACTAGTGCAGGTGGAAATGTGTAATGTACATATTCACCAGTGCGGGTGGAAATGTCTAATGTACATATTCACCAGTTCGGGTGGAAATGTTTAATGTACATATTCACTAGTGCAGGTGGAAATGTTTAATGTACATATTCACTAGTGCAGGTAGAAATGTGTAATGTACATATTCACTAGTGCAGGTGGAAATGTGTAATGTACATATTCACCAGTGCGGGTGGAAATGTCTAATGTACATATTCACCTGAGCAGGTGTAGTTGTCAGTCCTGATCCCAAAGCCACCCTGACACATGGTGCATTCTGCTGTCTCGTTGGCGAGGTTATATCTGCAGTTAATACACTGCTCCGGACATGCTACAAACAAAGCACACATAATATTATTATTGCTAATAAATAATGTCATCACCAATTATTTCAGCATGTAAGTTGTTTCCAGATTCATTAATATGCAAAATTGGAGAAGAACAGATAACAGGATCCTTTACTTCCAAATCATTAATTATATTTATTATTTGTAATTATCTACTACTTGTTCTGCCTACTGGTCTTGTTGTACTAAAGTGAGAGTCAGGCCCTGTACTGTTGTACTGCTCTTTCTGTCGTTGACCTCTACTCTTCCCTATCAGCAGCCAATCTTTCAACTTGTTTTGCCTACTGGTCTCGTTGTACTAATGTGAGAGTCAGGCCCTGTACTGTTGTACTGCTCTTTCTGTCGTTGACCTCTACTCTTCCCTATCAGCAGCCCATCTTTCAACTTGTTCTGCCTACTGGTCTTGTTGTACTAAAGTGAGAGTCAAGCCCTGTACTGTTCTACTGCTCTTTCTGTCGTTGACCTCTACTCTTCCCTATCAGCAGTCCATCTTTCAACTTGTTTTGCCTACTGGTCTCGTTGTACTAATGTGAGAGTCAAGCCCTGTACTGTTCTACTGCTCTTTCTGTCGTTGACCTCTACTCTTCCCTATCAGCAGCCCATCTTTCAACTTGTTTTGCCTACTGGACTCGTTGTACTAATGTGAGTCAGGCCCTGTATTGTTGTACTGCTCTTTCTGTCGTTCACCTCTACTCTTCCCTATCAGCAGCCCATCTTTCAACTTGTTTTACCTACTGGTCTCGTTGTACTAATGTGAGAGTCAGGCCCTGTATTGTTGTACTGCTCTTTCTGTCGTTGACCTCTACTCTTCCCTATCAGCAGCCCATCTTTCAACTTGTTTTGCATACTGGTCTCGTTGTACTAATGTGAGAGTCAAGCCCTGTACTATTCTACTGCTCTTTCTGTCGTTGACCTCTACTCTTCCCTATCAGCAGCCCATCTTTCAACTTGTTTTGCCTACTGGTCTCGTTGTACTAATGTGAGAGTCAGGCCCTGTACTGTTGTACTGCTCTTTCTGTCGTTGACCTCTACTCTTCCCTATCAGCAGCCCATCTTTCAACTTGTTTTGCCTACTGGTCTCGTTGTACTAATGTGAGAGTCAGGCCCTGTATTGTTGTACTGCTCTTTCTGTCGTTGACCTCTACTCTTCCCTATCAGCAGCCCATCTTTCAACTTGTCTTGCATACTGGTCTCGTTGTACTAATGTGAGAGTCAAGCCCTGTACTATTCTACTGCTCTTTCTGTCGTTGACCTCTACTCTTCCCTATCAGCAGCCCATCTTTCAACTTGTTTTGCCTACTGGTCTCGTTGTACTAATGTGAGAGTCAGGCCCTGTACTGTTGTACTGCTCTTTCTGTCGTTGACCTCTACTCTTCCCTATCAGCAGCCCATCTTTCAACTTGTTTTCCCTACTGGTCTCGTTGTACTAATGTGAGAGTCAGGCCCTGTACTGTTGTACTGCTCTTTCTGTCGTTGACCTCTACTCTTCCCTATCAGCAGCCCATCTTTCAACTTGTTTTGCCTACTGGTCTCGTTGTACTAATGTGAGAGTCAGGCCCTGTACTGTTGTACTGCTCTTTCTGTCGTTGACCTCTACTCTTCCCTATCAGCAGCCCATCTTTCAACTTCCTCCATGTTTCCCAAATTTCTTTTAACACAGTCGACTTTCAAACAAGACTGTAAAGGACACACAAAAAGAAGAAGGCCGCGGAATGTGGGTTGACAACACTAGAGACTAGGAGACTAAGAGGAGACCAAATAGACGTTTTTAAGATATTGAATGGTTATGACGATATTGATAGAATTATTTTCTTCAAACTGAAAGAAGGCAGTATAACCAGAGGGCACAATGCAGCATTAGTCAAGGAACAGTGTAAGTTGGATATGAGAAAGTACTAATTCTCTCATAGGACAATAAATGACGAACAAATTATCTGATGATTGTGTTAATGCTAGCAGTGTGAATATGTTCAAAAATAAAAACGACAGCTATCTGGGGAGGGCAGGTTATACGTAGGTGGAAAATTGTTGGACTCTCGATAAGCCAAAGGCTACCTTGTCCGCATACCGTCTGGAGCTTTTAGCTCTGGACGGCAATCTTGTTAAATCTTGTTAAATCTTGTTAAATCTGGAAGAGGTGGAGTGACCAGGTTAGACAGGACACTGGACTCACGCTTATAACTGCAGAGCGGTGAGCTCTACACAGGACGAAACAGAGGGGTGTGAAGTCTAGCGAGGGGTCAAATTGCCCTAGGCATTTAAGTCAAGTCAACTAAGTCACATATGGCATCTTGCACTACTTCAAAGTGGTTATATAATGGTATGGCTAATTACCCCAGACGATGATTACTGAAAAGGATGGCAATAGTACAAACACGCAACAGCAATAACCTATACTCTCTGTGCACAAACAGGCCTAAGAAGATATTAATAATCACCCGTGCAAGTGTAGTTGTCTTCCCTGACACCGAATTCATCGTAGCAGTTGTAACATTCAGTTCTGTTGTTGACAAAGCTGTATGTGCAGTGCTTGCAGTAGTCCGGACAGGCTGCAAACAGAAGGTCTATCATACATAAAGGCTATATAAACAAACACTAAACTTAAGTTCTTGTACACCGCTGTGTCCAGTCCATGGAACTGCTCAGAGCACTTTACAGTTCGTCCCCCTGGTAGAGTTATTACTTCGAACACCCTCTTGACTTTTCTGGGAACCATTCAGCCATGTTGCAATTACTGTGTGAAGGTTATCCATACACAAATGCTCACTATTGTCTATAGCCAGGTACTCATTAATACAGCTGAGTGAACTGGAGCAACATAGAGTGAACAAACTAGCCCAATTAAGGTTTGACACGGCTGCAAGAGTATTCGAACCCAGATTTAGCAACGTTCACTGGGCTGACATGACCAGAGACAGGCAGAACTCATACAGAGTTATATGTTCATGATTTTGAAATGTCAGTAACATAAGAACTAATCAAAACTTTTGCATACACCCAGTAACATATTTGTAAATGGCACTATTATCTTTATGATGATACAGAAAACCATTAAATTCTACTACTGGAACTCCAAGTACAGCGTTTTGGAATACTGAGCCCTCTCAATACCCCCATCCCTCAGACGAATTTCAAAAAAATCTAAATCGACAAACCATAAAATCAGTCATGGCCATCAACTCGGGTGCCAAGCATAAACTGAAGTGGTTAACATGACGTAATCACCTGGGCACGTGTAGTTGTCCGTTCTGATGCCAAAACCATCTTGACTACTAAAGCACTCTGTCCTGTCATTGTTGAAGCTGTACGTGCAATTCAGACAGTGAGGTGGACAGGCTGCAAGCAATAACAAACTTTATTCGAAAGGTTACAGGGCAAAATGTGATAAACATCATTTCTGAAATTTCATTCAAACAGGTCTTTTGCTCTGGACAGTAATCTTGTTAAGTCACGTAAAATGTGTAGTTTTTGAATAGGAAATTTTTTTTACATAAACAATACACCAAATTAGTTTAACGCTAAATTTTTTTTTTATTTATTCCCCCGTGTCCCTCATATATTAATTTCTCACTAAACAACATTAACGGTGTATGCTTATAAGGGCAAGTGTGCTTATAAAGGCAAGTGCGCTTAGTGACCTGTGTGCTTATTAAGGCATGTGTGCTTATTATGGAATGTGTGCTTATTAGGGCATGTGTGCTTATTAGGGCATGTGTGCTTATTAGGGCATGTGTGCTTGATAGGCTGAATACAGTAGGTGTATCATATGCAAGTGAGTGGATGGCATTAGTGTGCTTGTTTGCTTGCTTGCGTAAATACCACTTTGAGATTTGTTTAAGAGAAGTTTTAACTCTCATGATCACTCTGACGGAAGAGGTGGCACTCACGTTTGCATGTGCCGTCGTCGTCCTTGAGAGCAGAAAGCTTCCTGCACCGGACACACTCCGTCCTTGTACTGGTCTCATTATACTCACAACTCTCACAGCGCGCAGGACACGCTGCAAGCAAATTGTAGGTGTCGTTACGTCACACGTCATAACCTTATACACATACAGCTGTGGTTCTTAGCACCATGGTTACGACCCAAAAATTTTGTTTTTAGACAGCTGAGAATATAATGACATTTGGGTGTCGGAATACATTAGTCGTTACGGTAACTGATCCCAACGCTGTATAGCTACATGAATCATTAATTTAATAATCAGATTGCAAATGAACCTATGAAAATATGGTGCCCTACATACAAAGCTTTGATATACATACATACATACATAGACACATATACATACATATATCCATACATACTTATAGGGGCTTACATGTACCAACTTAAAAATAAAAATAAAAAGTTAACTTTTTATACAGCGCATATCCAGTCCTCAGGACTGTTCAAAGCGCTGTACACAGAAAGTTTATGATGGGTTTTATGAGCGTCTTAGTGACACATATTTTGAAAACGCTCTTAAAATGTATGAATTCTGCTGCATAATTATGTTCTTGATGAGTTCTTTAACTTAGTGATTGGGTTTCCATGACTCACCAACACAAGTTTGAGTGGAATTTCTGTAGGCGTAGGCGCGGTAGCAAGAATGCTGGTCACATTTTGCTGGTCCATTCTTGTTGCAGGTCAAACAATTGTGGCCACACGCTACAACAAATTCTCATAGAAAGGTGCTACATCCAGTACTCGTTTGTTAACATTTATTTATAATAATATCTATTTAATATTTTTTAAATATATTTTTACTGCATTATGATATAATTATAGTACAATCTAGTCTTTTATATAATTAATTTGTTTAGCAGTTTTACATAATTTTACCTGTACATTCATGTCTTAAACTCACAATGCTTAGGAAGATAAAATGTATATTTTATGAGGTTATCATGAATAGAAAATGTTTATTATTATAATTATTACTGTTATTAATACTAGTCATACAGCCTGCCAAATTGCCTTTAAAAAGCCTGAAACAGAGTTAGCGATTTGAAAGTTGCACTGGCTAAATGTTCAAATTATAAACGAAACATTTAATTTGCAAACAGCCGATGTTAGCACATATTACTCAATGACATTTATTCTACAATATATAACTTCACTAACAACATAATACAAAATGATGTCTTCTACAAGACGTTACTGATACTGTGCCTCATTTTAGATGTGCTGCCACCTGGAGGACTAAAACAATTCAATGACGGTCAATTTTGGCCAATTAATTTCTATCATAAGCTAAACTCCTATGAGGACATTTTACCTGCACAGGTATAGTTAGTGTTGACAATTCACGTTCGCACAGCGAGCATTCTGCCCTCTCTTCTGATGCACTGTACCGGCACCTCTGACAGTTTTCTGGACAAGCTGCAACATATTCAGTTCAATTAGCTATATTGAAGATATTTCTTACATGGAAACAAATGTCACGGTTTCAGGCCTATGCACCTTTGAGTTAATAAAACCGACATTTCATGATCTACTTTGGGGATATAACCAATATTTTTGCTTCATATAAAATCAACATTTTATGAGATTTAACGGTCGAATATGTGCCTTTCACCAAATTTAAAAAAATCTATATATAAAATGTGGTTTATGGATAGGTCTGTAGGCATCTTTTCACCTAATTTAAACAACCAATCAAAGAATAATAGATTGACCTAAATTATTTATTCTGCTAAACAACGATAATTTAACTAAAGTCCACCAAGTACAGATAAGCCTCATTATTACGTGCCTTCTTACAATACAGGTTCGATTATTACAAGGCCTGTCATGGACCTGGAATTTCTGCCGCCAGTGGTAAGATTGGCGATATGGGGCATCTGACAGTCTGTGACATTTCCACATAATACCCATTAATGCTGGTTGGCCCTTTTAATAAGCTTTGTAAGCCATGTATGGATCAAACGTCTTAATGTGTGGAAAGACCTAAATATGTTGTTGTGTATCATGTGTACTAATAGTGTATCTTATGTGTATTATTAACTGTTACATGTACTCTTGTAGCATGCTAATATGTACCATCTTTATGTATAGCCTATGTATGTTAGTGCTTAATCGCCAGGTGGCAGCACCGCTGTAGCCATATGTTGGTAGGTGCTGCTGGGGTCAGGACACTGTTAGACGAAAAAGTACAGTATATTTTTGGGAAATTATTTTTTTACAATATTCACCTGTCATAAGTGCATTTGAGTAGTCAGATTTCTAGATGTGATTGTAGAAGCTGTTGACAGTAAAACAGTGTATTTTTAGCTGATTTTACTAAGCAGAAGGGTATTTGTCAGCAATTTCGCTAGTTAACCCTTTAGCCAGATTACTGCCTGCATCCATTTGTAAATATTGATGGGTTTCATACATACAGGCATTTTGCAAGAGCTAGAAATATTAGATTTTCACTAAACTCGACCAGCATGTCAATGAGATGATGATAACAGCAGGTGGGAAGTTTAAGACATTTTATAGGTCAAGTTTTCTTATAATCAGACAAAACGTTAACATGGTCGCCAATGGGAAAACTATCAGTGTGCTGACCCCTGCCACAGACTGGTCTTGTCTTGTATCGCCCCTAGGACACTATGTATGCTGAATTTGATTTGAGACATGGAACTATATAAACACGTATTGTTTTATTCTCCATGTTCAGAGTCCATTATTATAGTAATCCGCAGAGACTCGCAGTAGTACGTAATACTTGAACCTGGTACATTGACTGCTGCTACTAGTAGCTCTCCTGGTGGTAGAAGGGAGCACATTACTGTGACCTCCGTTACAATCCCAACCACTGCATATAATGAGGCTTGACAGTACTATTGCCAGCTTTGACTTGAGAAGAAATCATAAATGGTTTCGCACATCCACACAAGCCGGGGTGGTAGCTGATTACCCTACCCCTGGCAGATATCCTGGAAGTCCACTGACACAGTATTTTTCCTTAGTGTTGACTCCACTGGTCAAGACTGTACTACCCGTGAGAACAGTGCAAATATGACTGTACTACCCGCGGCAACAATACAGATATGACTGCACTACCCGTGAGAACAGTGCAGATATGACTGTATTACCTGTGGCAACAGTGCAGATATGACTGTACAACCCGTGGCAACAGTGCAGATATGACTGTACTACCCGTGAGAACAGTGCAGATATAACTGTACTACCTGTGGCAACAGTGCAGATATGACTGTACTACCCGTGAGAACAGTGCAAATATAACTGAACTACCTGTGGCAACAGTGCAGATATGAGTGCACTACCTGCGGCAACAGTGCAGATATGACTGTACTACCCATGGCAACAGTGCACATATGACAGTAATACCTGTGGCAACAGTGCAGATATGACTGCACTACCTGGGGCAACAGTGCATATAACTGTACTACTCGTGGCAACAGTGCAGATATGACTGTACTCCCCGTGGCAACAGTGCAGATATGACTGAACAACGCATGGCAACAGTGCAGATATGACTGTACTACCCGTGGCAACAGTACAGATATGACTGTACTACCCGTGAGAACAGTGCAGATATGACTGTATTACCTGTGGCAACAGTGCAGATATGACTGTACAACCCGTGGCAACAGTGCAGATATGACTGTACTACCCGTGAGAACAGTGCAGATATGACTGTACTACCTGTGGCAACAGTGCAGATATGACTGTACTACCTGTGGCAACAGTGCAGATATGACTGTACAACCTGTGAGAACAGTGCAGATATGACTGTACTACCTGTGGCAACAGTGCAGATATGACTGCACTACCTGGGGCAACAGTGCAGATGACTGTACTACCCGTGGCAACAGTGCAGATATGACTGTACTACCTGTGGCAACAGTGCAGATATGACTGTACTACCTGTGAGAACCATCCACATATGACTGTACTACCCGTGGCAACAGTGCAGTTATGACTATACTACTTGAGGCAACAGCGCAGATATGACTGTACTACCCGTGGCAACAGTGCATATATAAATGTACTACCCGTGAGAACAGTGCAGATATGACTGTACTACCCGTGAGAACAGTGCAGAAATGACTGTACAACCCATGGCAACAGTGCAGATATGACTGTACTACCCGTGGCAACAGTGCAGATATGACTGTACTACCCGTGAGAATAGTGCAGATATGACTGGGTACAGTCATATCTGCACTATTCTCACTATTCTCACAGTGCAGAAATGACTGTACAACCCATGGCAACAGTGCAGATATGACTGTACTACCCTTGGCAACAGTGCAGATATAACTGTACTACCCGTGAGAACAGTGCAGATGTATTACCCATGGCAACAGTGCAGACGCTCGCACCCCATATCAAAGATTAACGATGATTCTAGGAATCCAAATAAAATTATACCTGTTCAACCATTCTCACAAGCGGCCGAGTGTTATTCATTGTGCATTCAAATAGTTACTTTACTTCCCAAACATCACACCCTATAGGTATTGGGCAACACACAAACAACCCAAGTCTTGGTAGGCAATGATATTACTGGCTCAGCTTAACTTCAGCGTTTCACACAATGATCTGCTGGAGGTATCAGTCACCAACGTCAAATGTTTTAATTACTGAACAATAAATTTGTATTGTATTGTACTGTACTGTGCTGTATTGAACTGTAGTGTACAGTATTATACTGTAGTGTATTGTATTTGTAGTGTATTGTAGTGTATTCTACAGTAGTGTATTGTATTTATAGGGTATTGTATTTGTAGGGTATTGTATTTGTAGTGTATTGTATTGTACTGTACTGTATTTTATTGTACTGTATTGCATTGTAGTGTACGGTATTGTATTGTACTGTATTGTACTGTATTGTATTTTATTGTACTGTATTGTATTGTACTGTATTGTATTTTATTGTACTGTATTGTACTGTACTGTATTGTATTTTATTGTACTATATTGTATTTGTAGTGTATTGTATTGTAGTGTACGGTATTGTATTGTACTGTATTGTACTGTATTGTACTGTATTGTATTTTATTGTACTGTATTGTATTGTAGTGTATTGTACAGTATTGTATTGTACTGTCACACTTTGACGCCCCATGCAGGCGACAGAAGGAACAATTGGAGGCTGCAACAAACAGTACACAACAAGTTGTAAACATTATGAAGAGGTGCATCAGACTAGTGGATGTTTCAAATGAGTAATATTTACACTTACTTTTCCTTATTTTTCTGTGACATTTCAACTGCTATAAGCAATCGTCATCAGACGGCTATACTGCTAAATGGCAACATGGATATATTAAATATGAAGAACCAAAGACAGCAGGAATCAAGCTCAGGATTAGTGTCATATGAAATGAGGATCCAGTGATATTTGTATCGACGACATGAAATTTTGACCTACATGGTCCAAATCTGATCATGATATTTGGACCCGTCCTATGATAAAAGTAGATGAGAGAAGAATGGCCCAAGGGTGTGCGCATGAACATACAAAGAGACAAGTGGACCTCGGCCCCTGAAACGATACACACTTATGGTCCCCCCAATTATTGCACTCACCGGAGCAAGTCTGTGTCGTGTTGTTGTAGACAAACCGTTTGTTGCACTTATCAGGATCACATCTTGACGCTCCACTCGTGTCACAGGAAGAACAGTCTGGTGCACAGGCTACAACAAAACATAGTTCAATTGAGAAAACTCCATTTTATAATTTATTAAAGTAAGGCAGTTTTAAAAAACACGAAAATGTATTAACAAAGCTGTGGAAGGACTTTATTGAATAACATATTATTCACATTATTGACGCACCCCTGCCCTTTACCTTTTACAGAAATGAAACCCTGCATCAAAACAGATTTTCTGTAGCGAACGTTTGCTTTAAAAATGCAAACAACAGTAATACCACAGCTGGTACCACACTGCGGATACATTCTAGACAGCAATTCATTGTACTTTTAGCCGTAACACAGCAGCATGTTTCCATTGCCTGTAAACCCCCTCCCATTCCCCAGTCAATACTTTCCCATCCCTGAGTAGACTAAGCATGTGAGTCAGAATTACCAGCACCAATTAAGCACAGTTAGAAGATATCCTGCAATGTCTCACGGTGTCCTTTGGGTACCTGTCTGTTTGGTACCTCTCAAATAATCGTGCTGGCATATGTCTGGAACTACAAGAACTGCGAATGATTGCACATCCAGCATTATCTGTCTGTTCTGATTGTGTGCTCTTGTCATGTGTCATTTTCTGATGAATGAATTAAATGACGCACACTTGAGATTTTGGAACAATACCGTGTAATGAAGTTGCTGAATGAACCCAATATCAGACAAAATTACTTTCATTTGATGTCTGACGCCGAGGCGGGTCAGTGGCAGTTTCGTCTGGCGTATGACACCAACATTTTACCCTTCGGACCGATGCTGCTAATATATTGATATCATCATGCCAATGCTTACAAACTTTTGTCAGAGAGGTGGGGGCCGAGGCCTGATAAAAGTTCGTCTGATTTCAGACATCGATGTTCTGAGATGATCCCTTACACATATGACAACAATCGTTAGTTTGACCAAGTTACCTGCACAAGTCTTGTTATTGTCGATTATACCAAAGTTTTTATCGCACCGGGAACATTCTGTTTGGTTCTTGGCAGAATTAAATGTGTAGACCTCACAGTTGGATGGCGGGGCTACAAACATTGAAGTCATTATTCTACATGTATCTTTCATTAGGGGCCTATATTCAATAAAATCAACGAAGAAGTTATGCAAATGTTCACGACCAAACCCACTTGTGGTGTACATGCTTATTTTTAAACCTGCTTCTACAATTATGTTTTTACTGAATTTATTTGTGAAGCAGTTAACGTCTTTGAAAGCCACATTTCGTTATGTTGTCAATTGGATTGTCTGCCTCCAGTGTATCAAGTAAATTAGCATAATATCCTTCAAAATTGTCAAAATCGTCCCTCTGCCATGTTACCTTTCGATTTGCAAAGGGCATCCTCTTTTCAAATCAATAAACCAATGAACAGTGCTGACTCGGGGAATCGGCGTGTCCCCAATGATGATAAATACTAACATTATTCTATCTGAATCAACCGACATACAACTATTGCCTGGGGTTTTACCGGCAAGTGCAGACTATGACTAACATTGTATCGCAGACACAGAGTATACCATGATCAGAATTAATGTGCCTATTGTGATTTATTTGTCCCAAAATTTATTTCACTCACCGACACAAGTCTGGGTATTGCTGTTGTAGACAAACTTAGTGAGGCATTGATCAGGATCACATCTTGATGGTCCACTTTCATCACAGAATAAACACTCTGGCGCACAGGCTACAAATTACCAAGTTCACACGAAACAAACTCTACACGAACAATACTGTATACAGAAGTTATTACATCTGAAAAAACTGGAAAACTGATTCACATAGAAGTGGAAAGATTTATTTAATGTGTTGAATTTGCAGAATAAACTAGTTCCATGGAATTATTTACATGTATAAAGATACACTGTAGCGTATTTCACCAATTAAATGTATTGTTGTTGTTCTCCTCGTTTCCCTATATGTTAGGGGTGAGGCAGTTTCCCTGTCTGTTAGGGGTGAGGCAGTTTCCCTGTCTGTTGGGGGGAGGCAGTTTCCCTGTCTGTTAGGGGTGAGGCACTTTCCCTATCTGTTAGGGGTGAGGCAGTTTCCCTGTCTGTTAGGGGTGAGGCAGTTTCCCTGTCTGTTTGGGGTGAGGCAGTTTCCCTATCTGTTAGGGGTGAGACAGTTTCCCTGTCTGTTAGGGGGGAGGCAGTTTCCCTATCTTTTAGGAGTGAGGCAGGTCTCGATACTGATCCCCGATTTCTTTTCCCTCACAGATCTTGCACTGCTGTCTGCGCCAACCGTCTCCATCCCTCGCTATCTGTCCCTCTCATTCTCCACTCCTCTCCCAATCATTCCAAGTCTCTCCTTACACAATCCACCAATAACAGTCTATGTGTCCTTGCCTTAATTTCCCTTCCACTCTCCGGGCATCTCTTTTCTTTGCCAACCATCGTAGATATAGTATGCTTAAACAGTTATTGAGTCATAACACGTTGTTATGGGTCTTCACCATATGGCACTATGTGTCGCCTTTTTCTTTGAGTACCTGGCTAGAGACTGTGGTGGATATTTGTGTATGAATATTCGTCACACAGGTAATTCAGCATTGGTGAGTGCTTCCCAGAGAAGTCACGATGGTGTTTGATTGCAAAATAAAAGAACAACATTTGACACAACGGAACTGTATTTAAAGTTCTCACAATTTACAATCTTGTTCAATTATGTATACAAATCTTAACCAATTAAACTATGTACATGTATTATTGTTACACAGAGTGGTCATGTATGTGTGTACAGACAGACAGTCAAAATCAACAGACAGATTTTGACCATAAATGTACAAATTGAAATAACTTACATATATGTAAAGGTCAATGAGACTCCATTAAGAAATAATAACCTTTTAATAAAAATCAAATAGTAATAATAATAAATAGTAATAATAATCAAAATTCAATGTTAGTAAAGAACTACACAAAAACATTCATAATGACATAACATATTATATTCTGTTATGTTACATAATTAACATGCATGCAAGAGTACACATTTATGCCTGAGTATGTTTGAGCATGCACGTGTCTGCCTGCCTGCATGTAGACGTACTGGTACATGTATGTGTCCATGTGTGTTTGTCAAAGTGCCAGACATAGCTAGATCTTTCAAAGCAAGGTTTTATGTTTCACTACCCAGAATTATCCTTTAACACCGGAGGTGGTAATTATGAGTAAGAAGTTCTCTGTATCAATTAGCTAAGTCAGGTCTTCAGTGCATGAGTAGAAACCAAGTGAAGCACCAATCATTAAAGGACAATTGTGGTTAGTCCAACCTGCCTCACGGTCGTGTTTACAATTGTAACATTTCATGGCTGCAACATTCAAACTGTCAACACAGTTTCAGGCCAATTAAACACAATTTCCTGTCAGGACCTTCAACATATTTATTCCACTATTAAGATAATATTTAAAAGGTAGGACCAGACAGCTTCGGTTTAACAACAGAAATGTAACATATAAAGCTGTGAAGAAGGAGAATACAGCGTAACCTCAGTATTAACGTCGCCTTGGGACGGGCCAAAAGTTACCTCAATGGGGAGGTGACCTTATTAGTGAGACTAGCTTTCTGATACTTTAATGTTACAGAAAACATTTGGGACTATCCTAGTGTGACCTTAATTGTGAGGTGGCTGTATTACAAAGGTAACCATAAAACGAGGTTCGATCGAATTTATAATTTATAGTTCTGCACTTTGGACACTGAGGATACATTAAAAAACATCATTATATCCAGTAATTACTTAACATTAATTATGTATGCGATGAAGTAGACCACAGCCTTTAGCGAGTTGTTTTGATTCAGGCTTAGGCAGTGAAAGCAGGCCATTTGTGACACACTAGCTGAGTTACCATGACATTGCATGGCAAGAAAAGACACCTATTCATATCGTTTAGTTAAGGCTGTCTCTAAATTAAGGTGATTATACAATGTCCAAGGATAGCTACGGTGTTAGTATATAATATATATAGGCATATTTACCTTTAAAGACTATTGCGTCTTACATCCATATAAGGCATAAATAGCACCCAGGTTTGTATAAACATACACTGCTATAGCATAATAGCTCTCATTTTACGCACGCTGTGCGGTAACAGACTAGCGCAAACCGGGTCGCTATTTGAGCTTCAACAGGGTCCAGATTCGATACAAGTGTCAAGTAGTGAATAGGATGCACGGTTTTTGCCAACTTGTGGTCACTCGTCACTGACATGATTAGTCACAGGCACAATCCCATCCTAGCTACCAGGACCCAGGGTGAAACTTTAAAAGCTTTCAATCTATGAACCACCCTACTGGGTTTGCTAGTATGTCTACAAAAGTTCAGTCCCATACATGCAAAACTTATGAAGATAAGCTCGGATTTAATATAGAAGTGTATGTACGTATGTAAACACACACACACACACACACACACACACACACTGACACTGACACGCACACATGCACACACACACACACACACACACACACACACACACACACACACTCAAACACTCACACACACACACAGATGACAGAGACCCAAACTCTGTTTTATAATATAGAAATGTTCTTACGAGAGCAGGCTGGCAATTCATCTTCACGATCCCATGTGCCATTAGCCAGACACGTCTGTGCCACCCCGGACTGCGTGTAGCCAACGTCACACTGCCTCAGACCACATGACTGACCCAATGGCATTAGAAACTGCTGGCATCGTTCGTCAGCATACTTGCCGTTTTCCACTGGCAATGGCTGACAAAATCCACCTTTGAAATCAGAAAAAGTTTTAAATTTATTGATATGTCACAAGTCAAGTGTCATGATAAATCAATATCCAGGAACTGCTGACACAACAGGACACAAAACATCTAAAATTTCAGATTAATTAGGCTTACTTCAGAGAGAACTTGTAACATTTTTAAGGAAAATTTTAGATGGATCCTGGAGAGATACTGAAAAACTGTTATAGACAGAGATAAACAAATTATTAACTGACTTACATGCACTTCTTTTAATTTCTTCCGCAGATTTCGCTGCGGTAGATATTCTCACAGAATAGATGACTGGTCCTTCATTCAACCCAATGTGAATCACGTCTTCGGCCCCTTGTTCACTGATGATATGCCGTTCGCCATCTGGTGGCCATACAGTTGCTGCTAAGATGCCATCTACATACAAACGTGCGCCAGCCTCGATATCGTAGACGAGAGCGTAGTGGTGCAAGCCTTGAAACACATCAATGCCGCTTGGAGGTTTGATATCATCAACCGACCATATTTTCTCAACAGTTGAATTCCTTCCCAGAAACATTTTGAAACCAACCCTTCCTGTCCCATAAACAATCGGTGCTATAATTGATCCTTCTCGATTCAAATAGGCATGTAATGGATTGCTGTTAGATCTTTCTTCAACAACCACTTCAACTGTGAATGAGGAAGAAATTTCTAGTTTCGACGGTCGTGTCAGTTTCACGTGGGAGTTCTCTATGCCATATAAGTCCTCAGCGTATCTGTGGACTCTGGTGCTGCCAACTTGTTCCACTTGCCAATCTTCATCATGGAGTACGATGTACCCTTGATTACTGGCAAAGTACATCAGAAGAACTGTCGTCTCGGTGATCTCAATACATTCTCTCGTGTCCTCTGCAAGACAATATAATAACATGTTTCCAAATCAAAAACTTTCATTTTGCATATCCAAAACGTATTTTACCTGGTAACGCCTTCCGTCGAAAGAATCACGTTGACTTCATCAGTACCGATGACGCTGAATGACTGATGAAGTCAACGTGATACGTTCGACGAAAGCCTTTACCAGGTAAAATACATTTTGGATATGAAAAATGAAAGGTTTTTATTTGAAAAAGAACTATCCTGAAGAATGTTCAGTAATAATAACATGTTTCCTGCCACGCAAACTCCATGGGGGACATAGCAGATACATTCGATTATTTTTTATTTGCATAGTCAGTTAATTAATTAATTAATGACATCTGCCCATATAGTACAGTATAGGTCTTGCTGAGTAAAAAATAGATTGACCATTTTTGTTTTCTGCCATGCCTTCATTTCCATGGTAACAAATAAAAAGTGTACCACTGCCAACAAATAATTGATAAATATATTATCAATGTCTTCTTTGTTGAACAAAGATATTATACATCTTACAAAACAATGCACTTTACTGCACAACTTACTGGTAGAAAACTTTTTAATTAAATAATTTGTTAGCAACTTCTAAATAAAGTACTAATTTTGGACAATAAACTTGTAACAAAATCATACCAAAACCACATCTAAATGTCTTCTAATTGACGGATCCACTAAATCACGGTTAGGGTACATCACAATCAACATTATGTGCCTGACCTCCATCAAGCTTTGCCTTAGTCAACAATGTTGATAACGGTTATATACGTGAATTACATTACTACTGCTGCATGACATTTCATAAATCAAACATTCCCGCATACAGTTTTCACTTTTAAAACTTTCCCTTATGTTTTTGGCATAAAGAAACACTTACAGGACAAGAATTTTTTTTAATTAGACGGACTATCCGAACACACCAAAAAAACTGATCTAACAGATAGCATGCTGCTCTAGTAATGTAATGCACATATATATTACTTATGTAACCATACTAATCAATAAGTCAGAGGCTAAGCTTGACTGAGGTCACGTACATGATTTTTATTGTCACATAGACAAACAGCAAAGTACCTGATCCATCAATTCCACACATTTTATTACATTTATGCTACCACAAAACATAACTGTCCAGTACCTCTACAGTGTGGTTCCTGTCCACTCCATTGTCCATCATTAGAACATGTTCTCTTGAGGTGACCACTGTCCAGAATATAACCTTTCGAACATCTGTATTCAACCGTGCTACCGAGTTTGTTGTCTGCAATGTTGGTTACTGCAGTGTTCTGTGGAGGGGAGGTCAGTATCTCGCTTGGACATTCAGTTTCTGTAAAGGAGACAGTTAGTAAAGTACTGTATATGATACTGGGTACAGTGGTTAGAGCCATCCTCGCACGCCAGGGGTCGCTGCTGCTGATTACATCAGTCCCAGTCAGCAGTACCCCTGGCTGATCGCTTTGCCAAACTCTGAATTTAAGCTCAGCCTATCAAATCGTTCACTAGATCAGTAGATCTACTCAAGTAAGGTGGTCATAATAAAACTAATTTCAACCAACCGACGCTCATGTTACATGCAATGTTTATGAAGTAGAAGCAATTATTCGAATACACAATACCGCTCGCTGCTCATGCTAATTGGCGAACGGGTCATTATATATTGGGATTCCCAGAAGTCGTTTATCCGTCTTCAAATCGGGACGGGTATTTGCGCTGTTCTCACAGGTGATGCAGTCGCGACTGGCAAAGTCAATTATTAGTTTGACTCAGCTAACTTCCGCACTTCGCGTAGGGGATCAGCCAGGGCTAGTTTTGCATGGCAAACAGCCCTGGCTTGCGAGGATGGTTAAAGCAACCACGCAGTGAATAGATGGATGAAACGTGCATGATGCTCATTTAATTATCTTAAAATGAAGGATTAACTGCAACTTATTGAAAAAGATATAATTAGTTGTTAAGCATTTCTAGCTGGGCAATTTTAAGTCCTTGAATTAGAGTAAACTCTTCAGTCAGAGCAGGCTCATCTATCAAGAAAGACTCTTCTGTCACGACAATTCTCCTAGGAGAGATTCTTCCATCAATAAAGGTAAGTTCTTATATAATGCAGTATCCAGTCCTCAGTACTGCTCAAAGTGCTTTACACTTTACTCCCTGGCAGACCTGTTCAATCGAACACCATCTCTATTTCTCTGTGAAACATGCAGCCATGTTGCAATTAATGCGCAAAGACTAATTGTTCACAAATATCCACCACTGTCTATAGCCAGGTACTCATTCATACAGCTGAGTGAACTGGAACAATGTAGAATGAACAAACTTGCCCAAGGTTCGACACAGCAGGACAGGATTCGAACCAAAGTTCTCTCGGTTGAGAGTCCAAAGCTCTAGTCACTGCGCTAGATATACATCATTGCGCTCCATGAGGATACAGGACAGGACACTCTTCTATAAATCAGGACACACTTCTATCAGGACACTCTTCTGTAGACCAGGACACTGTTCTATAGATCAGGATACACTCTTCTATCAGGACACACTCTTCTGTAGACCAGGACACTGTTCTATAATGAAATCAGGACACTGCTATCAGGACACACTCTTCCATCAGGACATATCCTTCTATCAGGTCACTCTTCCAGTGTTTTCCCTGGGTAAAATGATGGACGAGGTGGCAGGGATGGGGTATGCGAGCGCCGCAGGCGCAAAGCGTTGATGGGGGGGTTTGGGGACATGCACCCTGGCGATTTTTTTTAAACTAGCTTTAAAATGGTGCATTCTGAGGTATGTTTTAACCTTTACTCTTGAATATAGAGGGGGAGATATAAAACAGCAAGACACTACTTGTAAATGTAGTAATCATGATTGTTTCATCGTGTTGAGGTGTGGTTTTCATTTTACCACTGGTACTCAGTAGAGGTGTTGTTTCCACTTGACTGTGCTTGGCTGTGGTTATGTTTTTTTTGCACTAACCCTTGGCCTTGTTACCACACTGACAGAGTCAGTAAAAAAGTAAAAGGTAAGTTCTTATAAAGCGCAAGACTGCTGAAAGCGCTTTACACTTTACTCCTTGGCAGATCTATACAGTCGAACACCATCTCGACTTCTCTGGGAAGCATTCAGGGGTATCAATATCATCTGAAGACTCTTTCATCATTACCTTTAAATTATTATAATATCATAATATTATGGTAAATTTGAGGTTTATGTTCCAAAGATTATATTTTATTTGTTGCTAGCGTGCTATGCAATTAATTAAACATTCATTTCTGGAATGCCACAAAAATATATTTCTATTTAATCGCAAGAACGTTTCTCAAATTATGTCCTTTTTATAAAACAGGATAAGTTGTTTACAGTGTAGTATATCCAATTTCTGTGCAAACATATCATTGTCTAACCCAAGTTATTGATAACCCATTAGTATACACGGTTTGGGGCAGTAGGCGTCTTTTATGAGATGTGAACTTCGTTGGTTTATAAGCAAATACTTCACTCAAATCAACTTTCCCAAACGTTTATTTGCACAACTTTGTCGGAATATGTATTATATATTTAGCACAAAGATATCTTACGAATCACATTCCTTATTTTGCTTTAAAAAAAACGGCATAGAACATTAGTTGAATAGACTTGTCACTGACACTGTGCCTGTGGCCGTGTGGGCATTTGCGTCGAATCCAGACCCACCTTGAATTGATTTGATTTTGCCGTTATCACTTGAATTTTGCTTAAATTTGATACCTCAGTGAGATAGTTCCATCATTCAACATTATCATAGGCATATTTACCTTTAAAGACTATTGCGTCTTACATCCATATAAGGCATAAATAGCACCCAGGTTTGTATAAACATACACTGCTATAGCATAACAGCTCTCATTTTACGCACGCTGTGCGGTAACAGACTAGCGCAAACCGGGTCGCTATTTGAGCTTCAACAGGGTCCAGATTCGATACAAGTGCCAACTAGTGAATAGGATGCACGGTTTTTATTTGGGCTTCAAGAGTCCGGATTCGACACAAGTGCCGACTAGTGCCATCAGCCTGCACGGTTTTCACTCCCACCACCGTCATAAACCAAAACGCAAGTTACCGTTTGGGCGGCATTTACATGAATGTCCAGATTTCTAGTATGTCGAAACTCTGCGAGGTGTCACCATTGGAGACACCGGGGATACCGCAGGAATATTCCATGATTGGACAACTGACAAACGATATCTTTCAAGACGACTAAACAATGTTGCTACAAATCCGCGATTTTGCAGGAATATAAGTGACTTTGTGGTGTCATTTCACGCCGCTCGCCGGCACTGAATATATCGCGAAAGAACGACAAAAATGGGCGTACGAAATAGCTACGAGGCGGCAATTTTGGGCAAGGCGGCACAGAAAAACGGCGAGGTGGTCCGCCTCGCTTGTCATATACCAGGGGAAACACTGCTCTTCAGGATACAATCTTCTATCAAGACTAACTCTTCGATCATGTCACATCCTTCTATCAGGACACATCCTTCTATTAGGACATATTCTATCAGTACACACCCTTCCATCAGGACATATCCTTTTATTAGGTCACTCTTCTATCAGGACACATCCTTCTACCAGGACAGATTCTTCTATCAGGTCACTCTTCTATCAGGACACATTCCTCAGGCTCAGGGATCAAATTTGGGCCACGGAACTACGGCGTCTACGCCGGCAAATGCCGTAGTTGCCCTTGTTCCTTGCCGTGGTGCCCCGATAAATTGGACTGTATTCACAAAACAACACTGTTTGACAGGTGCGTGTTTTGTTGATATGGCGATCATCCGAAATGTACTCCAAACGTGTCGCGGTGCCATCACAACCGGAAAGGCAGTGCCATCACAACCGGAAAGTTACAAAATCACTGTAACTTAGTCTGTTTCATGATACTGTTGTCGAGATAACTGTCAGTGAAATGGTCTTTTAGGTGTAAATTTTTCGCGTTTTGGAGTAGATTTCGGATGATCGCCATATCAACAAAACACACACCTGTCAAACAGTGTTGTTTTGTTGCATAAAAGTCCCCCAAACACAATAAATTTAACAAATACAGTTCGGTTTTGTGTCTATAATGATGGGGAATGATGAAACGAATACGGCAGCGTCGAAAAAATTAGGTAAAAAGATCGTTTAATAGCGTTAATAATAAAGGCCTAGAAGTCTAGAAGATGCAGGATTACCCAGAAATCCAAACTTAGGACTTAGGCAAAGAAAGAGAAGTCATTGGCATTACCGACTCCTATAATTTTAATGGGCGCAGCCATATTGTTTTTACTTATAAGCTACAAATCCGAGAACTAACTGCGCCCAATCCTCTAAGTTTCGACTGAATTGATCGCATATCCGACTGTTTTTTTCTGTTTGGCGACTGACACATTATCATTATGTACGGCCGACCGCTGGCGTCCACGACGAGTCTGTAATAACAGATCATGCGTTGTCATTAGCCGTTTCATAAACCACGTGTTGTCGTTTGTTGGAAACAGCGTAAACCATACTCAATTTACTGGCGATTCTTTGAAGCAAACATGATTACTCTGCAACAGTATTCGTTTACTTTGGTGGATTTATGACAGAAGATTTTTTAAATGCGCAAGGCAAACTGTAATCATGTAATGTACTAATGGCGTCCGTGGACGTGGTACCTCGTGTCAACCGACGTAAACGGGGACGCGAGCTGAATGTGCTAACGTAAACCGTTTCGCGATCGTTGTCTGGCTGTCCGATAAGCGCATTGAAGACATGTTGCTAATTAAATGTAGTTGTCACATCGTTAGAACACACATAAGTGTACATATCCCGGTTTCGAATACAAAACTTGAAGGAATAACAACAGCCTAGGTTACGCTGGCTCGTTATACAGTCTGCGTTTTGTAGTTCTCACAAATTCCGTTGGATGGCGTCATAATAGTTGAACAAAATTATCATTGAAACAGTATCAGTGATTTAAACATTCATAACTGTTAATATGACTACTTGTGTAATTTACATTTGTTAACTTTATTAAGCACTTATTAAGCATTAGAAACAACCAGTCATTTATGTCACTGTGTGAGAGGAATTATTTTATCTAAATTTATTATGTACGGTTGTTACAGTGTTGCAAATATTGCACAAATAAATAAAACGAAAAAGCATCTGTGAAAACTTGACAAAAAGTGTTCTTGGTGCCCTGCCCTCGAAAGAAAAGTTGGCCTTGGTGCCCTGTCCACTAGCCTTGGTGCCCCCCAAATTTTCCAGATACCAAGGCCAAAATGGCCTTGCCCTGAAAAAATGTAAATTCTACTCCTGAATTCCTTCTATCAGGACACATTCTGCCATCAGGACATATCCTTCTATCAGGTCACTCTTCTATCAGGATACATCCTTCTATCAGGACATTTTCTTCGATCAGGACAGATTCTTCTATCAGTTCACTCTTCTATCAAAACACATCCTTCTATCAGGACACGTCCTTCTATCAGAAGCAGCTCCTATCAGGACACATCCTTCTATCAGGACACGTCCTTCTATCAGAAGCAGCTCCTATCAGGACACACTCCTCCTTCTACACACTTCTATGTGGACATACTCTTCTAAGGAGACACAGCCTTCATGATGCACTCTTCTTTGTGGGCAACCATCATTAAGGACATTGTGTACTCACTGAAGCATGCTGGCAACGTGTCCTCGTGGTTCCACGTGCCATTCACCAGACACGTCTGATCCACGCCAAACTTCTCCAGCCCCTCAGCACACTGGCGCAGACTGCACTGTTTGTCAACTGGCAGCTGAAGACGCTGACATTGCTCCTCATGGTACGTGCCATTTACCACTGGCAATGGTCGACAGAGGCCACCTGACAGGAGAGAATGGTGGCAAAATTAAGAAACAAATGTCAGAAGAGGGGTTATTAAAATACATATGTATCACAGGATTATTCAAGTCAAGGTTGCCTATGAAATTAATTTGGTCCCTTGTGGTTTGATAGTTAACCCCAACAAATAGCCATATCCATGGTTAACATAGGACTCTGATGCGTGATTTTTTTGACAGATTACATATTTACCCCCGTGTGGGATCTCTTGCCCCCTCCCCCCAACATAGACAGCAGGTAGAATAGATCAACGGCTTATTGTGTACATCTTCCGAAGGACACAGGCAATGTAGGGTGAACAAAATTGCCCAAGTTTTGAAACTGCAGTCACGCTGTACATGTAGTGGGACATAAACAAACCCCAGCCCCTTGACTGATGATCTGGCACGCGACTACAAAACAACCTCGCCCCTGCATCACAAATCTAAGGTTGTTTGTTGCTCTGTTCTGTCAGAAAAGCATAATTACACTTACACGTTGGAAGTTGGAATAATTGGAGTATTTCTGTTAAAATCATTTAATTAATTCACTATGATTTTCACACAGGTCTGGCAACTTGCAGAAATGAATAGCATTGAACCAACAGTCGGCCTTCAATGTGGTTTTGTGTTTTGCCAGTAAAAAAACCCTCTTTAATTAATTTAGTAATTGTGAATCAGGTATGGTGGAAGACCAGCATAGTGAATAGTGTTGGTGCTTTGTACAGTTAGTTTTAAAAAGAGTGCATGATTTGTTAAAAATGTTGAAATAATTTCTTTGATCTTTAAAATGGGTAATTTGTTAAAATTTTAAGTGTGGATATATTAATATATACATATATAAATATATATATATATATATATATATGTGTGTAGATATATATATGTATATATACATGTACAGACAAGAAGGCAAGCATGTTTTGCCCCTGTTTTGTTCAGTGGTAAAAAATAATCCAATGGCTTAATTAATGATTTCTTTGAATTTAAATACTAAATTCGCACAATACAATATTGAGCTCGCATGTCATACACTCATACTAGATTGCTTGGATTTTTCTTGAAACATCTCGAAATATTAAGTTGTGTGAAAACATCTAATTGAGGACCTAGCTACTCTATCAATCATAAAGCACAAAAGAATCGTAGAATAGTACAACATCAACTTACATATTCTGCTTGTGACAATATCCTCTGCAGATTTTGCTGTGTTTGATATTCTCACAGAATAAATGGTCGGTCCATTCGCTCTGTTATCCCGCCCAACGTAAATGGGCTCGGCCTCTGGTGGGTTTGTGAGGAACGGTGTATCCTCTGGGGCCTGTACAGCCACCACTAAGACCCCATCCACATAGAAGCGTGCTCCATGCTCGATATCGTAGCTGAGAGCATAGTGGTGTAATCCGTGGAGGATGTCAACGCCATCTGGTGGCTTTAAACCGGCCACCTTCCATTCTCTGTCACAGTCTGCATTCAATTCAATCCCACCATGCATCAGCGACTGTGTAGGTCCCATACACAGAACAAAACCAATCGTTTGATTGTCATACACAACGGGCACATGAAACGATTTATCTCTTGACAGATAGGCATGCCCTTTGAAATCGCTGAACCTTTCTTCAACGACAACCTCAATTGTGAAATTGTCCCAGTCCTGGTTCGATGACTGTATCAATGATAGGTATGAGTTATCACTGAATGTTAAGCCATAATAATCGTTCTTGAGATTTCGGCTTGAAGGATTTCCAGATGTGTCAGCATGCCAACCTTCCCCACGAAGTGCAATGGTATCGCTGTCTCTCGTAAACTCCACCAGAAGGACAGTATCGTTTCGGAACTCAGCGCACGTTTTGGTGACCTCTGCAAAATGAGTAACACTGAACAATGACAATGTTATTGCATGGAGAGTACAGATATATGCGCATTAAGGGGAGTTTGTCCTTTCATTTTTGTTGTAAAATCATCTTGTTATGCAGTATAAACTATTCTATTATAAAATACTGATTGGCCAAAAGTGTTTTAATGAATCATTTTGTGGAGCTGAAATTTGAGTGTTTCAGGCAGAAATTATATTTGCAATACATTTTAAACAGCACATTGGAACCTGGTTATTACTGACTGTGCCAAAGTTACCTGTATAGCAAGGTGACCATATTATTATTAACAGGAGTAATACGGTGACCTCGATAATTAATACATTGCTGACATTAAATGGCAAACCTGGATGAAATTAATTTTTGCCTTACATGCCTGTGTTTTGTGTTTGTGCGAGCGTGCATGTGTACATTTTTTGTGCGTGTTTAATAATATAATATACACATGCATGCACACACAGACAACCGTCCATACAGACACATCCATGCGCAAAATTACATAATTCCTATATATACCGGTACTTTAAAAAAAATTTCTCATTACAAGTTTTTCAACATCCAATATCGTTAATAATTCAACACCTTCAGGTCGAATACTCAGAAGTTAATTATTCAACATGTAACAATAACCACATTTATCACACTATTGGCCAGCCATAATCAACAAACCGAGTGCAGTATACCTCATTATGCATAATAAATAAATTTGTTATGTAAGCCTTTTTATCCAAACATCAATAATCCAGAAACTTTGGGAACGGAACGTCTAACGCTAATAACACTGTCACCTTGATAATACAGCCACCTGGCAATTAAAGTCACCTTAGAACAGTCTTAAATTATTTCTGTAATGTGCAGTACTTAAAGTGTAAGAAATATGCCTCACTAATACGGACACCCTGTCATTCAGGTCACTTTGACTCAGTCCTCATGTGACCTTAATAGGGAGGTTCCACTCTATATTGCATTATGTGCATGATACATAAATATCCACTATTGAAACTAATTAATCGACACACATCCACCGGGGACTAAAGTGTCCTGATTAATGAAGTTGTAATAGTATAATGGGCACACCAGTAGGCTACGAGATAACCGATGGACCACCACATGAAGACCTTACAAAGGGTGGAGAGACAAACTAGATGAGAACTAGAAAGGCATCATCTGGCAGAGGATAGCGCAAGACAGGCATATCTGGAAACGAGGCCATCCCTCAACCACGGGACACTGCAGCTGCACTGCTCAGTGATGAGTAGTAAAATAGTAATAGTTGTAGTAATAAAAATACTTTGGTGTGTGGAAATAGTAACATGTCAGTAGCTACAATGTTTGAGTGCAGACATCTTCAGTATAAAGGGAGGCAATCCGATCGGTTTTTTATCTTAAAGTCATGTTCAGAGCCGGAATGTAAAGAAATACTATTACTTTGGTACTTTACTTACGTAGAAAAGTTAATTTTTCTTGAGTAACGAAGTACATTTTGTTTGAAGTAAGACTTTTACTTGTAACAAAGTATAATTAAAATGTACCTTTGTTAATGTAATGAAGTATCCATAATTATGTGTTAACATTTTGGAACTTCTAAGATGTTTCCGACAAATGAAAACCCAGAACTATTTGCACCTGGAACAGATCGCTATATAGGTATCAGTGGGAACAATAAGTGGTAATATTATCTGATTGGCTGATTTGTTACCTTTAGCCGGCATTACTACTAGGTAGCGTATAAGTTGCAAAACAAAATGTCAAGCCATTAACTTAGAAAAGTGCTTTTGTGTTTACTTCAAGTACAGTTGTTTACTTTTTATTTGTACTTCAAGTACTTTTTTAAAAGTACTTTTACTTGAGCAGCTTTTTTCCGAGTTACTTGTACTTTTACTCAAGTACAAAATAAATGTTCTTCTACTACCTAGCTCTGATCATGTTGTATAGAGTACAAAACTATATCAAATATATTATAACATAGAGAATGCTCACATGTTTTTAATGATGTCTTTTTGTTGTTCTTGAGATGTGTGGTCTAATGAGGAAACCATGTGTATACTTGGCAGTACACCGCTTTTGATTGCATGGTGGGAATCATAATTCAAAATTAATGCATTCAAATTAAATTATGCTGGGCTTTACCCACTCAAAAACTAGTATAAATTACCTATTAACAGTATGCAAAACAGGTTGTACTGGTATTAGAATATAACAATATTGGATATTATAGGGGGCCAATATAGATCATAACATTGACCAATCAAAATGGTGACAACTAAGATGGCAACATATCCAAAGCTGTGACAAACCAAAATAGTAACAAATTAAATAATAATTGTACAATTATACAGGCTCGCTGTATTTGTGGATTTTAATTACAGCGTGGCAATTTTCATAAAACACTGAATTCTAAATTTGTTTCTGCTGATGATCAAAATGATCTTATTACCTCCCTCTAAATAATTCAGTCATTAGTAGATAGCAGCCAGGCAGACAATCACCAGTGGGTAACCATGCATGTCCACTGACAACATACTACAGTGAAGGCAGGTGACACGCATTATTCTTGACTTAGGGTCTTGAATTCGGCATTTGAAGGCAAGACAAACTGGCCTAGACATTTAGAGATTGTGGGGGCACCATTATAAGACATGACCAATTTGGCTATGAACTAATCAAATCAAGTTTAGATAAGAAATTTATTTCCGACATCATAATGATGAGTTGGAAACAGCGAGAGTTGAAGCATAAACTTAATAAATAGTTATGTTTACTGGTATTTTGACTGCATTCTATTAATTAATAAATATTGCAATGAGTACATTTAATTGTGCTGTAGTTAAATATATCTACATTGTTGGTGGTGATTTGGTAATTATAATATAAGTTAATGATAATACCAGGTAATATACTATACAACATCAAACAAGATAGGTACATATTCTTAGCCTCAGTCTTAGGCAGTCAAACAAAATAAACTATTCCACAGTTTGACTCCAAATTTAGTCATATGCATAGGCATGACCTTCAGTGTAGTATGAACATACATCTGTGTTTATCTAATCATCGTTTAATTTCCAAGCCATGACAACCAGTAGCCAGATCATTGTGACATTGGCCAAGCAGCCGAGGTGCTGAAAAATCTGACTTTTTAATTACAAATCTTTTTGGCCAAGTGTGAAACACAAGATTTCTGTGACATGATTTTATTTGGCACAACTTTTCCGGTCGTGAATACTGAGTATTTTAGTTGTCTACTGTTATACTAGTACACTATCTTAATAATTATTTATTAATTAATATTTTAATGTATGTTTATTTATTCAATTATTATTATACATTTAAATTTTTTTAAACAAAGTAATTGTCCACAATATCAGACTATATTTGTTGTATACGTAACGTATATTGGATTATAGTTTTAGCACAGCTGTGCTTTAGCAACTTTGTAGACGTTTTTAATAATATTGTACTACTCTAATTTTTGTAGCTCATAATCAGTACTAGTATTCTGGACATATTGTCAACACCATTCAACAGAGTTATACTTTGGAAATGAGTGTCAAAATAAAGTTTATTATTTTATTAGTATATTATTATAACTATAAGAAATCATAGTTATATATAAAATGCACTGGTCGATCTCGCACTGATTCACATGATACGCTCTGCCTCTGGCCATAGGGCGATTTACACAGCGCCAATTTAATAGAACGCACGGTTTTTGACGCAGGCATCTTTTGAGTTTGTGAGATATGGATATTATCGGTCGGTCTATTTTCGTAATTCACTCAAAACAACGTTTATAATGTTCAGTTTGTTTGCAGACATTTTATGGAATATGTGATGATTTATGATTTAGCACATATACATCTGACGGAAGAATTTGATCAGGTTTTTGTTAAAATAGCAAAAAACGATTGGACGAACGATTTGTGTTTACTACTGCCAGTTCTAGTCTAGTACAGTAGACAGTAGTACTCTACTCTCTAGTAGCCGTAGGCCGACTGGTCTTGTTGTGAGTTGTGTAAAATCCGGACTCACCTCGATTTTGCCGTTATAACTATGCCCAATGACAATACACTGTCAACACTGGCCCCGATGTGGTTTGCCATTGCTGCTTGCAGCGTAAATTCCATCACACATTCACAGATCATCAAAAATAAAAATAAAATACTCTCGTCGCAAAAACAATGTAAAATAATGCGCAGATGCACATGCTATCTAAGTCTAAGACTGTTTCCTTATTCGCCATGTGACGCTCTTATTATAATCATAAAAAAATATTATATACGTAGTACTTAGTCTTAGGCCTACTGTAGGCCTACCAGAGAACATAGAAAGGAAGGAGACCCTACTTTGCTATCCTACTTTACAACAATGCTATCAAGTTGCTAACTAGGACCAGGTTGAACAAAGTCAAAGGCAATGCCCGCAAAAGGCGACAACTCAGTACATCAAAATTATAGGCTAGCGTGCGCTCCGAATATCCGCAATTTAAGAATTAAATCCTTGGGCAAGGCCTTTATATTTCCCATGGATGCTGAAACACAAGACTAATTTACCATGCCATGGACCATGGTTGCACTATAGTCACTGTTAATTTCGAAAAGATTTATAATTAATCAAATATATAAAACTCGTAGGCCTACCTATTTACACAGGACCTAGATTGATTAGTTATGCATGACATAATTGGTGTTGCACCATCCACCCGATGAGTTGGTAATAACTACCTGTCAATGTGGCAGAGACTAAAAGACCGCAGATGTAGGCCGATGCGACAACGGTGAGCAGGAAGCCGGTGAACGGTGACATCTGAAACATATTAAAATAAACGTATAACTATAAGGGCTAGAATTTCAAAATATTTTTATCTATTTACATTCAGGTATCCAAACTTATGACGTTGGACAATCAGAAAGGATAGTTGGCTGTTGTTTACTTTATCTTTTCCCAGAAATGATATAGTGACAGTATGCATTTTGTCTGTGCTAAGGCTTGTTGATTTAAATTGAGTTAGTAGAACGTACAGATTGTTGAGAGAACATGTGACCGTTCAAAAGTTACTACACGGAATCGACACTGGCATGGTAATTTCCGCGCACATACAAGCTAAAATGCGGATGTCGTAGTAAACTTAATATGTTTACTGCGACATTTTACCCTTCTGAAAGTTAATCTAAGTGTAACTAGGTGCTCACTGCAGCACGGTTATATCCTACACTGACACTTCTCGTCATGTACTGGGGCGTCCTTTTTATTGACGTTTAATTTCAGTGTGACACCGTTCTTTGCGGCGCTACGAGGTCCTGTTTACTGAAAGTTGTTATTTACTAAAGTAATCTGACACAACGGGCATGAACCATGGAAACCGCAACAAAAAGGATACCGGGTTTGTGAGAGTTGCTGGCAGGCGCGACACAATGGTACTGGCTAACAGCCGCTGTACCGTTGCTGTAACGGCACCTGCGCTTTGTCTGGAGACGCAGTGCCAGTGCCAGTGGCAGTGCCAGTGGTAGAGCCGAATACCCCAATAATAGCAATATCGGTGTACAGTGTACAATCCTGGAGTGAAGGACATCTGGTTGCGTCCCAAGACAAGAATAGGCATCATAACGAGAGCGTCTGTAGAGGACTATGGCATACAAGTCGATGTCTATATATATGACTATAAGTATAATGAGATAATCAATGTATGCGTCAATGAAGTCAATCACGTGACAGATGACACCTGGCTGATAAAAGGATTGGATCTGTCTAGCCTAGATGATCATCCACTCCAAGGGGAAGTCGAAGAGTTGTTCAGGAAGTATCGAGGTGTGTTCACCGCTAAGGATAATATTCCTGGGATATCTGCATCATACCACTTTGAACGGTGGACACGTGCAAGCTCAACCATACCGACGAGTGCCTTGGACGCAGATGGAAGAGTTAGCACTAGCCTGTACTCGAGGCCGGTAGTGCTTATAAAAAAGAAATCCGGTGAGTTGCGGATGTGTCTCGACTACAGAGGATTAAACGCGAAGACGATAAATGATGCCTGTCCGTTGCCACGCATCGAAGAGTCTCTAGACGCAACCAGTGGCGCTGCTCTGTTCAGTACGATGGATCTTCAGTCAGCTCACTATCAGGTGGAGGTCGCTGAAAAAGTTAGAGCAAAGACCGCTTTCACTACAGTTTCTTTCACTACAGGGCTGTTCGAGTTGAACATGATGGCATTTGGGCTTTGCAATGCACCCGCAACGTATCAGCGCCGTGACATATTCCGCGTTCTTCTCGTATATCTGGATGACATCCTGGTGTACTCTAAATCGGTGAGAGAACGTATAGGATGCTTCAAGAAGTCGCAGGAGCAGGGGCTGAAGCTTAAGTTGAAGAAGTGCAAGTTTTCCCAGAAGAAAGTAATTTTTCTTGGCCACCAAATATCAGCCACTGGGACTGGACTGCCAACGATAAGATACAAGCTGTTACGGATTGGCCTGTGCCGAAGACTACGAATGATGTTCGTTCTACTTCTTTCCTTGGCTCCTAGCTGTAGTTACTACAGACGATTTGTGAAAGGCTTTGCTCAATTAGTAAGCCACTCCACCAGTTTCTGTCGGGTAGTGAACCTGGTAAGGTACGCAGTCTGTAACTGTCGAAACGCGGTGGCAGGAGGATGCTAGCCTCCAGCATGCATTTGATGCGCTGAAGCATGCCATGACGGTCGCGTCGATACTTGGTTACGCGGATTGCAATCTGCCTTTTGTTATTGAGACAGATGCATCGAATGGTGGCCTTGGAGCCGTGCTATCGCAGGTTCAAGACGGGAAGAGCAGGGTCATTGCTTATTTAATTAGAGGACTCCGTGGCGGGGAGAAAAACATGGACAACTTCAGCAGCAAGAAACTGCAGCTGCTTGCGCTCAAGTGGGCTGTTACTGAAAAGTTGCGACACTACCTGCATGGTGTCTACTTTACTGTCTATATCGACAACAACCCTCTCACTCACAGTCTAACAGAAGAAGTTGCCAGCATTAGAACAACGTTGGGTGAATGCACTGGCAAGCTTCAACTTTGACATCGAATATCGGCCGGGGAAGAGTAACGCCACTGCTGATGGACTGTCCAGAAAACCCAACCCGGTTGAAGAAGCTGACGTGACATCCAGTTCTGCATTGCCCATGGAGCTGCAGTGCACGATCATGCATGCAATACAACATGGAGAGGTAGCCAGATGTCTCACTATAAACGCGCCGTCTACACTGCCTGGCTACCAACGAGAAGATATCCTACGAATGCAAGCTGAGGATGTAGGCATTCACAAAGTTTACTGTGGCAGTAGCTACGAAAGACCAGACTGTACAGACTACCACCAAGGCTTTCGTCCATGAATGTATGTGCAAGTACGACGCGCCGGCTAGAATCCATTCTGACCAGGGCGCAAACTTCGAAGGCAATGTGATTCGCCATCTCTGCATCATATACGGCATGAAGAAGTCACGGACCACCCCAATCCACAAGGAAATTGTCAGACAAAAAGATTCAACAGGACGCTACATTGCTTTTTGCGCAGTCTTCCAGAAGAGAAGAAATGAAGGTGGTCGGAGTACAGACAAGAACTTGTCTACTTCTACACCTTCACACCACATGCGTCAACAGGGCACAGTTCTTTCTATTTGATGTTTGGATGACATGCCAGACTACCGGTGGATCTACTGTTTGGCATTGACATGCCGGTAGAAAGTAGGAATGATGATCCAGAGTCTTGGGTGAGTCTCCACTAGCAGCGACTACGGGAGGCCTACGTCACAGCTAACACACGTCTCCAACAGGCTGCCACAGCAAGAAAACGGCATTCGACCGCAAGACTTCGGATCAGCCAATTTCGATCGGCATACTGGTTTACGTCCGGAATCATCCTGCCGGACGAAACATGATCCAAGATGCGTTCAAAGACCGACTGTATTGCGTGGTCAGTAGGCATGGGCACCACAATGTCTATACGGTGGAGCCAGCGGATGGCTTTGGCCTTCCCCCCTACTGTTGGCCGAGCAGAGCTGAAGATCACCAAGCTTCCGTTGTTCCAGGAAGTCTTGCAACCCGCACGGCGTCGATCAAGACCGACCGCTTCTCGTCTACGGCAGACAAGGCCTCGTGCACGTGATTGCTCATCCAGTTCCGACGACGGTGTCATATCGGTGGTGGATGCAGGGTCAGCGACTTCTCTCGGTGACTCTTCAGTATTGAGCCCTGAAACGCCAAGTAATGGCACTAGCCGTGAGGAAGAGGTCGTCCCTCGGCGTAGCGGTAGCCGCACTGCAGGATATCATTCCAATATATACAGGGAACTACGGTCTTGTGGAGATCCAAGGGCAGGTCACTGTAGCAAGTGTAACGTCCGAGTGCGAGTAGACGATAGTGTGTTATGGTGATTAACATATGCATTTGAGACTGTTACTACTGTTGCATACTACAATAAAGGGCAGATCACGCTTCATGTAAGCCTGGTTGTTCATTATCGGCAGGTGATGGCCCACTATATCACATAAGGTATGTTGGGGTCAGTGCTGAGCGCAGCCAAGCAACTCCAACAGCGTACACATTTATCAAAAAGGTGATATCGTAGATCAAACAGCTGGTTCGAAACGTCACCTTGGTACATAATCTCATTGATTCCTTCACCAGACAGTTTCTGAACAAACATACTATTAACTTCATTGTTCATCACCAATTCTTGTTTGACGTCACCATCAAATGGAAATATTTAGAGGCAGGCAGCAGTAAAGGGCCCTGCGACGGAGTAGGAAATGCAGGTTTGGCATTTAAGCGGGGTCTCACCGTTCACAGCGCAGAAACCTTCAGTTAGTGATGACTTGAATAAACCAATTCAAAGATGACGTACCTAATGGTAACCGTGGATGAAGTGGCAGAGGCCCAGTAGGAAACGGAAACCTCCAATGTAATGCAAATTCCTCGCACCACGCATCTACACAGTGTAATGTATGTAGGTGCTGGACAGGTATTCACACAAGAGACATCTTGTCTCAAAGAATGTTGCTTCATAAACGCAAGTTATGCCCGGCATGCTCTGGATGGACAATGCATCCGTCCAAAACACTCCCCCCTCTCACGGAGTGAAACAGACCAATACGACGCTCTTTGGGCAGGTGGACGACACCACACCTGAAGAAGCAATCAATTGGTGATTGTTTGGCTGTTCTTTGCGACAGCAGGCCGTATGTTGGTCAGGTGAAAGACACCGATAATGAAGATAGAGAGTATTTGACCCCCTTCATGGTCACAGGAATAGATCAAATACTCTCCTTCTAGTGGCAAACAAAACGTAGATAGATTTTGGGTTGAAGAAGAAAACATCTGTATGAAAATAACCAAAACCCAAGACTGGTCGATCTGTCGTGTTTATCTTATCAGCGAAACCGTCAAAAAGCTTCAAGATTTCCTACAGGAGCCCATGTAATGATGCAATGGAACGGTACAAATAACGATGATTGTTAGACATATGCATGGTTTAGAGATCCTAATGTACAAATTAAAACTAATTTCTGAAGAGGTCGTAACATGTGTTAATTAAGACTTCCTGGGATTGTCAAATAACGATGTTTATTGAAACTATCGATATTCAGTCTTGCTATTAACCGACAATGTTCGTCAGACACATTCACCGTCGTGCTTAAAATTAAGAGTTCCTATTTTATGACATCGAACTAACAACCAATGACAAAGATGTGCCCTCGATTATCGCCTTTTTAAGAACCCCTGTTTTTAAATGAACTCTAGCTGGTCATGAAATGTTTCTATTCTGCGCGTAAGTCCACTGGTTGTCCATTTTTGGCTGTACTTTGGCGACTACATATATTAGTTAGCAGTCCGACCGTTGCGCGAGACATCGATTGCACTTTGTTTAATTAAATTTGTCCTTGTTTTGTATTTATATCATGCTTATTCACACTTAGTCTTTTGTTTCTGCTCGAGCATAAGCAAAAAAAGTCAATACGGAATCTTCGACATGCAGCTACGATAGCTACCACCTAGTGAATATGCATGTGATTAAAAGGCACTAAACTACGAAAAAGGTTTAATATTATCTTATAAAAGTGTATCCTTATTTAATTTGTAATTTCATAGTTGGCCTGAGAGCCAATCATCGTCTCTACCCGAATCTGGGGTAAAGCCCCCTACCGGTAACACTGACTGGAGCTTAAAGGCCATATCATGGGAGAAAAAAATTGCTAATAAGTATAAAAATATGCATGTACATATGTGTTCTGCAATATAATGACAACCCCGAAACCACACGCTTGCTGAAACATTTATAAAATTGACATTAAACGGGACCTGTCTTGGTGCAGGCTTTGAAAAGTCTGTTTTCCGGAAATGCTGCGAGGGGCAGAATCGTGACGTCAGTTGTGGAAAATATTCCCGGGATCGCAAGCGTTTTCGGCGGTTGGATTTCCTTGGTGGATATTTGAACTGGTAAACATTCGTTCACATACAGAAATGGTGAACAAATGTGTTGTTGGAAACTGCTACAATTCGAATCTGAGTGGCTATTCAGTGCACGAATTTCCCAAAGAGCCAGTTACTCGGCAGAAATGGGAACGTTTTGTTCGAAACGGCAAGGCCGACTGGACCCATGCTACGGCAACTAGCATTATTTGTGGTTCGCATTTCGTTGCGCCTGACGACTTCGAAGGCTTCGTACAATGGAATATGGGTTTAGGCGTAAGTCAGATGTAAAGAAATCTGCCGTTCCTTCGAAGAACACAACAGAGGCGAAGGCGAATCTGTTACCGGAGTTTCCGTAAAATGGCAAATTTAAATGCTCTTTTTATGTTGTATGCTCATATACGATATTTCAACATTTTGGCAATATCATCATTTGAAAGGCCATCAACCATTTGTTACTAAGGGACAAAGCACATTTTATCCCAGGATATGGCCTTTAATAATCCAGGCCCTAGTGAGAGGCCAAGCAAATGCTGCCACCCCACGGCGCTTGGATAATCGAAGCTAGGGAAATTGTTGAACATCAAAAGATATTGTAGTTAACCCAGCCCTCCTCGACATTATTGCCAATTACGGACATCTACAACTCCTCTCTCCAGCAGTACAGAGTTCCAGTCTGCTTCAAAACTTCCACTATCATAACTATTCCCAAGAAGTCCAACATCACAGAGTTGAACGACTACCGTCCAGTGGCACTGACCTCAGTCGCCATGAAAGTGTTCGAGCTCATAGTACTCAAGTACCTGAAGTCGGTGACCGACGGCCTCCTGGACTCGCACCAGTTTGCACATCAAGCAAACAGATCAGTAGACCATGCGATAGCTTTAGGTCTGCATCACATTCTGAAGCACCTAGAGGGCCAGGAACCTATGCCATGATCCTGTTCATTGACTTCAGCTCAGCATTTAACACTATCATCCCATTCAAGCTTTTCGATAAACTTTCATTGTTGAATGTACATCCTGCCATGTGTCACTGGGTCCTTAACTTTCTTCTTCACAGGCCTCAATCTGTCAGAGTCAACAACTCTATCTCCAGACCTCTTATCCTAAGGTTGTGTGCCATCCCCCTTCCTGTTTACTATCTTCACAAATGACTGTCTCCGTGGACCAATCGGTCCTTGTGATCAAGTTTTCCGATGACACTACTGTGGAGGGCTGCATTGAGAATGCGAATGAGACGCCATACAGGGAGGACGTTCAGAGAATGGTTGGCTGGTGTGCGGATAACAATCTAGAACTGAACGTTTTAAAGACAAAAGAAATGATTGTTGATTTTCGTAAAAAGAAGACTCCCATCCACCCTCTTTCGATAAATGGCGTGGAGGTCGAGCAGGTTGAATCTTTTAGATTCCTTGGAACAACAATTTCAAACGATCTCAGCTGGTGCACAAACACACTATGCATTACAAAACAAAACAAAACAACGCCTGTTCTTCCTGAAGCAGCTCAGGAGATTCGGTATTGCTCAGGAGATTACGATACGATTTTACCGCGCAATCATTGAAAGTATCCTCACGTTCTCGATTGTAGTGTGGTTTGGCCGCGCCAGTCAGGAGGAGAAACAACGGCTAGAAGTTATCGTGAAGGGCGCATCTAGAATCATTGGGCGCGAGTTGCCATCCATTGAATCTATTTACTATGCTCGCTGTGCACGTAAATCCAAGAGCATTGTACGGGATACTACCCACCCAGCCAACCATCTCTTTGAACTTCTTCCCTCTGGCAAGCGCTATAGAAGTATTAAGACAAGGACCACTAGATTTATAAATAGTTTTTATCCGCAGGCTGTGAGTCACTTGAACCGCGAGATGCCATGATACTGTTTTCAGTCGGTTTAGATTATATGTCGCCATTCCAAATTATTTATTTATTATTTTTTTAGTTATTTATTTATTTTTATTATTTATTTATTTATTAACTTCACTACATGTATGTACATACTTTTTAACTGTCAGCTTAGTTTTTATATTGTCAGCTAATTTATTTATACATTTATTTATTATTTATTTAACTACATGTATACTTTTTAGGTAACGGTCAGACTGTATTAATATTATGTTATCAAGTTCACTTTATGTCAATAGATGTACGACTGTCTTAAAATATGTTGGCAGTTGGCTTTGGTTTAAATTTATACTAGTTTTAGCTTCTGGTTGTATATTTTGCGTGTGCATGATGGGGGACAGGGGAGACAAGCGTGCATGTATGTTGACACCACAACGCCAAGAATTCCTCGTACATTTGAAATGCTACTTGGTAATAAACAGTCTGAATCTGAAAAAAAACTTGTTTTGTAACTAGACGTTTTGTTTACCGTTTGAATATGATCCGGGGCGCATCTTCCAAACTGCGAACGTTGTTACGGGATTTGAGTCTAGTAAGCACAATTTGGCGGCACTATACCGTCAACACAGTAATCGTGTTCTTAACATCATTAACTTTATTAATTAATAACTGAAAACTTTGAACATAGTGCCTCCTTTAGAAGCGTATTGGGCATTACTACTAACGGAATAACGTGTTGTGTAATAACTTATCTTTACATTTTATCACACAAACAATTCGGCACTTACCTCGGAACGTCAGCGTAGCAAGCGACACTTCGCATTAACCGTCACATTGTCGCAACCACTGATGCGATCTCCAACACTCGTAGTTAGGGGTGAGAGTGGGCGGGGCATGAGGTGACTGCGCCATTGTAGGCGTACATGTGTCGTCTATGACATCCAACACGTAATGTAGTGCTCTGCTAGTACTACCTATCCGATTTTGACTGCATCATTATGAAAGTGACTTTCTGGTCAGCAAGATTAATGTTGTGTGGGAACTAGCATAAAGACGTCAGTTGACGAAAAGGAAATCGACTTGAAAACAGTTATGTTAAGAACCCAGTCAGCATGGGTTCATAGTATTCCAAAACGACGTTTTGATAATGTGATTGTCCAAACTTTCTAGTTATGAAGTTGTTGCCCGAGCATTACACTTCAAGCAGACACCTACTGTACGGTCCCAATGCAGAAAGGCGACCATCTTCATGGCAACCTTCAACCTTGAAGACCCAGTATGGAACAATCCCTGCTAAAATTGGAACGAGCAGTGACGTGACAAACAGGGGTGTTATTGAGAAAAAGGTATGCGCAAGGCCTAAGAGCTAAATACTCTGCTTGCGGGGAAATATTTTGTCCGGACATAGGAAAACAATGGTCTATAAAGCTTAATGCAACATAGGCCAACATACTCTAATTGCACTTATCATGTCGAACCCCCCACCTAACATGTATTAGTAAAACTACGGATGTGAATTAGGCCAACATCATTGATTCTAGAATCTGGTCGTCAATCTACATATATATAATTAATAACTGCCCTATTCACGTTTCGTTAAGTGTACTTAAAGCTACGCAATTACTTAGCGTCACGTGTTTGCGTAAACACTATCTGTGTTCGCCTATATTAAAATAATCACGTCATTTACTAAGACAATCATCTTTAAAATAGCATTAAGAACGTTCTTAGCCGCTTCATGACACCGGAACTAGAACTCTATAAAGTCGCCATGAACGAACAGTTCACCACACTGTTCACTAATTTATGTTGCCATGTCAAGGTCTCTGTGACCGGGGGGCAACAATTTAATCCCAACGGATGTCCATGCCCGAGGACCCTGTACGTCGATAAGTGCAATAACAGTTGTCAGTGAATAAATCAACTGTCGTATTGTTCTTCTCTTATCAGTGAATAAATCAATGGTCGTATTGTTCTTCTCACATCACCAATGGCTCTGAATACATCTGAAAATATTTATATTTTATTTGCGTGAACCATGTGTCATAACTGTGATTTGTGTGTGTGTGTGTGTGTGTGTGTGTGTGTGTGTGTGTGTGTGTGTGTGTGTGTGTGTGTGTGTGTGTGTGTGTGTGTGTGTGTGTGTGTGTGTGTGTGTGTGTGTGTGTGTGTGTGTGTGTGTGTGTTTGTGTGTGTGTGTGTGTGTGTGTGTGTGTGTGTGTGTGTGTGTGTGTGTGTGTGTGTGTGTGTGTGTGTGTGTGTGTGTGTGTGTGTGTGAGTATGCGTGTGTGCCCGTGTGCCTGTATGTATGCGTGCGTGCGTACGTGCCTGTCGGTCTGTCTACCAGTCTGCCTGTCTGCCCGTCTGCCCGTCTGCCTGTCTGCCTGTCTGTCTGCCTGCCTTCCTGCCTGTCTGTCTTTCTGTCTGTCTGTGTGTGTGTGTGCGTGCGTACGTGCTTGATTGCGTGCGTGCTTGAACCATGTGCCATGACTGCGATTTATGTGTGTAAATAAGTGTGTGTGCTTGCGCGCGCGCGATAGCTGATGTGTATGTGCGTGCGTGCGCGCGTTCGAACAATGTATGCATATACATGATGTATTTGATCGTGCATGCGTGTGCGTGTGTATGGGCGGGTGCGTGCACGTGCTTGTTTGTTTCGCCCTGGATAACAGGCACAGATTTGTAGAGCAGCGATCGCCGTGACTGACAAGGCTATCGCTGTAGAGATACCGTGGCAGTCTCTCTTCCACAGACAACGCCTGCGAGAAGTGTAGGCCCAATTGACCGACATGTTTGCGCTATCAACCGTATTCAAAATAGGATAATTTGCCAAGCATAGACACTATAGCTTACACGGGCATAAGAAAGAAAAACAATTCCCACTTGATTGGTTCAATCTCAAGACCCTCCAGAATCGCATCCAGGATGGCGGTCAAATAGTTCTATTTTCACTTAACTATATTTTTCCGTGTTTTATTTTTAAAAGTATGTGTACTCATTGAATTGTACTTGCCAAAATATCAAGTTTAATGTCAAGTTTCAAATATATCAAATTAATTAAATATGTAGAATTCAAAACAATACGTATGTACTGTTGTGCCTGTGTGATGTGCACACAACGTTGAATATTAGCCCTAATTATATCTACAATAGATAATATATATTTTCAAAAACGTTAATAATTAGCACCTCAATAATAGTACTATTGTTGATCATTACGACTTAAGTGTACTTCTAGGTCATACTTGTATTTGACCTAATGTACTTGTACTGGTAATTGTACTTGGTCTACTTGACCCCAACCCTGATAGGCCCTCTACTTGCATAATACGAATACCCCTACATTTATTTCAAGTAAGTCCCATACAGTTGGTACATAGCTTATTAACAGTAAATAAGTTAGAACTATAAATTGATAAACATAAAATAAGGTAATAAGTTAAATATAGTTAATGGATAAGAGTAGTAAAGGAGGTCCCTTACCGCGCGCAGGTGTCGCGCCGCGGAGCAAGAGCAAAGTACCCGGATGTAGGTCAATGTCAAATACCCGGATGTAGGTCAAGGTCAAGTACCCGGATGTAGGTCAGGTCACGTGGCGCCCCCTACCGGAATTTTTCGGAACTATAATGGCACGCCACCTAGCGGATTTTTTCGGAACTAAAATATTCCCGCCAAAAATATAACAGCGCCCCTGGCGGATACTTGGTGAACTAAATATTTTCCCCCAAAACCTGAATAGCGCCCCCTGGCGGATAGTTGGTGAACTCAACCCCTACCGGAATTTTTCGGAACTAGAATAGCACGCCCCCTAGCGGATTTTTTTCGGAACTAAAATATTTCCCTCCAAAATATCATCGCGCCCCTGGCGGATAGTTGGTGAACTAATTATTTCCCGCCAAAACCAAAATAGCGCCACCTAGCGGATAGTTGGTGAACTAAATAGTTCCCGCCAAAACTCGATAGCGTCACCTAGCGGATTTTTGTCGAACTACAGTTTGAGACTGGAGGATAAGTTGTGAAGTAAATGTTCGAGTACTGCAAATATTCGTGTCTCTTGCACGCTTGCGTGCAATAGAGCCCCCTGACGGATAGCGCAGGAACTACAAACATCATCCCCTAGTGGACAAGTGAGTGAACCCCATGTTAAAGCATAGGGAATTTTCCCCATGTTAAAGGATAGGGAAATACCCGGATGTTGCCGGATTTTGCTCTTGCTCCCAGCCAATTCCAAAGTCAAGGATTATGCAACTGATGGTATCCCGACAGCCTCTGCGCCACCTGCGATTGACCAATCACGAGCGAGCTGGGCATTGTGGGCGTGGCTAGTTATGCAAATGAGCTTGGAAAAGTATTTCCCATGTTATGAGATAGGGAATTTTCCCCATGTTAAAGCATAGGGAATTTTCCCCATGTTAAGAGATAGGGAATTTTTACCATGTTAAAGCATAGGGAATTTTCACTATGTTATGAGATAGGGAATTTTCCCCATGTTAAAGCATAGGGAATTTTCCCCGTGTTAAAGGATAGGGAATTTTCCCATGTTAAACCATAGGGAATTTTTCAAACTGCTACGCACAGTAATTTTGTACCCGAGGTTGACTTGGTTAATCAGATAGCGCTTTGGTTAGCCATTGTTTTGAGCTTTCGTACTTGAATATAATCTCATCATTTGCTGTTATGGTCATTGACGTTATAGTGAGTGAAAAATCTCCCTGTTAACCGGTATAAACTGGTATAAATCAAGCCTCAAGGGTCTGTGTATTGGCCCCGTGTTTAGCCATAGGGAAGTTATACGAACTTATCTGTTAAAACATTCAAACTACCAGCTATCTGTGTAATATTTTGGTCAAACTGTTTGTCATTTGCACTTACCAACGGTCACAGTTGAAAGTCCGCGTACAAACCGGATCCAAACTGGTGTCAAACTGTTTTGAACTGATATATCCTATCCAAGGCTCATCCGTATTTCATCTGTGCCTAGAGACCACCAATACTGTTTCAGCATTTTATCATGCTGGTGTTCTTAACCTATACGTGTGTACGTATGTACGTATGTACGTATGTACGTAGGTGCATAATCGCGTTCAACATCATTATTAAATAAATAAATGCGCTATGGGCGATGCGCAATGTCGACTCGATCACCTTGATGCCAAAGATCATATATCAATACAAGACGGTGCAGTGCTCGCTATCTACATTGTTCGAGGAAAGTGAAGCGTCATGTTACAACAGTACAGGTACATAATAACCTCCCAGATAAGATGTACCAGTATCTATATAGTTTACCGTATTAAGGTTCAAGTGTACACAGGACCATTAGAACGTTTTTATCCTTTTTCGTACTATAGTATTTAAATTCGTGCTTCTTCGGTAAAACCTTCGAAACCAACTTCTGTCGTAAAACAAATAACCTGGCATGGGTAATCGAAAATGAACTCAGATTCATATATATATATATATATATATATATATAGATACATCAAGAGACGAGACTGTGACCGTGATGTGTGATCTATGACCGAGATGTGTCACGAGACTACGGATGACACATCACACGATAAAGTACTCAGACCAACTAGTGGTGCGAACGAAACACTACAGTTTGACCAACACACATCACGAATCGAACTATAGACACGAGTCGGACAACCGAAACACTATAGTTTGACCAACACACGGCACGAATCGGACTCAGACCAACTAGTTGCGTAAACGAAACAGAAAGTTAACCGATTAGACTGCACGAATTGAACTCAGACCAACTAGTTGGACAAACGAAACACTATTCTTTGACCACCACATGTCACAAATTGAACTCAGATCAACTAGTCACACAAACGAAACACTATGCTTTGACCAACACGCTGAACGAATCGAACATTGAACTCAGACCAACTAGTTGTTCAAACGAAACACTATGCTTTGACCAACACGTGTCACGAATTGGACTTAGATCAACTAGTTGTACAAACGAAACACTATGCTTTGACCAACACGTGTCACGAATTGAACTTAGAGCAACTAGATACATCACACGAGACTATGACCGAGATATGGCACGAGACTACGGATGACACATCACACGAGAGTACCGACGAGACAAGAGACGAGACTATGACCGAGATATGTCACGAGACTACGGATGACACATCACACGAGACTTCGGATGACACGGCACACGAGAGTACCGACGAGACAAGAGAAACACGTGTCACGAAAACGAAACACTATGCTTTGACCAACACGTGTCACGAATTGAACTTCGATCAACTAGATACATCACACGAGACTATGACCGAGATATGGCACGAGACTTCGGATGACACGTCATACGAGAGTAGCAACGAGACAAGAGACGAGACTAGGACCGAGATATGTCACGAGACTATGACCGAGATATGTCACGAGACTATGGCAGAGATATGTCACGAGACTTCGGATGACACGTCATACGAGAGTACGGACGAGACAAGAGACGAGACTATGACCGAGATATGTCACGAGACTACGGATGACACGAGACTATGGATGACACATCACACGAGAGTACGGACGAGACAAGAGATATGCTACGAGACTACGGATGACACATCACACGAGACTACGGATGACACGTCACACGAGAGTACCGACGAGACAAGAGACGAAACTATGACCGAGATATGTCACGAGACTACGGATGTCACATCACACGAGACTTCGTATGACACGTCACACGAGAGTACCGACGAGACAAGAGACGAGACTATGACCGAGATACGGCACGAGACTACGGATGACACATCACACGAGACTACGGATGACACGACACACGAGAGAACCGACGAGACAAGAGACGAAACTATGACCGAGATATGTCACGAGACTACGGATGCCACATCACACGAGACTTCGTATGACACGTCACACGAGAGTACCGACGAGACAAGAGACGAGACTATGACCGAGATACGGCACGAGACTACGGATGACACGTCACACAAGAGTACCGACGAGAAAAGAGACGAGACTATGACCGAGATATGTCACGAGACTACGGATGACACATCACATGAGAGTACCGACGAGACTAGTTGAACAAACGAAACACTAAGCTTTGACCAACACGTGTCACAAAAACGAAACACTATGCTTTGACCAACACGTGTCACGAATTGAACTTAGATCAACTAGACACATCACACGAGACTATGACCGAGATATGGCACGAGACTTCGGATGACACGTCACACGAGAGTACCGACGAGACAAGAGACGAGACTATGACCGAGATATGTCACGAGACTACGGATGACACACCACACGAGACTTCGGATGACACATCACACGAGAGTACCGACGAGACAAGAGACGAGACTATGGACGAGATACACCACAATAGACGGGTTATCGCGTGAGATTTGCTTCAGAAGCAAAGCAAAGAAAAGCAAATAGACGGGTTATCGCGTGAGATTTGCTTCAGAAGCAAAGCAAAGCAAAGCAAATAGACGGGTTATCGCGTGAGATTTGCTTCAGAAGCAAAGCAAAGCAAAGCAAATAGACGGGTTATCGCGTGAGATTTGCTTCAGAAGCAAAGCAAAGCAAGGCAAATAGACGGGTTATCGCGTGAGATTTGCTTCTGAAGCAAAGCAAAGCAAAGCAAATAGAGAGGTTATCGCGTGAGATTTGCTTCTGAAGCAAAGCAAAGCAAAGCAAATAGACGGGTTATCGCGTGAGATTTGCTTCAGAAGCAAAGCAAAGCAAAGCAAATAATAGACAGGTTATCGCGTGAGATTTGCTTCGGAAGCAAAGCAAAGCAAAGCAAATAGACGGGTTATCGCGTGAGATTTGAGATTTGCTTCAGAAGCAAAGCAAAGCAAAGCAAATAGACGGGTTATCGCGTGAGATTTGCTTCAGAAGCAAAGCAAAGCAAAGCAAATAGATGGGTTATCAAAGCAAAGCAAAGCAAATAGACGGGTTATCAAAGCAAAGCAAAGCAAATAGGCGTGTTATCGCGTCAATTCCTTCCTTTTTCAGGAAAATAGACGTGTTATCGCGTGAGATTTGCTTCAGAGACTACGGATGATACATCACACGAGAGTACGGATGACACATCACACGAGAGTACGGTCTATAGACACGAGTTGTACAAACGAAACACTACACTTTGACCAACACGTGACACAAATTGAACTCAGATCAACTAGGCACGCAAACGAAACACTACACTTTGACTAACACGTGTCAAACGAATTGAACTTAGATCAACTAGGCACATCACACGAGACTATGACCGATATATGGCACGAGACTTCGGATGACACGTCACACGAGAGTACCGACGAGACAAGAGACGAGACTGTGACCGAGATATGTCACGAGACTACGGATGACACACCACACGGGACTTCGGATGACACGTCACACGAGAGTACCGACGAGACAAGAGACGAGACTATGACCGAGATATGTCACGAGACTATGGATGACACATCACACGAGAGTACGGTCTATAGACACGAGTTGTACAAACGAAACACTACACTTTGACCAACACGTGACACAAATTGAACTCAGATCAACTAGGCACGCAAACGAAACACTACACTTTGACTAACACGTGTCAAACGAATTGAACTTAGATCAACTAGACACATCACACGAGTCTATGACCGAGATATGGCACGAGACTTCGGATGACACGTCACACGAGACAAGAGACGAAACTATGACCGAGATATGTCACGAGATTACGGATGACACATCACACGAGACTATGGCCGAGATATATCACGAGACTTTGGATGACACGTCACACGAGAGTACCGGCGAGACAAGAGACGAGACTATGTCCGAGATATGTCACGAGACTATGACCGAGATATGTCACGAGACTATGACCGAGACTACGGATGACACATCACACGAGAGTACGGACGAGACAAGAGATATGCTACGAGACTATGGATGACACATCACACGAGACTACAGATGTCACATCACACGAGAGTACGGACGAGACAAGAGATATGCTACGAGACTACGGATGACACATCACACGAGACTACGGATGACACGTCACACGAGAGTACCGACGAGAAAAGAGACGAGACTATGACCGAGATATGTCACGAGACTATGGATGACACATCACACGAGAGTACCGACGAGACACGAGTTGTACAAACGAAACACTATGCTTTGACCAACACGTGTCACGAATTGAACTTAGATCAACTAGTTGGACAAACGAAACACTAATCTTAACGTGTTATTGCATCAATTCCTTCCTTTTTCAGGAAAATAGACATGTTATTGCATCAATTCCTCTAGACTTAACCGAGATATGTCACGAGACTACGGATGCCACGTCACACGAGAGATTTTAGTGTCGGTAGTACTCGGAACTTTTTAGTGTCGATAGTACTCGGAACTTTTTAGTGTCGGTAGTACTCGGAACTTTTTAGTGTCGGTAGTACTCGGAACTTTTTAGTGTCGGTAGTACTCGGAACTTTTTAGTGTCGTTAGTACTCGAAACTTTTTAGTGTCGGTAGTACTCGGAACTTTTTAGTGTCGTTAGTACTCGGAACTTTTTAGTGTCGTTAGTACTCGGAACTTTTTAGTGTCGGTAGTACTCGGAACTTTTTAGTGTCGGTAGTACTCGGAACTTTTTAGTGTCGGTAGTACTCGGAACTTTTTAGTGTCGTTAGTACTCGAAACTTTTTAGTGTCGGTAGTACTCGGAACTTTTTAGTGTCGTTAGTACTCGGAACTTTTTAGTGTCGGTAGTACTCGGAACTTTTTAGTGTCGGTAGTACTCGGAACTTTTTAGTGTCGGTAGTACTCGGAACTTTTTAGTGTCGGTAGTACTCGGAACTTTTTAGTGTCGGTAGTACTCGGAACTTTTTAGTGTCGGTAGTACTCGGAACTTTTTAGTGTCGGTAGTACTCGGAACTTTTTGGGGGCGCTTTTATAGTTCCGAAAAATTCCGATAGGGGGCGCTGTTTTAGTACCGAAAAATTCCGATAGGGGCACTTTTATAGTTCCGGAAAATTCCGGTAGGGGGTGCAACGTGACCTTGACCTACATCCGGGTACTTGACATTGACCTACATCCGGGTACTTGACCTTGACCTTTGACATTGACCTACATCCGGGTACTTTGCACTTGACCTATATCCGGGTACTTTGCACTTGCACCGCGCCGCGCCGACCATGCTACTACTACTACTTTGTGTAGTCAACTGTAATTTGTATCGGCGCTTTTCTTTGACTGTTGCAGTGCACGACTCCATCAATCACCCGTTTTCCTGACTGCATGGCTACTCATTGTCGTGGTTTCGTTTCGGTTATAAAATTATTGCGGACATCCTATCGTGTGACACTGCAGCGAGAGCAGGATGACGTGGCTATAATTATCAGTGATATTTTGTGTTTCATTTGTCAGTAATAAATAACCAATTATGCGACAAAATGGTGTCAGAAGTGGGATATCGTGACGCAGTGGTCTTCGCACTGCTAACTGTTACTGTATCGCCCACGTAAACTCGTTGACATCGCAAAGAACGGTAACGAGTGCATGTTAGCATTGACATTGTTGACATTCGCCTTCGGCACGTTCAGCATCAAACTGTGACAGCTGTCAAAATGGCAATATCATTGAGTCCTGATGATCTACGAAACTTACTGGCTGCTGCCATGCAACAGGCCATGTTTTCAGCTCCGTCCACTACCACAAACGCACAAGCAGTCTCTACG
>CM034539.1:58684225-59047697 GCA_020002185.1 Paraescarpia echinospica | reverse complement strand
CTCATTGAATGAAGTCCCGTCAGGTGGTTGTCCTTACATGTTATTGACATAGTCGTTTTCGATCGTAGCAGTTTTCAAATTCGCTTGCTATGGTCGTGTGTTAAAAAGTTCCGAGTCCTACCGACACTAAAAAGTTCCGAGTACTACCGATACTAAAAAGTTCCAAGTACTACCGACACTAAAAAGTTCCGAGTACTACCGACACTAAAAAGTTCTGAGTACTATCGACACTAAAAAGTTCCGAGTACTACCGACACTAAAAAGTTCCGAGTACTACCGACACTAAAAAGTTCCGAGTACTACCGACACTAAAAAGTTCCGAGTACTAACGACACTAAAAAGTTCCGAGTACTAACGACACTAAAAAGTTCCGAGTACTACCGACACTAAAAAGTTCCGAGTATTACCGACACTAAAAAGTTCCGAGTACTACCGACACTAAAAAGTTCCGAGTACTACCGACACTAAAAAGTTCCGAGTACTAACGACACTAAAAAGTTCCGAGTACTACCGACACTAAAAAGTTCCGAGTATTACCGACACTAAAAAGTTCCGAGTACTACCGACACTAAAAAGTTCCGAGTAATACCGACACTAAAAAGTTCCGAGTACTATCGACACTACAAAGTTCCGAGTACTACCGACACTAAAAAGTTCCGAGTACTAACGACACTAAAAAGTTCCGAGTACTACCGACACTAAAAAGTTCCGAGTACTACCGACACTAAAAAGTTCCGAGTACTAACGACACTAAAAAGTTCCGAGTACTACCGACACTAACAAGTTCCGAGTACTACCGACACTAAAAAGTTCCGAGTACTACCGACACTAAAAAGTTCCGAGTACTACCGACACTAAAAAGTTCCGAGTACTATCGACACTAAAAAGTTCCGAGTACTACCGACACTAAAAAGTTCCGAGTACTAACGACACTAAAAAGTTCCGAGTACTACCAACACTAAAAATCGTAGTCTCGTGTGATGTGGCATCCGTAGTCTCGTAGCATATCTCTTGTCTCGTCCGTACTCTCGTGTGATGTGTCATCCGTAGTCTCGATCATAGTCTCGTGACATATCTCGGCCATAGCCTCGTGACATATCTCGGACATAGTCTCGTCTCTTGTCTCGTCGGTACTCTCGTGTGATGTGTCATCCGTAGTCTCGTGTGATGTGTCATCCGTAGTCTCGTGATATACCTCGGACATTGTCTCATCGGTACTCTCGTGTGATGTGTCATCCGTAGTCTCGTGTGATGTGACATCCGTAGTCTCGTGATATATCTCGGTCATAGTCTCGTCTCTTGTCTCGTCGGTAATCTCGTGTGATGTTTGTGTAGCGTGTTGGTCAAAGCATAGTGTAATGAGTGCGTGAGTGAGTGACTGCGTGAACAGACACAAAGGATGAGTGAGTGAGTGAGTGAGTGAACAGATACGAAGGGTGAGTGAGTGAGTGAGTGAGTGAGTGAGTGAGTGAGTGAACAGATACGAAGGGTGAGTGAGTGAGTGAGTGAGTGAGTTCTTTGCTTCCTTTTGAAGCAAATCTCATGCGATAACACGTCTATTTGCTTTGCTTTGCTTTGCTTCCGAAGCAAATCTCACGCGATAACCCATCTATTTGCTTTGCTTTGCTTTGCTTCCGAAGCAAATCTCACGCGATAACCTGTCTATTTGCTTTGCTTTGCTTTGCTTCCGAAGCAAATCTCACACGATAACCCGTCTATTTGCTTTGCTTTGCTTCCGAAGCAAATCTCACGCGATAACCTGTCTATTTGCTTTGCTTTGCTTTGCTTCCGAAGCAAATCTCACGCGATAACCCGTCTATTTGCTTTGCTTTGCTTTGCTTCTGAAGCAAATCTCACGCGATAACCCGTCTATTTGCTTTGCTTTGCTTTGCTTCTGAAGCAAATCTCACGCGATAACCCGTCTATTTGCTTTGCTTTGCTTTGCTTCTGAAGCAAATCTCACGCGATAACCCGTCTATTGTGGTGTATCTCGTCCATAGTCTCGTCTCTTGTCTCGTCGGTACTCTCGTGTGACGTGTCATCCGAAGTCTCGTGTGGTGTGTCATCCGTAGTCTCGTGACATATCTCGGTCATAGTCTCGTCTCTTGTCTCGTCGGTACTCTCGTGTGACGTGCATCCGAAGTCTCGTGCCATATCTCGGTCATAGTCTCGTGTGATGTGTCTAGTTGATCTAAGTTCAATTCGTGACACGTGTTGGTCAAAGCATAGTGTTTCGTTTTTGTGACACGTGTTGGTCAAAGCTTAGTGTTTCGTTTGTCCAACTAGTCTCGTCGGTACTCTCATGTGATGTGTCATCCGTAGTCTCGTGACATATCTCGGTCATAGTCTCGTCTCTTTTCTCGTCGGTACTCTTGTGTGACGTGTCATCCGTAGTCTCGTGCCGTATCTCGGTCATAGTCTCGTCTCTTGTCTCGTCGGTACTCTCGTGTGACGTGTCATACGAAGTCTAGTGTGATATGGCATCCGTAGTCTCGTGACATATCTCGGTCATAGTTTCGTCTCTTGTCTCGTCGGTTCTCTCGTGTGACGTGTCATCCGTAGTCTCGTGTGATGTGTCATCCGTAGTCTCGTGCCGTATCTCGGTCATAGTCTCGTCTCTTGTCTCGTCGGTACTCTCGTGTGACGTGTCATACGAAGTCTCGTGTGATGTGGCATCCGTAGTCTCGTGACATATCTCGGTCATAGTTTCGTCTCTTGTCTCGTCGGTTCTCTCGTGTGACGTGTCATCCGTAGTCTCGTGTGATGTGTCATCCGTAGTCTCGTGACATATCTCGGTCATAGTCTCGTCTCTTGTCTCGTCGGTACTCTCGTGTGACGTGTCATCCGAAGTCTCGTGTGATGTGTCATCCGTAGTCTCGTGACATATCTCGGTCATAGTCTCGTCTCTTGTCTCGTCGGTACTCTCGTGTGATGTGTCATCCATAGTCTCGTGTCATCCGTAGTCTCGTGACATATCTCGGTCATAGTCTCGTCTCTTGTCTCGTTGCTACTCTCGTATGACGTGTCATCCGAAGTCTCGTGCCATATCTCGGTCATAGTCTCGTGTGATGTATCTAGTTGATCGAAGTTCAATTCGTGACACGTATTGGTCAAAGCATAGTGTTTCGTTTTCGTGACACGTGTTTCTCTTGTCTCGTCGGTACTCTCGTGTGCCGTGTCATCCGAAGTCTCGTGTGATGTGTCATCCGTAGTCTCGTGACATATCTCGGTCATAGTCTCGTCTCTTGTCTCGTCGGTACTCTCGTGTGATGTGTCATCCGTAGTCTCGTGACATATCTCGGTCATAGTCTCGTGTGATGTGCCTAGTTGCTCTAAGTTCAATTCGTGCCACGTGTTGGTCAAAGCATAGTGTTTCGTTTGTACAACTAGTTGATCTAAGTCCAATTCGTGACACGTGTTGGTCAAAGCATAGTGTTTCGTTTGCACAACTAGTTGGTCTGAGTTCAATGTTCGATTCGTTCAGCGTGTTGGTCAAAGCATAGTGTTTCGTTTGTGTGACTAGTTGATCTGAGTTCAATTTGTGACATGTGGTGGTCAAAGAATAGTGTTTCGTTTGTCCAACTAGTTGGTCTGAGTTCAATTCGTGCAGTGTAATCGGTTAAGTTTCTGTTTCGTTTACGCAACTAGTTGGTCTGAGTCCGATTCGTGCCGTGTGTTGGTCAAACTATAGTGTTTCGGTTGTCCGACTCGTGTCTATAGTTCGATTCGTGATGTGTGTTGGTCAAACTGTAGTGTTTCGTTCGCACCACTAGTTGGTCTGAGTACTTTATCGTGTGATGTGTCATCCGTAGTCTCGTGACACATCTCGGTCATAGATCACACATCACGGTCACAGTCTCGTCTCTTGATGTATCTATATATATATATATATATGAATCTATGAGTTCATTTTCGATTACCCATGCCAGGTTATTTGTTTTACGACAGAAGTTGGTTTCGAAGGTTTTACCGAAGAAGCACGAATTTAAATACTATAGTACGAAAAAGGATAAAAACGTTCTAATGGTCCTGTGTACACTTGAACCTTAATACGGTAAACTATATAGATACTGGTACATCTTATCTGGGAGGTTATTATGTACCTGTACTGTTGTAACATGACGCTTCACTTTCCTCGAACAATGTAGATAGCGAGCACTGCACCGTCTTGTATTGATATATGATCTTTGGCATCAAGGTGATCGAGTCGACATTGCGCATCGCACATAGCGCATTTATTTATTTAATAATGATGTTGAACGCGATTATGCACCTACGTACATACGTACATACGTACATACGTACACACGTATAGGTTAAGAACACCAGCATGATAAAATGCTGAAACAGTATTGGTGGTCTCTAGGCACAGATGAAATACGGATGAGCCTTGGATAGGATATATCAGTTCAAAACAGTTTGACACCAGTTTGGATCCGGTTTGTACGCGGACTTTCAACTGTGACCGTTGGTAAGTGCAAATGACAAACAGTTTGACCAAAATATTACACAGATAGCTGGTAGTTTGAATGTTTTAACAGATAAGTTCGTATAACTTCCCTATGGCTAAACACGGGGCCAATACACAGACCCTTGAGGCTTGATTTATACCAGTTTATACCGGTTAACAGGGAGATTTTTCACTCACTATAACGTCAATGACCATAACAGCAAATGATGAGATTATATTCAAGTACGAAAGCTCAAAACAATGGCTAACCAAAGCGCTATCTGATTAACCAAGTCAACCTCGGGTACAAAATTACTGTGCGTAGCAGTTTGAAAAATTCCCTATGGTTTAACATGGGAAAATTCCCTATCCTTTAACACGGGGAAAATTCCCTATGCTTTAACATGGGGAAAATTCCCTATCTCATAACATAGTGAAAATTCCCTATGCTTTAACATGGTAAAAATTCCCTATCTCTTAACATGGGGAAAATTCCCTATGCTTTAACATGGTAAAAATTCCCTATCTCATAACATGGGAAATACTTTTCCAAGCTCATTTGCATAACTAGCCACGCCCACAATGCCCAGCTCGCTCGTGATTGGTCAATCGCAGGTGGCGCAGAGGCTGTCGGGATACCATCAGTTGCATAATCCTTGACTTTGGAATTGGCTGGGAGCAAGAGCAAAATCCGGCAACATCCGGGTATTTCCCTATCCTTTAACATGGGGAAAATTCCCTATGCTTTAACATGGGGTTCACTCACTTGTCCACTAGGGGATGATGTTTGTAGTTCCTGCGCTATCCGTCAGGGGGCTCTATTGCACGCAAGCGTGCAAGAGACACGAATATTTGCAGTACTCGAACATTTACTTCACAACTTATCCTCCAGTCTCAAACTGTAGTTCGACAAAAATCCGCTAGGTGACGCTATCGAGTTTTGGCGGGAACTATTTAGTTCACCAACTATCCGCTAGGTGGCGCTATTTTGGTTTTGGCGGGAAATAATTAGTTCACCAACTATCCGCCAGGGGCGCGATGATATTTTGGAGGGAAATATTTTAGTTCCGAAAAAAATCCGCTAGGGGGCGTGCTATTCTAGTTCCGAAAAATTCCGGTAGGGGTTGAGTTCACCAACTATCCGCCAGGGGGCGCTATTCAGGTTTTGGGGGAAAATATTTAGTTCACCAAGTATCCGCCAGGGGCGCTGTTATATTTTTGGCGGGAATATTTTAGTTCCGAAAAAATCCGCTAGGTGGCGTGCCATTATAGTTCCGAAAAATTCCGGTAGGGGGCGCCACGTGACCTGACCTACATCCGGGTACTTGACCTTGACCTACATCCGGGTATTTGACATTGACCTACATCCGGGTACTTTGCTCTTGCTCCGCGGCGCGACACCTGCGCGCGGTAAGGGACCTCCTTTACTACTGATAAGTTTAAAAAATTATAAGAAATAATTAAATAAATATGTAAAACATAATAACATATCACACTTATTTCACAACGATTCATTGAGCTATAAAGAGACTAAACTGTTAACAGCGACAATAATACAAGTACAGTGGACCATCTTTAATTCGAACATAATTTAACTGGAACGGATTTTCTAAACGTTTGTATAAGGTCTACCAAACAACGTGTATTCTTCGTTCATCCAGAAAACTTATTAATCCACGGACTCAAATAATACTGGGGTCCGGATTAAATAGACTGTTATCGCGCGGTTAATTTGGTTCATTGTGTCACGGTGACATCACAAAGCGAAAATAGTAACTCCTGGCGAAATAATCAATATAATTAACAAATATAACATAAATGGCGGTTTGAATGACAAATAGGTGTGTTATTTACCACGCCAACTGTCGGTTAGTCCTACCACCACAAGGTAAACGGTGATTGATTTATATAGAAACGACACCGTCGATAACCTGCTTTTTAGTAGGTATACGTTCACCCACACGGGAAGCATGTGAAACAATCCGGGGATTTTTCATCACGTGATGCGTGCATGCTGAGAATCAGTACACATTGCGTCAATACCTGCATTCGTTTACTAACATGTTTTTCGGAGAAGACAACGCGGCATTTCAGTGTTGTTATGTGATTAATAAGAATGTTTACATGTAGGCTACCATGCCCGTCACGTGTATCCGATGTTGGTTATAATCGTCGAAACAACAGTACTAAACTATCACGCCGCCTTCGTCGTTAAACATGTTAGTAGACATGCGCACGTATAAAGATTCCCCATATTGTAAACATCACGTGACGAAATACTACCACCAGATTGGTTTAAACATGCAACCTGCTCAAAAACAGACTCCATCTCTCTCCTTCCTTCTCTCTTTCCCCTCCCTCTCACTGCCTGCTTGCCTGCACGCACGCACGCACGCACGCACGCACGTGCGTACACACGTACGCACGTACGCGTGCATGTATGGGTCTATGCTCCCTTGTTAGCCGAATCGGAAATAGCTGTGGCTTACTGACACATCTCAGATATGTTATTTGAAATACATTCATAGCAGACTGAAACAGGCTTATTAGTATTCGTGTATACATGGGTTCATTTCACGCGCTCGGTGGCGGAACATCAATGCAGGCTAATGGTACATAATGTGCCTATTCCGTGAAGTAATTGCCACGTATGACGTGGAAGATACAAATTGTTACAGAAGAATGTCGGGCGCCTCATTGCCTTGTTTTGTTTAACCCGAAAGATCTGCGTCGTTCCAAACCCATATAAAACGATCGGCAAGTCGACGAGGCAAACATAATGCGCCATAAATGTTTGTTTGTGGTTGATACGCTTGTAAACATAACTCAGCCACAAGTGACACGCGATCGATATGGAGAGCGGTTGCTGGGAAACCAAATCCAACCTTAACGGTGAACCAGGTTCTGGTGCTTCTAACGTGCTGTGTGAGCAGTTGTTCAATCTACCAAAATGCGTCTTGGCGTTCAGATAGTGCAGCGTAGAATCTTGTCACAATCCTCCAGTTTATGATGGGAAACCGCAGAATAACGTCGTGTTGGAACAGTGCGGCTGCCGGTGCCAGAAAACCTCGTCGTGCCTCAATTCCTCGCTCCATGTTAAACTAAAGGCCTTGGCGGTTTGGGGCAGCGAGGCTTTTCAGCACGGCTAAACACCCAAATCATTTTTATTTTAGGCAAAGAAATGATTATATTTCCAAATAAAACATTATATATTTCAAATGTATATGAAATTATGATATTATGATATTATCGAATAAAATCAGTATTTTGATAAGGACTATAGGTATGAAGTAGTTATATTTCACCTTACCTCACCCCTTAGATATAATAATAATAAGATAACTTCTACTGCGTCTAAATCCTTGGAAACCAAGCTCAGAGGCGCATCAAAACAAAAGGATTGGTAAATGTCAAAATCCATAAGCAGTATTCCAGTTGTCAACAGATGGGTCAAGGCGCTAGAGAGCTACGGTGGGATAAGCAAGGTTGTAAAGATACGTTTTTAAATGACAACGGAATTTTGTAATATTTTCAACTGATCTAACACTAAGAGGGAGCATATTCCAAAGAGTTGGTGCAGCAACAAAAAAGCCCTCGTTCCAATGTTAGAGTTGACTCTAGGAACAAAAAGTAGGTCAGAACTAGATGATCGAGGCTGGATAGGTTTTCTTCATTGCACAGATATAGTCAGCAACTCCATTACGCGAAGCTACTGGCCAGAAAATTACGGCGTCTGTGGAGGGTAAATCTTTCATGCAGTATTCATTCAAGCTGTCATACTTCAGTCAAAATACACCGTGCGTGTTGACGGTATTCAGGTTCAGGTGAGCCAAAAGATCCTCTTCTAGCTTCTAATTGTCGTATCAAGTTCGATTGAGCATCCGACCGGCTCTGTTTGAATATTCATGCTGCGAGAACCCCAGAAATGTGTATTTGCTGAAATCATCTGGTGTAGGTTCACACCCGACTTTGCAAGTCCAATCGGTGAAGTTCAGTATGTGTTGGATGGTGGGGCTTTGTCCCATTGCATCCCTTGACCAAATAGAATTCCGAGATATCGAGAGCTATGCATGTTATACTGTGACTATAGGACATGGAAGTTTGATCAATCCGTCGTAGTCATTAGTGGATATCACAATCCATCCATTAAGCATACTCACATTAGAGACAAGCGGGAGGCAAAAACTGGTGCGGACGTTACGTCCACCGATTATATAAGTATGACGGCAAATAAGGTCGTTTTCCTTGGAAAAAATTAAGCATAGTTTCATCAATTTGTTGAGAGGATACTTGCAGCACAGGATGGCAAACCAAACCTGCCCAGGGTGATACAGATCTGCTGATTTTGCAAACAGCAGCAGTCAAGTCTGTAACAACTGAGAACACTGTTCTTGTGGGGGTTGACTCATATCTGGTTGTCCTCCTCGGCTTCCATGCTGACCCAAATGCACACAACGTGATCATGCACATTGAGGCAAAGTCAACCACAAAGACGGAATGTGTGGGAAACATAGAGACCGTAACAGACCACCTGGGAAAAGATGTGTGTAACAATGTCATTTTCACCTATGCTATATTAGAACACCACTTCCCGACTAGAAATTGGCTCCAGCCAGCACCACAAGCAGGAACAGTTTGGGACGGATATGCTTCAACAGAGCATGCTATAGCAGCATGTAAGATAGTGTTTGTAAGCACTTACAACTGAAACCGGAAGACAATCTGGATTCTTTGAGGAACAGGAGGTTTTGTGAGAAGATGATAGTCAAGAGTCGCACATTCAGCCACAGACTGACCGTACTGCCGACAAAACCAAAACTAACCTTGGCAATTTAAACTCAAATTATATTTCAGTTTTAAGTCTTAATGATTTCAGTATATTCAGATGCTGGTTCTAGTTTAAATAAAATACAGTTAGTCGGAATGGTTGTGAATGTTTCAGTAATTAGCATAACATATTACTACACATTTGCGATATTAATGAGTACGTAATACAGCGATCTTACCTCAATAACGTTTTTGTGTGGAGCTAAAAGGTAATGCGCTTTGAGCATTCTAACGGATTGGGACTGCGCTATAATATAACTTATTTTGGGCTCTACAGGTTCATGTATACATGTTTTGACCTTACATCACGGAAGGGTTCATTATAATTATTATGCGTAATGCTAAAATGCATTTGTGTTATGTTATGTAAACGGCCAATGCTCATGACATTAGCATACGTATATGATAATGCAGATTATAATCATGTTATATGGGAGACAATTATAAGCTATATTCATGTATTTATATATTGACCTTATTTCAAGGGGTCATAATAATTATAATACACAATGCTATCTATGTTACATTACATGATATATGCTCATGAGAGTAACATACTTATAATTATGCAGGGCAAAATCGTGTTATATAGGAGACGAATTGGACAAGTAATTCCAGCTAGTCGTGCATATGTTGATACATAAGCATTTCCATTGAAAAACTAAGGCAATATTAAAATATTGTAATGTTTACGTATGTTGTTTTGTTCTCTGAATATAATATGTGCGTATTTACAAACATACATTTGGATTGTTTGAGGTTTACAGAAACATTATCTTGTTCATTCTTTGTCCCGAAAGTAAAATTGCTACGAAATCGCACAATTGCGTAATTTTAACAATGTTCCCCAATTTTTATAACTGTATAATTTTGATATGTTATCTAGGATATATGCCTGCTTTCAAAACTGCAAGAATTGCTTGTTGCAATTTGTTCCAACATGAACCTATTTTGGCCATAAAACTTAAAAGTCCTGGACTTGTAGGAACGAAGGACGTGGGCGTTGGACTCCCTGTGCAGCCCCGTCTTGCCCGTATCATAGAACTCATGATACTGTTGAAGTTCTGCTAGTAAACCCGTGTGACGATGCAAACTGAGATGCATCCAAGTGCACATGTATAAAATTATATATATATCTACATTTAGACATACGCTGGACCCCTACGCTGGCTTATTGGAATGCTCGCAAATCTTAATGTGGTACTTGCTAATCACCTTGTCTGGTTCACATGTCTCGCAATTATGTCAGCCCTTGTTGATTCACATGAAGAAATGTACCTACAACTGAACTTTGTCCGACTTCCCACATCAGCATGAGATACTTTGCTAGAACTTAAAGCAAACACCCTGCTTAAAGGGAGAGCGTATGCTGGCATGCTGTCTTATCATATGTATTTTATCTCACTTGTGATTTGGTATGTAAGAATCAACAACTTCAAAGGTATTTGCGCGTAGGGATGCATGACTGTAAATAAGTGCGAATTACTGGCATTAGCAGCTGTTCAGTAATTGAACGTTGTGTTTACAATGTTAACATTTCGCTGGCGTATCTGTCAAACTGCGATCACCTTCGGAATTATTAAACGCAATTTGGTGGGGCCTAAGCCTTCAACATATTTAGTCTAGTATTCACAATATATAAATATATTTGTATTAATAAATGTGGAACGGACATCGTATATTTAAGTATGTTATATCCAGGCAAACTATGTTCGTATGTGTAAGTCAGTTAGTGTAGCACGTTTCTGAATCTGTGATGTATGTAGATATAAGAAACATAAGACTGGAATTAGAGTATAATTATTATGCGTATTTTATGTGATACAAAATAGTGATTTACACACATGTATATAGGCCTGTCTATGGTGTAATAGACGACGTTGGCTAATAATCTAGGCCAATATTGTACAATGAAACACATAACATCATCATGCGTAAATGTGGATTACACGATAGTAATTGCCTCGTCTACACGCATTTTCAAATAATATAAACTAACATTGTCGTCCCTTTATAGAACCATGTATTTCACTTATGTCATGTTGTTACGCAAGCATCGGTAATCATAATGTATGTTGGTAAAGTTGAAATAATATACCTGAGTCAGTATTCAACACCACACACTAGGTTCAACTTAAAAGATTATGTCCACAACTAGGAACAAATTAGGCGGCCATCTTGAAAACGGCATACAACTCTGCGTTGATCTTCTAAATATAACTCTTCGGAGAGGCCCAGCTTGTTTCTCATTCACAATGCATGCGGTACGACACGGGGATATACATCTTAACCCTTTTTGCGAGATCGTCAGATAAACTTAAAGTAGTTTTGTCTGACCGAACATAACAGGTAGTCATGCATCTTCCGCCTTTAATTATATAATACCAAGCTACTCCCACGTTCGAAAGTTACCCGATCTAAATATGCACTACTCTATTAAAACGACAGGACAGTTATTACTTATTCACACGCTACTGTCCTAAACGCCAACGAACCCGATTCGTGATGCGTCACGTGAACTGCAATGCCGCAAAGACACTATAACGTTTCTCCATTGTTTTGTCTACACGCGTGTGGAAATATACACTGACACATCCCACGCCATGTTACAGTCTGTACGAGACTAGAAATACCAAAGCCAGACAACAGTTCCACGACGAGAAATGGTGTGCGATTGGCGCTTAAACAAATCACATTCACCAGGTGGCGCGTCAAATTCTTCTCAACTTTCGCTCATATTTGGGTGATTTTGAATCCTAAAATGATATAACGATCTTAAGCGCAGCGTTATTATATTATTACGACATACAATTGTATTATTATTAATCATAACTGGTCAGCTTCAGAAGCACACTTGAATGTTAAGAATTGTTGTCGGAAGCATCTATTGTTTCAAAAATTAAGCAATGAAACGCTGACGCAAACGTAATAACTGTACATGTGCTGTATACACATTATGTACACGCAGTGTGGTAATATGTGTTTATATTACAGCTGTGCCACTTCATAAAAACGAAACTACTTTATGCTGCGGTAGTGTGACTTTGAAGGATACATTATTATGTCAAGAAGAAATTGGAATCACGCCCGCAGTTCTCCGGCGAATATCCGACGAAAACTTGGCGTTAACTGAGGATCAGTAGAGAAGAATCAAACGCGCCAACTAGATGGTAGAGTAGTAGGGTACACGTTCAGTGAAGCGGCCAAGTATTCTCTTCTTCGAAATACTCCCGCCCTTTCTGCTTGCTGCTGTCCTCTACGGCATTATAGATTTGGCTGATCTTTTCAGCCATGCCGTGCGAATGTTTCCTCTCGGGGTGAGACTTCTTCTTCTGTTGGGGGTGCTCGGGTTGTCTGTAATCAAAATATCCGTACAGAGGCACAGGGTTCCAAAATCACAGCTACTGCAGCAATAGTCATGGTGAACTTTTTGGCCACGCCCTGTAAACCAGCCTTAAAGGATAGCTTTTGTGATGCAATCAGTGCAGCAAATCACCAGCATGACTTTTAATACACGCACGCACGCGTCCAACCGCACACACACTCGCACGCACACACGCACGCACACACGCACACACACAGTATACATAGCAATACAAAAAAAATATATATATAATCAATATGAATCGTGACAAATAGTCAAATGTAGGCCGGAAAATTGGCTGCGCAAGCTATCAGAAGTAACACAGTAATTTCTTTCGACGATTAAAAAAGTACGTATTTTTTTAAACAGACTCACCACATTACTGATAAAACTATTAAACACTACACGCGTGGACATGAAAAATCTGGATTCGCAAGGGCAAACGAGCCGAGGAAGCAGGTTAATGTACTGGACAAGGACACCCCAAATTGTTAGTAAGATTACATGTTAATAACCAAGTCCGTAGTCAGTGTAATATGCACTTACTCAAACCACTCCATCTCTTCTTCGTAATATTCCCTTCCCTTTTCCTTGCTCCCCTCTTCCACCGCGTTCATCAGTCCGCTGATTAGGCCGGTTGATGTGGTGCGACGTTTGGTGTGTGGTGGTAGCGCCATGTCAGATGAGCCGGTGGACGAGTGGCGCTCCACTCCTCTACAAACCAACGAGACCGTTCGTAAAAGGTCGATGAAACCCATACATTAACAACTGATCGGGAGGGAGGCAGGGAGGGAGGGAGGCAGGAAGGGAGGGAGGGAGGGAGGCAGGGAGGGAGGGAGGGAGGGAGGCAGGGAGGGAGGGAGGGAGGCAGGGAGGGAGGCAGGGAGGGAGGGAGGGAGGGAGGGAGGGAGGGAGCACACCAAAAAACCTCAAATTGTTGCACACACCTCCCGAAACTCACCTAAACGGAGCGCATTTCAAATGTCGGGAGGGGGCACGTAATGAATGCACATTTAAAGGTATGGGGGCACGTGGCCCCCCAACCCCCATGGATCCACCCTAGTATCTCGTACGTAGGCCTAATGCTTAAAGTATGTTGGGACTGTGAACGCGTGTGACCACCCCTGAGAGGCTAAGAATACCCTTGGACTGGTTGAGATTAGCACATGCGAAGGGCAAAGGTGTTTATTTAGGCCTACTTACCACAACAACTGTACCCATGGGTATGACGGGTCGATGGGTATGATCGACTGACCGTTTATATAGGTTAGGTCCATCTTACCTCTAATAACTTCGTCCACATTATTACCATTAAAGACAGTCCATCGTTTTATTAGGTATGCAAATGTGGATAATGGATAATTACGCGTTTTGTTGGTTTATCATGTGTACCATGCGTGTCTGACCGAGTTCGTGCCGTATATCGTTCCAGCCATATTAACCAAATCGTTATATTGGATAGCAATCTTGCTAAATCTAGTTGGATCTGGCTTCGCTCCTCGCGTTGCCCGGAAATCTAGGTCAGGCGGTGTCACGCCATGAATAACAAACATGCCCGGCAGCGCGGGCAGGCTACCGTATTGTGCGATATTGTTTACATTCTCAATCGATTAACAGGTGCACATCATCACACTTCTTTCCAGAAATTCGGATATTGTGGAAGTTATATATAAATTAAGCAATCGCAGAAATCGCAGACATATGCGAGATCGTTGTGTATATGGTCGATTCTCACGAAACCTGGACACATTGTTTTTTACGACTTTCATATATCGTTTTCATTTTTTAATATAATAAAGTAGACATATTGAAGACAAAACATAGGACACCTTAATATGGTTATTCCTGCCAGAGAGAGCGGTTTTAAAGTACATGTCCGATTCGAGTGATACCACGCGAAACACATAGACTGTCCGTCTAGCAACATCTCGTGTCTCTATAATATTAGACATTACGTATGTTTTATGGCTTTCTGGTACATAGAATACATAAACCGTCGTGTGTAATATAAATCCATCAGCTGTCAACGCACGGTTTAATAGTTGTCTTGTTGCTTAAGTTGATCATATTTATTTCCACTCCTTCCACGTCTTACATCGTCCATTAGAGTGTCTGCCAGCGTCCCGATCTCGACTCCCTTCTCGATCCCTATCGCGTTACCTGCTCGGTTGATTGTTCAACAGTCGAAACGAGCGCCTGACGCGATCGGAACCGGGAAGGGAGTTGAGGTTGGTGCGCTTGCAGACACTCTCTGATGTTAGCCAACAAACTTACTCATGATGAATCATTTGGAGTAAATTTCTTCTGTTTGTTTAAGGCAACATGGATATGCTATATTACATAATTCACACGTAGGTAGCATAGGGGAAGCTTTACGCAGTTATTGCTAATCGGTTTTAAGTTTTCTCAGCGTCAAAATCAGCGCCAGTACTTGTACACTCTCCAGCAGAGGCGCCATTTACTACCATACCTATTATTTTTGGGGTGAAACTGACCGGGGACTGCCGGTTACTGCATCAGCGTGTTGTTGAAGCCAACGCACCACCACCCCGGCAACGGTGACTAATTCGCATCCAGAAACGGCAAGCTCCACAGTGACGTTTCCCGTTCCTGTGACGTCACCGCGGAATATACGAAACTGACTAACAGATTTAGTTAATTCTTTGGAACATATCAAGGAATGTTGTTTATTGTTAAATTATGATAATCATTAGACGGCTTTTCTCAGAGTCAAAAAATAGTGATAGGTCTATCGCTCACTGAATGTAGCGCCCGCTGCGTAGTGCTGTTAGCATTAAATTAAGTATTCAACTGTGATGTCTATGTACCGATCCAGTACAACGCTGTTTGCCTTCATCACGTCAAAAGTTAAGCGAGTGTCTTCCGTTAAGGTTTGCCTACCAACATTGTTTACATTGATGATATATGGAAAGGCCCGTAACCAGGTTTTGCTGGGGGAGGTTCGTTTTGGATTTTTTTATTGATTGGTATGCAGCTATTTTAGCGGGAAAACGGATGTAGGTATAAGGGGTTCGAACGGGAAGGTTCGTTTTTGCATGGGATTAGTACGAACCTCCCAAACAAAAGTTATCATATTTGGTTTTAATTTAATTCTGAACAGATTTTTACTAAATAGCTAAAAGTAATTAGTGATTGCTGTGCAGCTAGTTTAGTGATAAAATGGGTGTGGGGTAAAGGTATAGGCGAAGGTTCTGTTAGGGGTTCGTTTTTTAGGGGAGGTTCGTAAAAAGGGGCGTTCGTACGAATCACCCGAACCCCATAATTATGGGTCTGGTGCCGTACGTTTTTGTTGCAAAGAAAAACAATTATAGCCAGAATTACAACAAAATACGTAACGTAATGTCCGACAGCTGCACACGTTTAGCATCCATTCTATGGCTTGAAGGACGGACCTTGTTGCTAGGAAATAGGTCACGTAATGGGTCCACCACGTGACCTGTTGCCTAGCAATAAGGCCCGTTTAGCTTTTAAAATGGCTAAAATATACCATAAACGGTATATATATATATATATATACCGTTTATGTATGACAGACGAAGTATATTGGTGAGGACACTAATCGTGCGTCCAATAGTTTTTTGCCGTTTTCAAAAAAAACCTGATCAAATTCTTCCGTCAGATATCCATATGCAAAATCTCTAACACTTACTCCGTCAAATGTCTGCAAACAAACTGTTAGAAAAGTTGTCTTTAGTCAAGTATTTGACTGGCGAAATGCAAATCTCGTAAAAGACGTCTGCGTAAAAAAAAATATATATATATATATATAAATAAATTAATAACGTCGTATCGAATTATGCTTATGCCTACATGTAGTCGCCTAGCCCTAGGCAACAGTCCCACTATGCCTATTCACTATTGAAACTTTGATAGACAGGCAACAATAATTTGCATTGCAGCGCAGGTAGTGATTTTGACTGAGTTGATTAATTTAAGTCAATTAAGATATACATGTATATTGCCCATTATTGGTGTGGGCAATAATCGTGGGCCCAATCGTGTTTTGTAATTTTTACTAAAACCTGATCAAATTCTTCCATAAGATATTCATGTGCTAAATATCTAACTGTAACATATATTCATTCCAATTTCCGCAAACAAACTGTTACAAAAGAAAAGTTGTTTTGAGTGAAATACTTACGAAAATAGACAGGCAAAATCCAAATCTCGTCGAAGACGCCTGTGTCAAAAATCGTGGGTCCTATCTACAGAATACGTTGTATAAATTGTTCGCGTGTCACGTGAATCAATGCGAGACCACGCAGTGTATTAAAATAGGCCAAGTGCGTTAGAATACGAGATTTCATGCAGTGCCACGAATTTTGACCTGCCCCGAATTTTCCAGTCGTGTGTATACTATACTTACGTTAGCGATGTTGTTCGTAGATTTTCATTTACCGCTGCCGCGTTGTGCAGGGCCGCTGGCTGCGTACCGTCAACATCACAAAACACATCATCCGCGTCGGTACTGTGCACATTTGACGCTGCTGGAACATACTGCTTCTCCGTGTCTGCCATTTTACTGTGTGCTATTACGACGCCAACGACCGTTTGGTTAGCACGTTATGGCTTATGCGATGTCTGACCGATTTTCCGTTGTGCCGCCGAGCGCGCTTCTATACCGCGTTCCGACCTTCACCTCGGCCGAGCAAAACAGAAATAGTCAGTCGTAGAAGACTCTCCACGTGCGCGGCTGCATGCCCAGCGCTGCCTCACGGCATGTAAATACGCTTCGACACACCTGGGCGGTGAATCAGAGCAGGCTTCGACAGCAACACGAGCATGCCACATGTTTTCCAGGCGGCTGCCAGTGCGGTGGCAGAAGATCACCGGAGATTTACACCTAAGCTGCCTAGACTTGTAGGCCTAATCACCGTTCGGGACAAAGAAACCCGCTCCGATACGGTTGGCAAACAATTGTGCTGCTTGTGCAATATAGCACGTAACTCGAGTTTTCGGGAATTGTGCCTCTGTGGGGATGTCTTGTATTTGTTAACGTTTCAAAGAAAACAACGCGAACGTGAATACCTGATACAGATGTATGTGTGTGTGTATGTGCGTGCGTGCGTGCGTGCGTGCGTGCGTGCGTGCGTGCGTGTGTGTGTGACATTGAGCCGTATTAAAATGTGCCTGGAGTCCCAACAACAGTTTAAATATATGGCTGAAATGTAAACAAAGTGTGTGTGTGTGTGTGTGTGTGCGTGCGTGCGTGCGTGAGTGTGTGTGTGCAGGCAGATGGCGTGGTTGATTTTGTTTTGGGGAATTTGGAGGATGCATTTTTCGTCCTGGTATTGCAAGCTTTAGAACTCCAACTGAACCCCCTTAATTGAGGCTCACCAAAAGAAAAAACCTCCAACTGCAACCACTCCTCCCGTTGAGATCTCCAACTGCACTTTTGGGTGCAATTAATTTTTTTGTGAGCGTGAACGTTGTTTTTGGCGAGCCTCAAGAGGTGCAATTGGATGTTCTTTTTACCTAAATTACGATTACATTTTCTACACCATTTGCGCCCCCCCCCCCCAGACTGCCCTATCTGGATACGCCCCTGCAGACGGAGAGAAAACTCGAGAGCTGTAGTGGATGGCCTAGAATAAAGCTAAAGGGAGGCCAAGGAGATGGAGAAAATGCACTGCAGGTTTACGGGCCACTGTATGCTCAAAGAGCCTAGATAGGGAACTGATGTAGGCCCGAAGTAGAAACCTTCTGACGCACGTAAATATTCTTCGGCCATTGACGCACGCCGACCTGCCGTCGATGGACCAGCGACTCGAGGCTTTCTTGGCTGCCATAATTTATAATAATTCTTGGTTGCGATGGCGAAACAGGAAGCATGGAAAAAACCGAAGGGTAATAGCCCATCAAGATGGAAAGACAGTGCACAGCGAGATCTCGCAGCGTCGCACCTGACCGCCTCGTACTTACGCGACCGGTTCCGCTCAGCTGCTTCACAGCCGATCTATCAAAGCAATCACTGTAAAAGAATGCGCAAAACTTTTATATGAAGAGCAAACAATTAATGAATCACTGTTGGGTGGGTGTGTCCCCCTTCATACCCATTTCCATTTTGTTATACCAAACTGTTGAAAAGGTGCAAATTGGTAACACTTAGAAAAAAATTATGTAAGTGTAATATGTATACATTTTAGTACAAAACGCACCATTTGGTTGCATAAATTGCACCGTGGGGTGGGAGGGGTGTTCCTCCTTCCGATCCATGGCGATTTTTGATAAAACACCCGAAAAGATGCATTTTTGTTACTTTTATATTAAGAGTTTTCAGCCAATTATTATAACTTAGCTGGAATTAACATAATAGTGTGGCTAAAAATGGGGTCCGGACCCCCTGGACGTCCCTCTAGATCATCTTATGTGTTTCAATAACGCAAACCCCCTTACTAACAGCGCCCACTTCTGGTCCGCTCTTACTTTTTGCCAGTTACCGTCGCGAGCCAAGCGTAGGCGGAAAATCATGGTACTGGATATTCTACATACAGAAACAAGTCCGGTATGTTTCATGTTGCGTCAAAATAAGTTACGACGTAATTGTCCACATCAGATTAAGAATTCAAATCTGCGCACATGTTCTCACTAGAGCATAGCGCATGCCTGGGTATCAAGGCCTTTACAACATAAGCTCATGTACTGAACTATTTAGTCCTGTCACACCGAATACTTGCTGCCTGTCACGGTTCGCTCAACTTGGCGCAAATTGCAACATAATGTTTTACCACAGGGGATTCCATTAGGTCAACATAACACCATAGTAAAAGTCCTGAGAAATACCCGCAGGGGAAATGTGTATAATTAGCATAAATCCAATATGGCCGCCACTGATCAATGTTTTGTCATATAATTTGCTGTCAGATGACATATTTTTGTAGGTTTAAATTCTAGAATGGGGTTTTCGACATATGGCTGCAGTTGGAATACATCGTATAGGCCTAAAATGTGTTACCTATGTCAGTTGGAATACATCACATGGGCCTAAAATGTGTTACCTGTGTTATATTAGTGTATGATCTTGGGACGAATTGAGTGAGTATAGTTCATTTGCTTTAATCCAATATTGCTGCAAATCTGTCTTGCAATATATTTGCTGTCAGATAACACACTGAGCTGGTTAGTCTGTATTGACATCCCGCCCAGTCACCATGTGTCATTCCCACTATTCTGGCGTCATGTTGGTACCTGCCCCTTTCCATTCCATTATCTTATAGTAATCACGAAGGCTCTGGTGCCCGAGGACTGCTGAGGCTGTTGGGTGTGTTTGTGGTTCCACATGTGGTGTGCTCTTAGAAACGTCATCACCAAAAGTGCCTGTATCGTAAGGTATCCAGCATTTCCTCCTTATCCCCACCATATAATGATGACGCAAGTGTTTTTCTCCTGCCACACTCATGTGGACCAAGAAACCTTCAGTACGCCACATTCTGTTTTAGGCTTGCTTAAACTCTGGTGTCAAAAACAACTCATGTGCGTCCGTCTTAGCATGACGCAATATGAGGACTAACAAACCCGTATTATCCCCTAACAGAACGGTGTCTTTTGGTTCTTGTAGGGCCGGCGGCTGTTTAAACAATGAGCACATGAGAACAACATTGTGTATGATCTGTGCTGCACCCAGCCTCCTTAAGTGTCTACTCAAATATTGTATGAAAATTAAGTTCTGTTTGGTTGTATTATTTTTCAAGAATTCTTCCTCCTTGGATTGTATAATAATTCTACCGTGAAGTGCAGCGTCACAACGCACAAGCGCCTATTCTCCTCAGGCTGGCCCGTAGCCAGGTTTTCGCAATGGGGGGGTTCACATTTACCAATTCAGACTCCAGGGGCGCCACGAGTTCATGTGGGATTATATTTTACACAATACAGAGGGCCCCACATGTTCACGTGGGGGCTCATAATGCAGAAGGTTACATTTCGAACTGGAAGAACAATGTAGTAGGTGTGAGATTGGTAGACCATGTGATTTCATCTTATATCCTTTCATCTTATATACAAACACCACATTTGCATCTCCAGCAGGCCCATAACGAGGTCGGTTTCGGGTGCGTTTTCAGACAAAGTGGGACTCCTATGTGGTCTGTGGAGATTGGTCCCATTTTGTTGCCTAAGTAAGCCTAGTTTACACCCAATTGTATTCATAAAAGCCTACACGCAGTTATAGTATATTGTTAATATAACTGAATTATTTATCCGAATGCCTTCGCCATGTATGCAATTATTTTGAATATGTTCATATTAAATATGATAAACGAGGCACCGAAGAGTGTGGGTGTGTCCAAGTTATTTTTTAGAATAAACAGTTAAAGTGTGACATTTACAATCTGGTTTTCACTCAGTTAATACATTATAGCAAAAATAGATAAGCGAGCGAAAAATGAACAACTGTCAAACACGTTCCAAAAACGCCTTTTGAACGACTGCTAGTACCATTACGGTTCGTCGGATCCCAACAATATTGATGTTGTTTGGAAGTTTAAGCTTTCTGCTATTCAAACATATAAATGGTTTCCTGATAATCATTCCTAAAATTAACTAAAAACGGACCTACAACCGGGCCCGTTCCGGTGTCTTAGACACTGCGAACCATGTTGTTTCGTCGACACAGTTCACCAATCTACCGATTGAGGCACCACTATCTGATTTCATGGTATAAGCTCCACCGTGGCGTACGTTATTGTGACGTCACGCCGACGTAGATATATATCGGTTTCGCTGCGATCAAAGTACATCAATATCGCCGCGGTTTAAAAGTGGGTGGAGCTTATAACATGAAATCAAGAAATGGTGAAGTGCGCATGTCTGAACCTATGCAAATTAGGAAAACAGCGACGCAATCGGAAGATTAGTGTACTTAGTACCCGCCGCCAACATCGTTCGGAACCGTACAGAACACCGAAAATTGCATGATTGTAGGTCCGTTTATCGGTGTTCTTTAAACGGTTACCGGGAAATCTAGATGACGCTAGAATAACACAAGTGCATCCTTTCAAATGATACCAAGGTCGTCGGGACAGGGACATGTTCTGAGTTGTAAATTTTTCGCTCGCTTATCTATTTTTGATTATAGTTATCTGATCTGATGTGCAAAAGTTTCATAATTATTTATCATAAACATAATTAAGTTAGTAAATTAACAAACTTTTATAAAACATGCCCTGTCAATAAAAGATTAGAAAAAGTATTGTCCTCTTGTGGAATTTGAATTAAATTCTGGTTGTCAAACAGTCAAATACAATATCTTCTACACCACACTGATTCCAGGAAACACAAGCTGTATTTTACAACTCCACTGTATACGGAACACAAAATGGACATAATAATTAATAATAAAGGCCCTTCACACATTCTTGCCTCCTGATCAGCGACAAGGCTCCCCTTTCTGAGATCTACAAACATGCAACTAGCAACCACAGTATTTTGACTACCATACAGCCACACAATTACACAATTTCTCATCAGCACGCACATTTTAAAATAGGTGAAGCTAAACTGTATTGTGTGTTGATTAAATTATTCATCGAAATTCGCAAATCGCAATAGTTGAAAATTATGATGTGTGTTAAGCCATATGAGTTTGTCTGCCGGGTTTGCAGCTTGTAAGAAATACACTCCTTACACATCTTAAGTTGTTGATTGTTGAGAATAGCCTCTTTGACAATCGGTAGTTACCTTAATCAGCATACTAAAACAAAAAGCCGCACCTCTCGTTTACAGAGTTCTGATGAGAAATCATTAATTATTTTATATGGCTTAATTCATGTGCTCATAATTGTTAAATCAACGTCAGTCCGTTCATTCACCAGTATTTTGTTTGCATCTGTCTGAGTGACTACAATTAGGACTCATAATTTTACGTGTAGTGTAAAACTGGCTTCTTGTGTATTTGTTACCCCATGCGTTTACATAACAGGAGACCCTGGGATAGTGTGAAGTCTTTCTGCATGGCTAATGGGATGCAACGGTCCTTTACCTTTACTTTGACACACATTCCTCTAGTGACTGCCCTTTTCACACATGGCATTGGAGACACACCCCTCATAATCACTTAATAGATAAGAATTCTCCCTTTAAATCTGTACAAATCATGCTTCCTTGGCGTCCCTTGTAATGCTTGAACACCATCCAGCAGCTTTTAGGAGGGGGTTAACGCTTTAGAGAAACATGGAATACAATTAGTGGTTCACATTTTAAAGATGCAGTTTTTAGTTGGGGTGGTTCACATTTTGGAGAAAGGGGGCTCACAAAACGGGGGGTAAATCAAATAAATTATCAGCCACTTCATTGAAGGTACTTGCATTCAATTGCAGTGGTGTCAACAAAATTAGTTCTTATTCAATCGCTCTCGTCCGATTAGAGTGCAAAACGGCGCAACTGTCTAGACCATACGTTATGCATGGGTAACAATGTGTTTAAAACATAAACGCCTTTGTTTATCTGTTTAGGCCTGCTACGACGAATACTTCCTACCCGTCACGTTTGGCCAACAAGCCGCTCAGGGCATGTGCCACGCATGCTACTGCATTGACGCGTTTTTACAAAAATTATCAACGCAGATAACTACATACATTATATATGTTTACAACCGTATATGTGTGGTACTCGATGTGGGTAGATCGACATGTACCCAAGTGACACATTTATTCGTAGAAATGCATGTATACGATGCCCGGGGCTTCAAACGCCACTATTGCTGTCTGACCGACACCGAGCTATTTTCTAACACGCTACATATTAACCCACACAGTTTTTACATTGTTTAATCATATGCAATTATACGTATAATTGTAAATGTTAACAAAAGCAGCCTCTAATAGTATATGGTGTTATTCGATTCCATTATAATTAAATCATGGGTCAGCCACGTTCGCATCGCCCACGAGTTTACTTTGTTCAGTGCCCTGTGTCTCCCATCGGCAACGACAGCGATAACCTTCTCCCTCCCGCCAAATGTGTTCTCGAAAGTAGGTGTTCCTCCCTCTTCGTGAAATGTGTTCTTTACAAAGGGGCCGCATCATCCCATTCTCGCGGAACGCAAGCCTTAGGGGGTTGACGACAGTATCGCTGGCTGATAGCCTATATTTACATTTTACTCCCTGGCAGACCTGTTCAATCGAACACCAACTCGACTTCTCAGGGAAGCTTTCAGCCACGCTCCAAAAAATGCGAGAAGACTAGTCCTGCACAAATAGCCACCATTGTACAGAGATCAGGTACTGGTTCATACAGCTGAGTGAACTGGTCCAACGTAGAGTGAACGAACTAACCCAAGGTTTAACACGGCAGAACTTGATTTGAACCCGGGTTTCTCTCGATTGAGTGTCCGATGCTCTAGCACTGCGCCACTGCACGCCACGCAATGTTGTTATACCCAACTCTCGAAAAGGTGCAAATTTGTGACACTTAGAAAATACTTATGCATTTTCAGCCAAGCAAAAGTGCAAAACGTACCATTTGGTTGCACAAAATTGAAGCATCTGGGGTGGGAGGGGGTTTTCCGCCTTCCTACCCAAGGCTTTGTTTTCGATAAAATACCCGAAAATGTGCATGTGGTGACAATTACATTCTGATTTTTAACCAATTATTATACTTTTGTTTAAATCAAAAACAAATGTTGGCTAAAAAACAGTGCACATATAGAGAACCAACAAATGCTCTACATTAAAGACTTGGTCTTTGTGAACAACACATATGTAATAAAGGACTTTTTGAGGAACACACTGTTTAGTCATCACAACATTAACTTGGTCGTCATCCTTACTAGTGGGTAATGCTTCTGACTTTGGTCTAGGTCACATGCAATATTTGACAATTCACGCGCGACTATGTTTTGTTGTCGGACAAATCAAAATATTGATTTTTCTCCTCGCTGATCTAAGGTGAATGTAACAACTTCGGAAGCCATCATGAACTCTATCAATCAAATAATTATAATTTGTGTATTGGAATATAATTGATTACTACACCCAACGGATAGATTGAACTCATTAAAAGTTACTGTGATTATGCCAATTTGTTTCCAAGCCGGGTCATTCAGTATAATATTTTCTCGGTGTGGCATCCTCGCACGCCAGGGGTCGCTGCTGCTGATTACGTCAGTGCCAGCCAGCAGTACCCCCTGGCTGATCGTTTTGCGAAACACTGAATTTAAGCTCAGCCTATGAAATCGTTCACTAGCTCAGTGGTTGGCGGCAGGTCAGGTGGTCATAATAAAACTAATTTCAACCAACCGTGCTTCGTGTTACATGCAATGTTTAGGAAGTAAAAGCAATTATTCGAATACACAATACCGCTCAGCTGCCCGTACTAATGGGGGAACAGGCATTATTTATTGGGATTCCCAGAAGTCGTTTATCCGTCTTCAAATTGGGGCGGGTATTTGCGGCCTGGCTTGCGAGGATGCGGTGTGGTAAAATGGCCCCCTCAGCGGTAGACGCAGTAGACGTGGCTTTGTTATCCCACGTATATCTAAACATAGTCTACGAGTGATAGTTTATTATGTATAATTTTTCATGTATAACATTGGAATTATATTTCTACTATGCACGATTTTATTTTCGTGATAGAAATCGGGTTTCTAGTCAGTATTGCTGGAGCCATTTTACCCCACGATAGGGGGCAGTTTTACCTTTAGAGATAGGTAAAACGGCCCCCGATTACGGCAATTTTTTGGTGATAACTAAACAACGAGTTCCTCAAGAAAGTTCGCTATTGCATATGTTATTCACAAAGACCAAGTCTTGAACGTGGATTTTTTTCCCCTAAGTGCACAGTTTTGTCCAATAGCTTTTTTTTCTAAATGGGTCGTCTTACCCCACCTTCCCCTACTAGATATATAATAGTGCGATTGAAAAATAAGTTTACCCAAAACAAAAACGATGATTGAACGGTGGAAAGATAAACTTGCTGCCTGCCCCGAAGCCCCTACCGCTGTGTGCACAGTTTCTGGGCTGTGAACTGAATAACTTGTATCTGGTCATCTTCTTTGCAGCTCAATGTATGTTTAGTTTGAGCGTGGCGTACGTGATATTCTGTCAGGCAGGGCCACGAGCTTGCCTAGACGGTATCGCAGCTAGACGCGGGACACCTGGATGCAGAACAATAAATTACCCTCACAAATAGCGATATCTTGCAAAATTAGTCGTGCGTTGTTTACAGGGCGTTTTTTATTGAATTTTCACTGGGGGGCAATGTCTTAAAAGGGCACTTCTAATGTGTAAAAAGGGCAGTTTATGCATACATTAATGATTGTGCTCGTAACCCTTAGGCATGTATGAAAGTTTAATATAATGTGTTCTTATCTTTGTATCCACATAGTTGTGGAGCCTACAGTGACGAGTGACGACTGCATCTTGGTATGAAAATAAATGTCACACATATATCTTAGAAACATGTTTTATTACAACCAATACATGCAGTAGTCTTAGAAACATGAGACGTATCCTGCAAGTCAGAACGTTTGACAGTTATTTCAATTTGACTAGACGAGTCCCATTTCCCGGGTGAATTTCCAAACGAATTCACGCTGTCCGTAGATGTCCCAGTATGGAGTCCAGTATCTTCTTGTCTTCCGCAAGAATTTTACGACAGCGGGTCGAGGGTCATAGTAGGCGGTGCCCACAGTATTCAGTGCCACCATGAATCGTGCATTTCTCGTGTCCTCATTCATACTGATGCGGTGATTATCGACCACGAGGTTGAGGTGGCTCACGATCCTTTCGGTCTGCATAGAGTGTGGACTCGTACAAGTCAGAGATGCCAACACCTTCTGAACTGAACCTGTTGTGACTGGCAGAAGCTGGCGCAGTCTGACAGTCAACTTGCAACCGAGATCTCAGCCATCAGACAGGAATGGCACATTCATCATGTTTTCCCACTGCTCGGCTGCCCTGTCCGCAAAGTCAGATGCCTCATCTGGGAAAAGGCGCCTGACGACGCGCACACCATGCTCAACGTATTATTTCGGACTGCGTGACATCACTAACTCCTTCATGTCTTTGGTGATGTCCTCCAGCTCCGGGTGCAGGCGTTCAGACAGATATACTTGCGATGCTTGTACGACCCCCAACTTGACAGCTCGTCTGTCGCGGCGGTTTGTACAAACGAACTGGTGATTACACTTTCGTTGTGTTAGGTCCTCTTTTGTGTTATCGATTGGACAACTCACTTTCTCCTCCCTTCTTCCCGGGAATGGTTCATCCCTCGTTAGGTTCAACTTCTTGATTGCCGCATCAGTCACAGTGAGAAGATCGCTGATGTGTATTATTATTATTATAATGATGAACAAATCACTCCTTTGCAATTTGTTCTGGAGTGTTTCAAATATCTCCAGGATGTCGCCCATCAGCGCGGTGATCTACGTTTGTTGGTGGTTCCAGATTCTCAGGAACCCTTTGGCTGCAGTTTTCTCCTTTTTGTCGCTGGTACTTTCTGGCGCCTGCATCTGTTTCCACACCATAATTCTGGTAGGTTATTCAGCACAGCATCCACCAGCTGCAGCTCGTGCTGGGCAAATCTGACATCATGGTGCCGGGGGAACTGTTTTCGTTCCCGGCCTGCGCTGACGACACCTTCACCCGTCTCGGCGTCCGGAAGAATCGCACGAGTCCCAGCAGACTGCCGGTGTTTGCCGCCTCGCCGTCAGTGGTGACACCAACCAGCTTCAAGTAGTCCAGGGGCACCGTTCTTCTCTGGCGAATACATGACAACTGCTACTTAGAGTTGTTTTAGTATACCCCAGTGCATATTAAACCAAACACACTAAAACGAATAAAAAGTAAGCCCTACAAGGGGCTGGTTTGGGAGAATGGGGGGCAAACTGGGGGAAAATTGGTCAGACTGGGGGGAGCAAACGAAAGGGCTGAGGGGGAAATGCCCCCCCCACTTTGTACGTTAAAAAACGCCCTGGTTGTTTCTGCCACGAGATGCATAAACGCAGACACGCACGCACGCACGCACGCACGCACAGACACGCACACAGGCATGCATACAACAACCGCATACACACGCATGTGCACACACACGCACTCGCGCGCACACCCGCACGCACACACTCGCACGCGAGCGCGCAGGCCAGGGTTTGGTTTCGTGTTGCCTTTGATGTGATCGCGTTCGGTGATTTTTTTGGGTTCGCTGAGACCATCATTTATTACATTTTTCCAGGTATTTATACTGGCTTAGATCCACTCGTAGAGCAACACATCGAGGACAGCAATTATTACCGTGTGTGTAATGTAATATGCAAAACATCCCACGTAGGCAAACTCTGCCACGCGCGTTTAATTTATCAAACCAGGCCAGTACAGGATAACATTGGAATGGAGGGTAGGGTGAGAACGCGGGTACGGTGTCTCTGGCGTGATGCATCACCTACGCAGCGACTCTGGTCAATGTCATCAAACTGGAGAACAGTTGAAATTTGTTTTTGTTCTGTTGTTTTTATACGTTGCAGTTGACCTAGAATTCACAAATAGACCTAAGCATGGTTTCAGGTTTCCGCTGCTGGCTCGACACATTTCCCCGTTTGTAAACATCACGTGACATGACTACTTTTTGTCGTAATTGTATGCGTTTGTGACAAGGTTGTAATTCCATCTGAACTACGGCAAAAGTCGCGAATCGCTCAATACATAACTTTTATTTTATTCCCAAAGAACCACACAAACTTGGTTAACTATTAATACACGCTTCATTTGTGCATGACGACAACCGGTGTTTTAGTTCATATGCATCGTACGTGCCGTGCCATTAACCACATTTCCAGTGGGAGGGGTGGAGACGAGGTGAGGGGGAGGAGAGTGGGAAGGGGGAGGGAGTGGGAATGGAAGGGAGGAGCGTGGGAGGGGAATGGGAGGGGAAGGGAGGAAGGGAGGGGGTGAGAGGAGGGGAGGGGGAGTGGATGGGAGGAGGGAGAGTGGAAGGGAGGAGGGGAGGGGGAGTGGAAGGGAGGGGGGAGGGGAGTGAGTGTGTGCGTGTGCGTGTGCGTGCGTACACGCAAGTATACTATATTTAGATGTATTATGTATGTGTAGTGTGCGATGGTTAGTCCCACAGTCTGTAGGAAAATGATATTTCTTGGGTATTCTTGCATATGCAGCTACATCACTGTATTCAAAATATTGGACGTTTGATGCCTAAATGACATTTAATTATAATCATAACGTCATTCAAATGACGTTTCGTGTTTGCCCCTAAATACACACACACATGTAGTACATCTTTCGAAATTGCTCCTTGCCCGAGTTCTTGGAGGAATTATGAGCCGAGTGTCGTGCCCCGGTGGATCAGCTAGAGCGGTCGATCGAATTCGTCAACATTACCCGCTCGCAACTGATGCTGAATGTAATCAACCTGCTCTGTTGCGGTAAGCCATACATGTCGGGATGCGTGCGCGAAGGTGATTTATTAATATTCCCTAATGCATGCGACCGTGGAGGGTGACGTTGGGGGTGTTATCGGGTTAAATAACTATCCGTTTTCCAACAAAACAGAAAGACGCGGGACACCTGGATGCGGAACAATTACCCTCACAAATAGCGATATATCACAAAATCAGTCGTGCGTTGTTTCTGCCACGAGATCTATAAACGCGGACATACACGCACGCACGCACGCACGTACGTACGCACGCATGCACGCACATACACGCGCACAAGCACACATACAACAACCGCATACACACGCATGTGCACACACACGCACTCGCGCACACACACGCACACACACTCGCGCGCGCACACACACGCAGGCGAGCGCGCAGGCCAGGGGTTGGTTTCGTGTTGCCTTTGATGTGATCGCGTTCGGCGATTTTTGGGGGGTTCGCTGAGACCATCATTTATTACATTTTTCCAGGTATTTATACTGGTTTAGATCCACTCGTAGAGCAACACATCGAGGACAGCAATTACTACTGTCACAGTGTTTTGAACTTAAACTCCTTTATTGTAGCACATTACAAATCGTAAACACGTAATTAAATAATTCTAAATTAATGTTTTTTATATATTTTTAATACATCTCCAGTTGGTAGATCAGAAGCCATTTATCCAAGGAAGCGTATGAACTTAGAAAGAAGCGGGTGGACACGTGTCGGGGGAGAAAGTTCCTGCAATCCTCTTATTGCAAATAAGTTTGGTTATTCGTATTATAGATACATAGATCTGTTGGTTATTTTGTTTGATAGAAAAGCAGTGTAATTAAATATATGGAAAACATCCCACGTAGGCATACACTGCCATGCGCGTTTAATTTATCAAACAAGATAACATTGGAATGGAGGGTAGGGTGAGAACGCGAGTACGGTGTCTCTGGCGTGATGCATCACCTACACAGCGATGTCATCAAATTGGAGAACAGTTGAAATGTGTTTTTGTTCTGTTGTTATTATACGTTGCAGTTGACCTAGAATTCGCAAATAGACCTAAGCATGGTTTCAGGTTTCCGCTGCTGGCTCAACACATTTCCCCGTTTGTAAACATCACGTGACATGACTACTTTTTGTCGTAATTATATGCGTTTATCACAAGGTTGTAATTCCATCTGAAGGGGAGAGGGAGTGGAAGTGGAAAGGGGAGGGGAGGGGGGTGGGAGGGGAGGTGGGGAGTGAAAGGGAAGGGAAGGGAGGAAGAGACGGAGAGAAAGGGGAGGGAGGGGAGGGTGGGGAGGGAGGGAGGAGAGAGGGGATGGAGGGGAGGGAGGAGGGGAGGGGAGGGGAGGGGGAGGGAGGGAGGGAGGGGGAGGGGAGGGAGGGAGGGAGGTGAGGGAGGGAGGGGAGGGAGGGGAGGGAGGGAGAGGGAGGAGGGAGGGGAGGGGAGGGAGGAGGGGAGGGGAGGGAGGAGGGAGGGGAGGGGAGGGAGGGGAGCATTCCTGCATTCAAGCCACGTGGTGCGGGAAACTCACTCGGCATACCGGTAGCTATTGAATTGTTATGATTTATTGTTGATCAGTTTGACATTAAGATGCGTAGTTAGAGGCTTGGAGAGCAAAGTGTGCAACTGTCAACCGTATGTAACATAGATATGCTCTGCGGATATTTAAAGACTGGTCTGGCAGAACATTTTTCAACAGCATCCTCCCCATCTCCCCCGTCTTCCGATGTCACTAGTCGAGCCGAGATAGCGGAGAAACTGAAGTTACGGCGGGGCGCGGCAGCAAGCAATGTTCTACCCCATTTAGTTCCGCTAGTGGAGTTAGGGGGAGGGAGGGAATGGTAGGGTTAGGGGGAGGGAAGGAGGGAGAGGGAGGGAGGGGAGGGGAGGGGGGGGAGGGAGGGAGGGGGAGGGAGGGGAGGGGAGGGGAGGGGAGGGGAGCATTCCTGCATTCGAAGCCACGTGGTGCGGGAAACTCACTCGGCATACCGGTAACATTATTGAATTGTTATGATTTATTGTTGATCAGTTTGACATTAAGATGCGTAGCTAATGAGCTTGGAGAGGCAAAGTGTGCAACTGTCCTACCGTATGACATAGATATGCTCTTGCGGATATTTAAGACTGGTCTGGCAGTGAACATTTTTCAACAGCATCCTCCCCCCATCTCCCCCGTCTTCCGATGTCACTAGTCGAGCCGAGATAGCGGAGAAACTGAAGTTACGGCGGGGCGCGGCAGCAAGCAATGTTCTACCCCATTTAGTTCGGCCGCTAGTGGAGGTTTTTGTGCTCCCTAGACTCGATTTATGGGTCCGCCCCTGTCTAATAATGATCTTACTTTCATAATTTAATTTTATGACGAGGAGAACCTCCGGGGGACCGGGAGTCTCCTGGGAGATTTGGGAGTCGCCTTCATCGAGACAGTGACGACTGCAGTGGACGTGACGACATGTTGCTAAATGCTACGTTAATTTATTACGGTATGAATGTTTGCTCGCTTAGTGTCTAGTTCAGTTTCCGGGGGAAGCCGGACGTCAAAGAGATAACCGATCAACGACTGGCGAATGGCAACTGAAATTGCGACCCACGATCTCCGATCGTTCCTCGTCGGCACCAACGCGGTTGGCAAGTTGATTTTTACGGATCGAAGACCAGGGTCGCGCGAAACGTCCCTCGTCGACGTAACTGCACGCGTGCACCGAAACATATTGTCCGTCAACGTCGATCAATAAGCGTTAGACGTAACTCCCACTGGACAACACAAAACGAAACTTCCGCCGGATACGCGAGAGACTCTGACCAGCCGACGCCAAGCGAGAAGTCGTTGGTGCAATTGCCAGACTCCGAGTAGGGCCTACGCCGATCGAGAGTCAAGACACGCATGTTCCGATCGGCCAACGCGGTCGACAGTTCTGTCATCGACGAGAAAACTGTTCTAACGATCTGTGATTGTGATCGGAAACCCGTTGAAGCCTGACAACCACGTCAATCAATAAATCAATACAACTTTATTCATCCCTGTAAGGGCAATTACAGTGTCGTTTGGACGGGCACAGTGTATACATATATATATATTAAAATATAACATAGGTAACAACGTATTACAGGCACACTTAATCATGGTCACAAAATAATAATTTATCACATGAACACATGGAGTGCATTTCTTCACACTGTAACCACTAAATATGTAGAACATACACACACTACATTCATTTCACATCGTTAAAAAGACTGATAGCAACAGGAATAACAGATAGTTTCTTACGGTTTGTTTTGCACGAGGGGCACCTAAAACGGCGGCCCGATGGCAGAGTCTCAAACATGGGATATATAGCATGACTATCATTGGCTAAAATAGAGTGTGCCTTCTTAAGTACCTGTTGTTCACAATACTGAGTGATGTCTCTCCGAGTCTCTCCAATTATTTTGGAGCTGACACGTACACACTTCTGTAAACTGTTCTTGTTTTTAACACTCAGTTTGAAATACCAGCAGATAAACGAAAGGTAAAGAACACTCTCAATAAGACTTATAAAACAGGTTTAAAATTGTTTTATCAACAGAAAATGAGTTTAATTTTCTAAGAAAGTACAGGCGCTGCTGACATTTCTTGACGAATATTTCAGTGTTGTCATCCCATCTAAGTTTATTATCAAACACTGTACCTAAGTATTTGTACTTGGTGACAATTTCAATCTCTTGATCATGAATGGTGTTTTTTAGGACTTTGACTGTGTTTTCTGAAATATATTACTAACTCCTTGGTCTTACATACATTAAACTTTAGGTATGAGTCATCACACCACTCAACAAAACCTCATAATGCCGGGCCATGATCTTGTTGAGAACCAAAGAGAAGGGAAAAAATGACACTCTAATCAGCAAATTTAACTAAAAACCTGTCTGCGTGAGCACTTCTACAACTGTCAGTGTACAAGATGTATAGGAGGGGTGAGAGACAACAACCCTGAGGCGAGCCTGTGTGTGTCAACCTCATGTCAGAAAACTTCCCATTCACAAAAACATACTGGGGACGACACGACAAAAACTCAACAATCCAGGCAACAAGCTGGTTTCCAAGATTAAAATCAGAAATGAGTTTATGGGCTAATATATGAGGCTGCATCAAATTAAAAGCCGATGAGAAGTCGGCGAAGAGAATCTTGGCAAGTGCAGTTGGCTTCTCAAGGTGAGTATACACTTTGTCCAGAATTAATAACTTTGCATCTTCAACACCTCTTCCAGCCCAGTACGCAAACTGGAGTGGGTCTAATTGACTCTCGGTGATGGGCAGGATCAAAGACTTAACTAGCTTTTCCAGGGTTTTCATAACAAGCGATGTTAGAGCAACTGTTCTGTAGTCGTTTAACTGTTTTGGGTTGTTTGTTTTAGGAATGGGGATGACAGTAGAAGTCTTCCAAGCAGTGGGAATACTAGCAGTGTCTAGAGAGGTCTGAAAGAGATGCTGAAAGACGCCACTAGGCTGATCTGCAAAAAACTTCAGAGTTCTGCCACAAATGTCATCAGGGCCTGGGCTTTTGTTTATGTTGATCATCTTAAGACGATTAGCTACACACTCCTGATCAATGACAGCAGTTTTATCAAACGTCAAAGACGACTTTAGATCAAACGTGTAGGATGAAAAGTTGTGTTCTTCAAAACGTGTAAAGAAATCATTAAACACTTCGGGCAAAGACTCATCACTCACAACTGCGTGCTGACAACTGTCTCACAACATACGGACTGCAAAAAATGCAAGCAACAGTCAACGTGTTGCCACGGTGACAATAACGTCCGTTGCCATACGTGGACAATACAATCACTCTGGTCGTGTCGTCTTTATTTGCGCAATACAGTTTCTGCTCCATTAGCCTAGAATGACATTGCTGATGTTGTTCTGTCTACCTGTATGTTCTGTCACCTCTGTTACTGATCTCGTAATTTAATATTTTCCCAGTACAAACATATTATATCAACATATAAGTAAATATATTATATTTATATACAAGGCCTAAATATGTGATTCCACACAAGTTTATAGACAATACTGAATAGTATAATCCCTTCCTACTATTGAATGGACAAATGGTTATGACCAAGGAAGACGAACAGCTCAACAGATGGGAAAAGCATTTCCGGGAGATTTTAAACAAAGACGACCCCGAGGAGGCATGCAGTCATTAAAATTAACCATAACTATATATTCCTAACCATGGACAAGAAAAGCCTAGCCGGCGAATGGGGTTAATACTTTATACCAATCTATAGTCGGAGATGCATGGAGGTCAATATGGCCCTAAAATGGTAGAAGGTTTATTTGATAAGGGCGGGCAACACAAAAGTGGACTTGGTGGTAAATATTGCAGTAGCCTCTCGCAATATATGCTATGCTAGATACAGTCTATACTACTAGGCCCTACGAATAAAGTAGGCCCTTAGAACTATTTTAGAGTCTACAAAAATCGTTACACACACACACACACACACACACCTGTACACAGTCACACACACACACCTGTACACACACACGCGCGCGCACAGCCACACACGCCCATGCAAATAAATAACAGAACAAAACATTTTCATACTGTACAACCCTCTATAAATTATTACCCTGACTTAAATGAGAACAAAATCGCACTTTAATGCCTTGCTCGCCTTTTGGTGGTCCGTAATAATTATGTCAGGTTGTTGTTGGTGGTAATCCAGGGAATTCCCTATCCGACCACTGACCTCCGACAGGGGCGCTTTAACACGTCATCCTCGTTTTCGTTAGCTTTTGATTACCCATCGATTTAACGAAAACTATGCTTAAATAATAGCAAACAGTCGACATCGACAAAGGTTGTGTACCACATAAATGTCACAGCAAGTTAGTCGGTTAAAGTTACGGAAAAGGCGACACAGCGACTCGGGCTGTTGTTGTTCGAAGCGAGAACGAGGGGATTCCCCTCCCCACGAAAGCGTCAAGGAAGACGGCGATATTAAACGTAACGAGCCGAAATGGCAAAGATTAACCGCAGAACATCTGGACTGCAGATACTGCCTGTTGTACACCCGGGTCGAAGCAGACAACCTGTTTGCCAGATGCCAAGATGAATTCGTCTACAACAGCGGGAAGTTGGCGCAGGTTCGTCTGTTCGGCAGGTGGCGTGACATTCCAAGGAAACAGGTGACGCGCAATGTTTCTTTTGCTTATTTCCTTACTCAAGTTACCCCACCCCAGCGGTAGGAGATGGTTGCACAATTCGCAAAGTTCTCCAAAACATATAGCAATACTGTGAGTAAGAGGTGGTTCGGTCATCACCAAGTATCGTGGGCCTGGAGACAAATCGCAACGGTGGCGCCATCTATCGAGTTGCTCACCGCAAGCCTCTGTTCTTGCAAGCCTCTCCCCCATGACTTCAGGAAACTTCCAGCTTACACCCCGGGTTTAAGAGTGGGCGGAAATAGAAATAGTCACAAGAAAAAGTCACAAAAATAAAGTCACAGTTATGGATAGGAAAAGTGACAGGAAATTGTTTACATTAATATATACAACATTATTCTAATTGAAGATTGTGTAGGCCTACAGAATATAGCCTTGCACATCTTTTGACTGACAATTAACAAAACATAATTTGATCAATACTTAACAAGATTGTCATCCAGAGAATTAACTCTAGATGGCAGGTGGACAAGGAAGCCCTTTAGCTTATCAAGAGTTCAATGGGTTGATATGTTAAATGTTATTGTTGTTGTTATGTTACGGCAAATATACCATAGAAACTCAGCCATCTTCACAGAGAATTGGCAATGCACAACAAATGTGCATAATCAATGTGTTTTCTTTAAAATCCTTATGATTTAAATTATATATTCCACATGACTCAGACTATATTTAACATATCAACACATATTCTGAAAACAAAGACCTTTACAGATATTGAAAGTTGTGACTTTATTTCATGTGGCTTTTCAATCGACTTTGTCCTGTGACTTCATTTCCATCATTTGGCTGAAGAAGAAAGTGTTTTTGGGAACACGACACTGTGACGACAGACAAGCTCACTTTAAATAAATATAATATTATGCAAACATTTTAATTATAACCTAGTTTTCCACTTGCATTTCAAATTGTATATATATATATATATATGTATTATTATTATCAAGTTAATTTGTGATAACTCAATAACATATATACTCTGTATAATTTTTTGTTAGGTACCCCATGTATAAGCTATTTCACAGTGTTCAATGTGTGATTATAAACAGAACATATTTTGCTTTTGATAATGTATAGTTTATGTGCTCTGGACATATGCCACTCACACAGTCCAGTTATACATAAATATTAATCAGTGCTATGCATGCACTAATTAATAATAAATAACTAATGTTACCTGGTATTTATTTATACTCAGGTAACTGGCATATTTATCTCGTGATTTTAAATGGGGGGGTGATGTGGACAGACCAGATTTTTTGCTGCTTCCTTGAACAATACGATTTCACTTTTTGGTCGAAAACCAGCAAATTATTTTGGTGGGTCTCTAATTTGTCACTGCCATTGAGCTGATATGTGATGTTTTAGTAACTTTCTCATGGGATATGAGCCATAGCTGGTCAGACACAACGCAGTTGTTGCTAGTTCCTTGATTGCACAGTTGTGGGGCGCAGTAGCACAGCGGTAAGAGCTTCAGACTCTCGACTGGCAGAACTCACTTTCGAATCCTGTTTACTCTACATTGCTTCAGTTCATTCAGCTGTATGAATGAGTACCTGGCTATAGACAGTGGTGGATATTTCTGTACGAATAGTCTTTGTGCATTAATTGCAGCATGGCTGAATGCTTCCCAGAGAAGTCGAGATGGTGTTCCATTGAAAAGGTCTGCTGCCAGGGAGTAAAGTGTAAAGCGCTTTGAGCAGTCCTGAGGACTGGATACTGCACCATATAAGAACTGACCTTTACTTCTACAATAAGATTTAAATTGTGACTGATATTTAACTAATTTATACTGCATTTTCCCAAAAGGATAACTATAATTATATGGGCCAGATAGACCCGATAAAAGCATTACATATTTTGCTACTTTATTGAGAACTAAGACTCCACTTTTTGATCACAGTTGCTGGCACTGCAAAAAAGTTGGACTTGCACCATACTATTGAGCCACCGTGCCTGCCTGTCAGTGCCTGATCACCATGGTAACCTGTATTTAGATTGACATGCAAATGATAGTTTGATCATTAGCACCATGTCATTGATTTTCTGACTGTTTTTCAAGTTGGCCTAGCATGATGAATGTGTGGAACTGTGGAAGATAGTATTACGCACTATTGCTAAAAATCAAGCAAGCAGGAATATTTATGAAACAATTTCAAAGATGCAGATACGTTATAGTTACCAATAATGCACAGTACTGTACAGTTACCAATAATGCACAGTACCATATAGTTACCAATAATGCACAGTACTGTATAGTTACCAATATATGCACAGTGCACGAATGCAAAGGATTGGGCGTTCATTCCCCGTTCAACAGGGTAGTTATTTTAACTTTAGTTAGATCATTCATGTGTGTATTAAAAGGAAGCAGTGTTTTCCAAATTTTTCATTTATTATTTAATATAATGTTAACTGCAATGCCCTTTGGTGTTCAATGATGTTCCCATGTTCAACACAGCCAATTCAAGAGACTTCGTGCCATGCAGTTCCTGGACATTACAAGTAACTACACTGGCTAATTCCAGGTAGAGAACAGACCGTCTCCCTTTAACAGTGGGATTCCGCTGTAGTTTACAATAAAAACTAACTTCAGACCTTGAATGCAAGCGTGCATGACTTGTAGGTGGCTTATGGTGATGTTGGACTGACCTATACGTTCTCTGGAGTGACCATTCCAGCCAAGCCTTGGACCCCCCTGCTACGGAAAATAAAGGACCACATAGAAAGTACAACCGGAAAACTGTTCAACTTTGTACTTATTAACAGGTGTGTGAAAATCATGCATGTCACCTTGATTGAACACAAAGAAAATGAGTTTTACTAATAATAAAAACCATATGGTGTTTTTGAAACTGGGATATAAAAATAAAACATTATGTAAATTTTTTATATTAATAAGACACATTTGTTTTATCATATAACATAATTGGTTGTTTTTAAATTCTGAGTAAAGCTACCATTTAAAAAATACTAATTCCTGGGTAATTGCTTAATTTGCATTTTTCAAACCATTTTGACCATCTTTGCATGCCACTGTTGTCAAGTTGGTTACATTATGTTGTGTCATGAATACACTGTGATCATGCATTCTAATAGATCTATAGATCTCTATACCACGATATGTACCGTATTCGTTCTATTAAGCATACATGCCCTAATTAGCGTACACCCCCTTTTTAGCAGCATCCGACACCATGACAGTGATCTCAATGCCAACCTTGACTGTTGAATCCATCATTGTGTTTTAATTTCTACCAATATCACACTAGATTCAAAGCTTGGTGATGAAACAACATCAAAAGGTCCACCTAAATTATAAGATTTTTATAATGTTCTGGTATACATTTGCTTGTATGTGAGATGCATAAATCACTTGCCAGTCATGTCTACTGAGATGGCTGTACTCGGGAACCACAGGAACCAAAGACAATGGGTGCACACCCCTGTATGCTTATTGAAACACAAAATTTTACATATTTCCATGTCTCAAATATTTGCTAAGCGTACTGTACTCTTAATAGAATGAATACTGTATATATATATATATTCCTAAATGCAGCATACATAGACCAGTGATGCACCTAGTGCCGCATACTACAGACTGCTCCGTTACGCGAAAACCTCCAAAAACAATGCTGTCAAAATAACCATAATTATTGGATAGTATCGTGTTTATCCATGAAACCTTTAAAAAAACAGAAACTATTTTCTGCTTCCACAAGATATGAGAATGGCATGGATCACATCGGAGAACATCAGGACAACGAGAAAGACCTCGTTCCCTGCGGATCCATAGCATCACTCTCGCTCGGCCAGTCACGCGACTTTGTCTTCCGTCACCGCGATGCGAGGGGCAGAAACGCTCCCAGGAAAGTTCCTAGGGTGACGGTGATGCTACAACATGGAATGCTTCTAGTTATGGACCACCCCACTAACATCTACTGGTATCACTCCCTGCCTGTTAGACGCACCCTACAGGGGGTGAGGGTAAATCTGACGTTTCGCCAGATGGCCACTTGAATTTTTGTGAAAATATCAACTTTAACATGTTTATGTTTATACATAAATTCTTTGCTGTGTTACTAATAGGGAGATTTGTTAGATCTAGTGCAAGCACCAAGGGGGAGGTTCATGTTGGCAGGGGGAGGGAGGTTCAGGTTAGTGGGGGAGGGAGGTTCATGTTGGCAGGGGGATGGAGGTTCAGGTTGGCAGGGGGAGGAGGTTCAGGTTGGCAGGGGAGGGAGGTTCAGGTTGGTGGGGAGGAGGAGTTCATGTTGGCAGGAGGGTTAGTGGGGAGGGAGGTTCAGGTTAGTGGGAGGGAGGTTCAGGTTGGTGGGGAGGGAGGTTCATGTGGGGGGATGGGGTTCAGGTTGGTGGGGGAGGGAGGTTCAGGTTGGTGGGGGGGGGAGGTTCAGGTTGGCAGGGGGATGGAGGTTCAGGTTGGCGGGGAGGGATGTTCAGGTTGGGGGGGAGGGAGGTTCAGGTTGGCGGGGGAGGGAGGTTCATGTTGGCAGGGGGATGGAGGTTCATGTTGGCAGGGGGAGGGAGGTTCAGGTTGGCAGGGGGAGGGAGGTTCAGGTTGGTGGGGGAGGGAGGTTCATGTTGGCAGGGGGAGGGAGGTTCAGGTTAGTGGGGGAGGGAGGTTCAGGTTGGTGGGGGAGGGAGGTTCAGGTTGGCGGGGGAGGAGGTTCAGGTTGGGAGGAGGTTCAGGTTGGTGGGGAGGGAGGTTCAGGTTGGGGGATGGAGGTTTCAGGCGGGGAGGGAGGGGTTGGCGGGGAGGGAGGTTCAGGTTGGGGAGGGAGGTTCAGGCGAGGGAGGTTCAGGTTGGCGGGGAGGGAGGTTCAGGCTACGGGAGGAGGTTCAGGTCATGGGGAGGGAGGTTCAGGTTGGGGAGGAGGTTCAGGTTGGCGGGGAGGGAGGTTCAGGTTGGCGGGGGAGGGAGGTTCAGGTTGGCGGGGAGGGAGGTTCAGGTTGGCGGGGGAGGGAGGTTCAGATTGGCGGGGAGGGAGGTTCAGGTTGGCGGGAGAAGGGAGGTTCAGGATGGTGTGGGAGGGAGGTTCAGGTTGGCGGAGGAGGGAGGTTCAGGATGGTGTGGGAGGGAGGTTCAGGTTGGTAGGGGAGGTTCAGGTTGGTGGGGGGAGGTTCAGGTTGGTAGGGGGTTGGGTTGATGGTGGTTGGGTTGGCAGGGATTGGGTTGACAGGGGGTTAGGTTGGTGGAGGGTTGGATTGACGTGGGTTTGGGTTGACAGGAGGGTGGGTTGGATTGACGGGGTTTTGGGTTGACAGGTGGGTGGGTTGGTGAGGAGGTTGGGTTGACAGGGCATTGGCATTTTATTAATGTTGTATTAAAAATTGTTGCAAATTCGCCTCACATTCACTAGGAATGTACAGTGTACTGTTGTCTAATAAATCTGTCAAATGTCATTCTTGTCACCCTTCTACTGGTACAAGCCCATTTTCACAGTTCAGAAAAGGCGCTTCAACATTTTATGGAAATATGCAGAGATGCATATTGTTCTATGCATAATAATTTTATTTTATGATTGTCCTCAAGCTTTCTCTTAAAAAGGGATCTTTTTGCAAATACTCCCCTTTCAAACAAACATTATGAAAAAGGGGGTTTGTTCTAACTACAGGTGCAGGAACAGGGGGAAGCTTCTCCCACTGGAATTTCTCTGGGGGGGCAGACATGGTTCTGCCCCCCATTAAATGTGAGCATGAATAATTGTTTTTATGGCGGGTGGAAATCTAAATTTTATGAGATGATTAATGTGTATTTTTGTCGACTGTGAAAGGTATGTGCAATTAGAGGGACTCCCAGTAATAGGCAATGCGGCAGCGGAATTTTTTTTCAAAGCACCCCTGTCTTCGGATGTCATCATTTCAGTCGAGACAGCAGAGAGAAGCTAAGCTGGTGAAGGTAAATTGACACCAGAGGCGCGCCGTAAAAATAAAATTTTCAACAGCACTGTCATGCCCTGCGTTCAGATGTCACGAGTTCACAGCCGAGACATTGGAGAAACTGAAGTTACAGCTTACAGCGGTGCAGAAGTGAAACAAATGTCCAACAGCACCCTCTCCCCCCATCTTTCTGATGTCACAGTCGAGCCAACCTGCCACACGGTGAAGGAAGATATGAAGATATGCGGCGGTGTGGTGGCAAAAATTTTCAATGGTGGTGAAGCTCTGGTAGCCCCCCCGATATGAATTTCGTTCCCATGCCACTGGTTCTAACCCCCTGAAATAACAGCTTAGTAACTATTGGACAAAAACATTCTCCCAAAAATGCTGTTTTTTTATTTTCCACAATTTTAAACAACTGTGAAAATGGGGGTGTGTTCTAACCCCCTCCACCACGACTTCCAGAGGACTGGCATCTTCTGACTCAAGATAATGGAGCTAGGCCTTGTGTATCACTATTCCAGCGACATCTGGCGTGATAGAGAAGTGCTATCTCTGCTAATCTGTATTACAGATCTCATGTCACTGCAATCAGTCTATTGTAGAGACAATCGATGGCTTTTGAATCCCATCAGAGTGAACCCATTAGACCTCTTGATGTCTTCATGAACAGGACTCGTGTAAATTTGACAAGATATGTTTTCAGACGGCGTTAACGCCACGTTCTAATATGAAGTCGTACAATAAATAAGTAATAACCTGATGTTTGATGTTAAAAGGAGTCGATTTGTTCCTAGTCCTACTAAGACTAATAACTAATAATTGTGTTTAGTAAGCCTGTAACAAGGTTCGCAATTCGGAAGATATGCCCCGGAATATGTTCAAATGGTAAACAAAACATCCAGTTTCAAAACAAACTTTGTTGTAATATAGCCGAGCTGCTTTAACCACAAAACCCTTTGATGTTCATCAATTTCCAATTTTCCCACATTCAATACTGCAGACTTCCTGTTACAAATTACTACACTGGCTCATTCTGGGTAGAGGAATGAACCCTTTAACTTTGTTAGTCACCAAATGGTCACCAAATATTACAGTTACTGGTACAGAGTATGACAGTTGTCTGGCTTTTTTGTAATATAGCCGAGCTTTCCAACTTTCCCACGTTCAACACTGCAGACTTCCTGTTACAATACCATACACTGGCTCATTGTGGGTAGAGGAACAGACTGTCTTCCTTTAGCTTTGTTGAAGTCACCAAATGTTCCAGTTACTGGTACAGACTATGACAGTTGTCTGGCTAGTGTTGGTCCGTTGGTAGTGCTGAAGTGTGCTTACTCAACAACAAATTCCGATGTGGTGAAAAACTTCTGACCTGAAAAGAAGGGAGTGGGAAACCCTCTGGTTCCGCCCATGTGGGTGGTTGCAGGCACTAGGGGTCTAGAGGGTCAAGCAAATGCTCAGGGGGTATGTTATATCTGGATGAATATTATACATAGAAAGTTACAGAAAAATGAAGTGAAAATATAACAAGGATAGCATGTGTCATTACTATTTTATTCAAGTAAGACAATTCAAGATTGTTATTTTAAAATTATTTCATCAGTGTTTGCTGTACAATTACTTCTGTAGCCGAGTGTTCCATGCAACTTCGTAAACTGCTACTAGACACAACACAAAACTTTGCAGTGTGCAAAGAATTCAGCCCAATGAACTCGAACAAACTCCATAGAATGTCAAATAGTTGGTCAAAAATAGAGTAAAAATAATAATATTCACACCATATATGAAGGGTTTCAGGTCAAAACACGATATATCCATTTTCTTCGTTTTGAGAAAAAGTCACTTGTGTTTCATCCTCAAAGTTTAAATAACAACTTGTAAATTAAATTGATATATATTTAGTATCCAAAGTCATAGAGAATGTTGGCAGACTCTGAAATATTTGTTGCACATTTGTTATACAAAATGTGATTTTTAATGATTTTGTCATCAAAACGCTGTATATTCATTCATACGGCGCGCCACGTCACACCGCGCAGCTACACATGTGGCATGGTGCTGATTGGCTGAACAGATATATTGCGTTTTGAAAAAAAAAACGGATGGCGCTATCGTGTTTTGAAAACAAACGCTCTTGTGCACATGATTTCATGGGGATTTATTGCGTTTTTATAAATTAGATAGTATCCTAGCTCAAGGTTTAGTCCGGGTTTTGGCGAAATATCAAAAATGGCGATTATCGCACTTTGCCCTGAAACCATTCGTATACACACTCCTAAAAGGTGTTGTGATAACTTTATGTACACATCTGCTAAAAATAGAAATACCCGATTGTTCTGGTACATCAGATTCATATTGGAACCAACACTAAAACTTGCTCTGTGATTCATCTGATCACACAAATTAGTGATGGTCAGATGAATCACAGAGCATAATTCTTATAAACTACTGTTTATAAGAACAGTATGATGAATAGCTGAAGTTACATGTATAGTTCGTTTAATTTATAATAGTGTAGTCTTGACCAAATAATTAACAAACGTGACTTTGATTATTAGATCAGGGTGCTTGGGAAAATGTGAATAACCTTATTATACAGGAGGTATATCAAGCCTGACCATTTGCCAATTCTTACAGAATCGTGGCTGTGCCCGGTTGATAATAATTTAATGTTTGTTTCATCAGAACTAAATAACATATTATCACAAACCAGCTTGCAGTTCATAGTGGATAGTATTGGATATTAAATAGGTTTGATTTTTCGTGAAATGGTTCTAAAACGGGCAAAACTTAAACTAGAAAATTATACCTCTTACTAGTCCTGTGATTGTGTGACTGTCCAATCATTAACCTAAATTAAACATAAAAATACCTGTATAATTACCTGAAAGAACTGCATGTATTACTTAGCATTATCGGGGGTGGGAGCTGAATCCTGTGAAGGATAGTTTGACAATAGGTGCACTTGCAACATACAAATGTCCTATTTACAGTACAAATGTCAGGGAGGTAACGACTGCATCTTGTTTTTACACCGATTTGTTTCAAATGGAAAACATGAACAAACACATATTTTCCTGACTTCATCACACACGTATAAAGCCGAATGGCAAACCAGTTAAAGCACAACTTGTGTTCAGAACACATTTTCCAGATCAATGAATCACTCACACAATGGGCTATATTAATACTAGTACTATCTTTTTTGTAAATATAATATCTACTGAGAACTGCCTATAAGTGCTCCAAATATGTTTTTGAAGTAGAACACCTTCAGTCCAACGTGAATAATCCAGCCTCTAGAACATGGTTTCTCAGAACTGATTTTTCTGCCAGTAACAAGTTAAATATACAACTTTGCACATGTTTGAGTTGGCACCATATGGCTGATGTCATTGGAAAGCACATTTTCTCCCGTTATACAATGTACCAATAACTAAAAACCTATAGTTAGAAGAATGAGGTTAATTGGTGATGGGTCACATATATTATACAGATTTCTAATAAAAATGTTAATTTATGTTTCGCCATTTGCTGCCCGCCTGAGCATCAGTTTCATTGGAGCTACATTCTGAGGTGATATAAATCATACATGTCAAGATACAATCTTTCCAGGCTTACTGCACCTTACACATATTTCACAGTACATATATCTGTCTTACATACAGTAGATTTGAAAATATTTCAGACGTACATGTAAGCGTACACCACCATTTAGAAAACCACCAATGACCTCTACAATAATAGCCTTGATTATCCAGAAGCCACAAGATGGGAGCATCGTAGGGCTCCCGTTCCACTGCCTGGAAGATAACACTGGTTTACACTGTATGACACTAATCCCGGTTTACCCTGAATCCGGATAGAGACGATGATTGGCTCTCGGGCTAACAATAAAACTAAACGTTAAATAAGAGTCAACTTATATAAGTTCATGCTATGCATTGGAAACTTTGGTTATACTGACACAAGTGATAAACAGAAAAAGTGAAATCCTAATTTATTATTAAGAATTTTGATAACGACGCAGATTGGCTGCTCGCCCAAAATGTTTACTGTTGGCAGCGTACGCAAAATGAACTAGCCTCGACTATCCGGGAGCTGTGAGATGGGATCACCATAGGAGCAGTACTAAACAAGTGCTTTCATAACGCGTGTTCTCGGCCAGACTCGGTCACATAGCCGGGCGTGAGTCGGTTGAGCGAGACTACAATAATAGAGATCAGTGGGGAACGTGGTACCATCTCAAGGCCAAACAAAAATCCACTTTTTATACCAGGTGGCACCACTAATCTTGTATACATACAACTTTTTTGAAAAAAACGCACGTTTAAGTCAACCTTTTTGTGGTTATATGCTTAAAAATTACTTCCGAGTACTTCGATGGAAGTAACAGCCATTTAGATATTCACGTGGCCAAAACAGAGCACTGCTAAGTCTTTAATAGACTTGGAACTTCCAATCTTCTGTCATCATTGAGCCTTGATATGTTACATGTTGGATCCTGAAGCCAAGATTGGAGATTGCCAATTAGAAAATGACGGTGTATATTTATTATGACATGTACACTTATTAGGATACATACGATATCTTCAATACATGTTCTTGAGCCAAAGGTTTATTTGCATTCATTTGTATATACATTTGGTACATCCGTGCAACCAATTTAAACTTACATTCCACAATTACATTCCGTACATTTCATGCAATCATTTTCAGTCTAAAAATATACATACACCAACTGAATCGATTCCAGCGTACACATATTCAATCAGTAGCTCAATATCGCTCGTTTCAATATTCTTTCAAAGTCCGAATTTCGCATACAACTATCAAACATTCTTGATGCTGCATTGATGCCCACAACATGCGATATCAATACATAACTGTAGCTGACTTCATTCTGCGTCTATGTCATGGGGACAGATTTATATTCACATTTCATCCCACCTCTCTCCCGTCACTGCAAAGACGATGTATACACTTCCAAGAAACAGTTTGCCATCACTTTACTTGAATATCACCAGTCGACTTACACCAAATGCAAACATTTGACAGCCTTCCCACATTTTTCGTTTGTTTCCCTGGCCAGCATTTCTTCTGCTGCCACTTGTACTCCGCCGTACATCACACTTCTGTGACCCTCACATTATCGTAGGTGACCCTGTTGCCATGGCAACCACCTACTGTAGACAGAGTGAACTATTTTCTCTTGATGGCAATCACTCTTTGCTCATCCGAGTTTCGACCATTTGAGAAAAGCTGGGGCGTTCTTCACTGGAACATTGCGTGTGTGCGCTTTCAAGCGGAGGTTTCGGTCATCAGTCAGCAGCACAACTTCTCGCTGCAATCTGATTGGCTCGTCTGAAACAAATAATAGTTAATAAAATGCCATCCACGTACTGATATTAGATTGTATATAACTGTTGGTTAATACTTGCGGCGACTGTTTCAGTAAGACAACGAGGTCATAAGGAAACATTGAAGGCATGGCCTCAGTTTCGATTACTAACGAAATGGATATTGTGCATAGCGTAACACGCAGCTAATATATCCCTTTACACCACACGTCATTTTATGAAATGCATTCCAAATCCCTGCAGGGTACAAAAATCACCAAGATACGAGTGCACATAGTTTTTTCCATTTAGCTTTTTTGTACTTGATTTCCTAATACTGAAAGTTGTGCCTACCTTAAAGATAATTGAATTCCGCACAAGGTAGTACTAAACATACTAATTAACTTTTTACTTAAACGTGCAAAACACGATATGCAGTGCCTGGGTGTTTTTTTGTACAGAATGCTACATATATGTATTTACAAAGTCTGAAGGTTGACATTTTTAAACAGTGCTCATTTTAAAACTTCCAATTCAAAACAATATGAAAAATACCCCTAACGCAGATACACTAAAGAATCCAGTGACACAAGATGACGCCACCTCCACGCATGGTCAAAGCTAAAAAAAGCCTCGGGGGCTTGGCGACGCGTGTGTCTGGACACTTTCGAGTCCTCAAGGTCAAAATGGATGTACAGGAATGCTGAGGTTGTTCAAGATTGGAATCGGGCATGTTTTGTGAAAATACTGGTGATGTTACCTCTGTCTTTCTGCATGTATTCCCTTGCCTTGTCCTGACAGTAATGGAGACAGCAGGAGAGGATCAAGTCATCATTGTTCCCCTACAACACATCACAACATCGGCTTGTTAATGTAAGTTAGTTTTGTTTGGTTAGTATTAATTGGTTCTGGAAGAGTGTGTGAAAGAGGTAGTATTGTTAATTGGAGCGCAGTAGGGCAGTGGTAAGAGCCTTGGACCCTCGACTGAGAGAACCCGGGTTTGAATCCTGTGCGGTGGTATCGAACCTTGGGTAAGTGTGTACAAATAGTCTTCGCAAATTAATTGCAGCATAGCTGAATGCTTCCCAGAGAAGTCGAGATGGTGTTCAATTGAACAGGTCTGCCACGGAGTAAAATATAAAGCACTTTGAGCAGTCCCGAGGACTGGATACCGTGTTATATAAGAACTTACCTTTAACTGTTGATATGGGTACTTTGACTTGTTTATTATTTGTAACTATTTTCTCGTATTTCGTCATTGTGTAATACATAACCTATATTTTATCTTAATATTGAATTTACTATTATTTATAACTTCAGTATTAGTGGGTAAGTTACCAGTAAATAATTATTTTTAGAAATTTATTATAATGTTTATGGTTGATCTGAATAAATTTATGTCTGTCTCTGTCTTGTATGTTGCTTCCAGAATTCATTATGAGTGAACAAGCTATAGATAGATTAGCGTTGTTTCGATTAAGTAATTTTGTCAGTGATTGGCTGATTCATGCTTCTGATCAATTACAACCTTGTGTGATGGAAGATTGTTTTGATTATAAAAAATTTAGAGTGAAAAAAGTACGATCATCGAATGATCAAAACCCATTTCATAAAAAAGACACCACTGACATCGTTCAAAGCTTATATCATGTTCAGAAACTTCAAATTACTGGAGGATGCAACACATTAAATGGGTGATGATGATGAAGCTTTCAACTACATCTAAATTAAACAAGTATCCAGAAACCGATTGTGTTTTAAGGATGTGTATATGGAATTAACCAATAATTTCCAACAAAAAGGTGGATATCATCCAGCCATACAAGATCTGACAGCAAAAGATCGTCCTTTTGCTAGTAAAAATACATTGATTCATAGGTCTTTTTGAACACCCTGAATAAAATAAGAACAATTTATTTGGAAATGTAGTATTGTAACTAAATCTGGAAGCAACTTAAACATTTTGATAAGAAACATTAAGCAACCAGATGAGCTTACCTCGTCTTGTTTCTCTTCGCTGCGGAACGATATCGTGTCCATCACCGTTCCCTTTGACGTGAGTGCCCTCAGGTGGCAGTTGCGGTCTTCAAACTGTTCCTCAAGGTACACGATGGCATCGCCTGCTCCCTTCTGCACCATCTGAGCATGCTCAGTTGTCGCGTAGTGGTCCACTCGACAACCACGCTTCAGTCCGTCCAGTTCGTTGATGACTGCGGCAGGAAATTATCTTAATTAAAGTATGTTCTTACATGTAATGCAGTATCACATCCTTAGGATTGATCAAAGTGCTTAAACTTTACTCCCTGGCACACCTGTTCAATCGAACACCGTCTCGACTTCTCTGGGAAGCATTCAGCCACACTGCAATTAATGCACAGACTATTTGTACACAAATATTCACCACTGTCTATGCTAACGTACTCATTCATACAGCTGAGTGAACTGGAGCAACATAAGAGTGACACTGTATATATGTTGACACCATATGTATAACTGTATGTATACCGACACCGTATGTATACCGACACCATATGTATAGTGACACCATATGTATAATGATATACTGACACCATATATATAATTGTATACTGACACCGTATGTATACTCAGTATACTGACAGTGTATGTATACTGACTGTGTATGTATACTGACAGTGTATGTATACTGACAGTGTATGTATACTGACAGTGTATGTATACTGACAGTGTATGTATACTGACTGTGTATGTATACTGACTGTGTATGTATACTGACAGTGTATGTATACTGACTGTGTATGTATACTGACTGTGTATGTATACTGAGTGTATGTATACTGACACCGTATGTATACTGACACCGTATGTATAGTGACACCATATGTATAATTATATACTGACACCATATATATAATTGTATACTGACACCATATGTATACTCAGTATACTGACAGTGTATGTATACTGACTGTGTATGTATACTGACAGTGTATGTATACCGACAGTGTATGTATACCGACACCGTATGCATACCGACAGTGTATGTATACCGACTATGTATACTGACACTGTATGTTTTCTGACATCCTAAAAATCTACATATTACATGTGATAATGCTGAATAAGAAATTACTGCCAACATCTGAATATAAATGACACTACTATGGCCAGACTTTTTTATTACATGTTTTACGGGCAGAATTGTCCAGAAAGCAGTGATGGGAATCGGAATAAAAATAAAATTAAAATGTCAGGAAAAAATGTCATAGTGCATGTTCAAATATATAACAATAAGACATGTGGCTACATGAAAATTAATACGAACCTCCAGTGTTACTTGTTATCCTATTGATGACAGACACAGCAGTGTGAAATGCGTAAAACATAATTTGTATGACTTTTTTGTTTCGCTCATTTTCTGGCACTGATATATTTACATATCTTATCAGTGTTTCCACCAGAAGGGTAAAAGGGTAAAATGACGTACCCAAAAATAATTATAGGATACATAAACGTACCCAAAATAAATCTAGATTTTAAAATTTTGTTTAACATTCTGTGCAATGAAATTCATACTTGATTACATTTTTAAGCCCATGCCAAAACGTTTATGCTAGCTATTCTGTGATTGGCTAAACATGGTATTCACTGCAGGATTGAAGCCTTCACCTCAGGATAGAACATGGCATAACGGTATATTGCTAAGCTTAGTGTAAAGAATACGGCATGCTGTCATGGCTGTACATTTTTCATGATGTTTTTTAGTATTAATTGTTTCTTGGTGAAGAGAAATAACACAAGATACCACACTACATCATGAATCGGACTATTTATTCTAAAATGTGAAGGCAAGTTTACAATCATCCTGCTGACTGTTACATTTGTGATTCAGTCTGCTACAAAACATGGACATGTTCACCATGAGCCGGACGGGATTTCCAATTCCAAATACCGGTAAATCGCTTCTCCGAGCATCTAGAAATCCAATTTATTTTTTTAGGGGGAGGGCCCCCCTCCCATCAGTGCACCTATGTCGCCCGTATTCCATGGTCTAAACATTTACTAACTCAAACTCCGTACAAAAATTATTTTTTCTTAGCTTTACACTTATGCAAAACAAGGCACAGAACAATCGCACAATGCTATGCGTTGTTTAATTTCCTGTTTACATTAATTGAAGTTGTTGCTACCGAGAATAGTTTGACAGCCGTTAAACGAACGATATACTTTGTGAAAAAGAAAGTTTAATCAAGATGCTGCCAAAAAAATAGCAAATTGAACGGAAGCGTCTGAGTGAGTGCAATGCACAAATACTTCGATGGTAGCTACCGTTGTTAAAAGACAACATGGCCAAAACTGTTTGATTCAAACCCCGTACAGTAGCAGGGCATTTTCTCTCATGAACAGTAAGATATTTAACATGTTCGGTTAATAAATAATGACATTGGCGGTAATAAAAAAGAACACTGTGAAATTTATTTTATTCTAGATCCAGGAAATTAATGTCGGCGGGCCCGTAAAACATGTAATATAAAAATGGGCCAAGTGGCCCTGAAGTCCTTTGGACTAATACGTCTATATGTGACACCTGCTGACCAAATGAGTGATAAGTCGGAAAAATTGTAACATTGTTTTCTTACATCCTTGTAAAGGTTTGGTAGGGTGCTTTACAGTTTCAAAAAATATGACTGCAACAAAAATTGGCAAAGTTATGGAGCATTGAACATGGTAGGGATCAAACAGTGAAAATTAAGAAAACGACTGTTGAAGTTTTACATTATATATGCAAATGGATTGCATGGAAATATTACATGCACAACATTCAAATGTGGCACACAGTATGTAATATGTATGTTATGTTGCAATGATACATTGGAAGTACAAATGTGCTGCTACAAAGACTTATCAAGTTATGCCAGATTATGTCTTCATGTGTAAAACTAAGAGGACAGATTATTTGAGAGCAAAAGGTAGACTCACTGTTTGACAGTTTAAAACCTACAGGCAACTGTCCAGTTTAACAGGGGTCTAGTGGCTTAATGCTGTCTGTTGACACAAGCTACTGCCAGTGACCAATTACACATTAGTCACAGTTTCCATCAAACAATAGCAGGCAGAGAATCTTAGCTCCACAGCTGGGTGTAATACACAACCAGAGCCACCACTGATTCATGGTCAAGTAGATTAGCTCAATGCACCAACTAAGACAATACACAACACTGTGAGTGACAGTGTCCAGAGTAAGGCCTAAGCAGTGTCCTCATTGCTGAATAGATCAATTAAACCTGCCAAGTGGGTGACATTCTGCACAAGTGTTCATTAATCCTTAGTGATTGTTCAGAACACCAGACTGACCACATACTTAAACAAAGCGAATGTAATAGGTGAAGAACAGGCAGTGTTCAGATAGGGGTATTGGTTGAATTGTATTTGTCTCAATGCAAAAGGCTTTATTGTGCCTTCATCGATTATAAAAAAACATTTGATTTAGTAGACCGGTCCTCCCTGTGGTCTAAAATAATTTCATGCGGTATTAATGGTATTGTGTTGAAAGTTGTATACAACATATACAAAAATGCTAAATCATGTATAAATCAGGGTCAGGCTGTGTCAGCCTTCTTCTCATGTGATGTATAGGTATGGCAAGGAGAAAACTTGTGTCCTTTGTTATTTGCTATTTACCTGAATCATTTTGAACACTGTTAGTCACAATTATAACGGACTTGACATGGCAGCTGGTGAAATTTACAACAACCTTAGGGATGATGATGTAGAAAATGTATGTTCTACTATATGCTGATGACACTAGAATGATTCCATCAAATACAGATTTCTTGCTTGTGTATAGCGGAACTATGTCAACTCTTCTAATGGTTGACGTTTGGTTGTTTCAGGTGTCAACTATATTGTGAATCTGTAATTATTAGTCTATATTGATACAATTGATTTACACAGTACCATGTCTACACAAGGCATGGCAAGCGTAAACAGAACAGTAGAATGCATTTGATATCAATAAAGTGTAGGATATTTCACTCTATAGTTGTCCAGAATATTAATTTTCTATGTTTGTCACCTACAGGTGACAGAATATTAATTTTTTATGTTTGTCACCTACAGGTTTCTACAGACAATACATCTTTAACCAATAGACACCACAGTCACACCATTTTATAATAATTAAATGAACATCAAAATAAACACAACTTGCAATTATAGAAAATCAATAGTTTTGAAGAAAAAAAGTGTTAGGCAACTGTTCAGTCTAACAGGGGTCAAGTGTGTCTACTCTGCCTGGGCATTGTGACCAATTAAATATTAGCCAAGGTCTCAATGGAACAGTAGCACTAGGCTGCAGAGATTAGTCAAGGTGTTGACTTTGTGGCACATTAAACAAAATCTACTGTTGGGGATGGTCTCAAGGGCCCTTCTCAAAACCACATCACTAGATAATGTAAAACTTTTGCACTTTGGGGGCCCCGTAGGTGCCCTTAGAATGATTCAATCAAATACAGATTTCTTGTATACAGTGGCAGCACCCTAGATACATCTATTCAAAATTAGAAAAAAAGTTGCTGAACAGTTTTTAAAACAAAGACTTATCAAGTTATGCCAGATTATGTCTTTATGTGTAAAACTAAGAGGACAGATTATTTGAAAGCAAAAGGTAGACTCACTGTTTGACACAGTTTAAAACCTACAGGCAACTGTCCAGTTTAACAGGGGTCTAGTGGCTTAATGCTGTCTGTTGAAACAATCTACTGCCAGTGACCAATTACAGATTTGTCACAGTTTCCATCAAACAATAGCAGGCAGAGAATCTTAGCTCCACAGCTGGGTGTAATACACAACAAGTGATAAATATATGATACACTGGAAATACAAATGTGCTGCTACAAAAATGTATAAAGTTATGCCATATTATGTCTTTATGTAAAAAATAAGAGGACAGATTATCTGAGAGTAAAAGGTAGTCTAAAAAAAATAAACGCAACTTGCAATTATAGAAAATCAATAGTTTTGAAGTTACAGTTTAAAAGTGTTAGGCAACTGTTCAGTCTAACAGGGATCAAGTGTGTCTACTCTGCCTGGGTGCTGTGACCAATGAAAGATTAGTCAAGGTCTCAATGGACTAGGCTGTAGAGATTAGTCACAGCTGTTGACTTTGTGGCAAAATACACAACATCTACTGTTGGGGGTGGTCTCAAGGGCCTTTCTCAAAATCACATCACTAAATAATGTAAAACTTTTGCACTTTGGGGGCCCCTTAGGTGCCCTTAGAATGATTCAATCAAATACAGATTTCTTGTATATAGTGGCAGCACCCTAAGATACATCTATGCAAAATTAGAAAAAAAGTTGCTGAACAGTTTTTGAAAAAATAGACAAAATGTTACATTTTCACCAGTTTTGGGGTCCTTGGAGGCCCTAGGGAGCCCTTAAAATGATTCAATCAAATACAGGTTTCTCGTGCATAGTGGCAGTGCCCTAAGATATGTCTATACAAAATTAGAGAAAAAGTTGCTGAACGGTTTCTGAGATACGGCAGCTAACGGCGGACGGCGGACGGCGGACGCAGAGTGATGGCAATAGTCCCTTGGACCTTCGGCCAAAGGACTAAAAAGTCTATTCTAATTAATAGTTAACACTACTCAACATTTAGTACAACAGCTCCACGACTATAGAATGCACTGGCAGCAGCATCCAATGTCCAGATCACTCGCACATTTTAGGAAATCTTTACAGACTCATGTTTATATTAGTCATTTTATATAGATGCAACTCTTCAACTAATTTTTATTATGTTTTACTGTGATGAACATTTTTCAAATATTTACTTTTACCAGCTTTTAAGTGTATATGTAAATATGTGGTGTGTACATATAGACTTAAAAGCTGGTAAAAGTAATCAATTGAATAATGTTCATCACAACAAAACATAAATTAGATTTGTTGAAGAGTTGTGTCTATATAAAATAACTAATAAAAAGGTGCGTCTTTAAAGATTTCATAAAACCTATATAGTCTATAGCTCATTTTTGTATAATTTATTTGTACAGGCTTCGATCCACGAAGTGGAAATCAGCACAATAGAACTGCATAATTACATCATTCAGCCACAAACATTATAACAATGCTGTCCGAACAGATAATCAACTTACCCACTAGTGGGACAACGACAGTGTATTTGGCGCTGTCGACGAGTTGTCGAATCCCCACCAGGTGGTCGATGAAGCAGTTGGTGTCCGGCACGAGAACACGCGGTCGAATGACCAGCTCAATAACGCAGTTCGTCTGGTCACCCTCGAGAACGGCACGGATGCTCTCTCGCTGTCGCGTCTGTTCTGCCAGATGGCGTTCAAGCTCGATCTTGCGCAAGCGAAGGCTGCGTATGTTTGGCTCCTCGCTGTGTGGATCAGCTGCGTTGCTATCAGAAGTCTCCACAGTGGTGTCTTCTTCCTCCTGATGACAGGAAATGGAATAGATTGTCATAGGACGGGCCACAAATGTCACCCTGCAATTAAGGTCAGGTCACTGAGACAATTCCACGTTATCATCTCTATGCAACGTCAAAGAGATATTTTTTGTTGTTGGATGGTTATGGGGTGAATTAGTGGTTGTAACGGAATATATGTTTTTTTACCAACAAATTTAAACATATATGTATAATATTAAATAATGACAACACAAAATATATCTTCGTCACTTTTATTCAATAAGACCTATTCTAGAGCTTGGAAACAAAACATTATATTAATTATGCATAAAAAGTCCTATCTAGCTAGCTGCCTTACCACTTATTGGATTAATTAGAAGTACCAACAAATGGATTAATTAGAAGTACCAACAATTGGATTAATTAGAGGTACCAATAAATGGATTAATTAGAGGTACCAATAAATGACACACGGTTACCTTGGATGTTTCAAGTTCGGGAGTATGCTCAGTGTCGCCCCCTTGTGTCAAGTCTGTCTCAGGTGCGACAGCCATGTAGCGATGAGTGTCGATGTTGTACGTGAGCAGGGGTGGTTCGACCCCGCATAGGTAGTCACCAAACAACCGCAACTTATCCACCCTCAGGCAGTCACGTGCGATCTCCTACAGAGGAGGTAATCACCCCATTGCTGTCCCACTGTCATGTTAGGCAGGTCACAACAACTAGCCCACTCAGGGACCAACAAACCAACCAGTGCAGTTACTTTAATGACTATATGTATTTAGACATCTAAAATAATTAATTATGAGCTGTTAGAAAACAAAACAATCCCGGGTTCACTCGTTTTCAAGTTATAGCTCTGCCAAAAAAAATTAATCTTGTGAACAAGTTTTCCTGCCCATCCATTAACAACAAATTATTAATAATAAATTTTATTTTGACATTCATATCCAGAGTACAACTCTATCTAAAATACTAATACATACATAATGATTAATACAGCAACTAAAATGTGAGTAATAAAATAAAACGTCTACACGGTTGGTAAAAAAAGGTCTGATATTGTGGACAATTACATTAAAATAAAATTGTAAAATCTATAATAATTGAATAAAAAATATACAATAAAAAATTAATCAATACATCATTACTCAAACAATATATTAGTACAATAATAAATATCTAAAATACTTGTAATAACAAATATTATGACATGATGATAGGAGTGTCATATAAAATTAGACATTAAAATTGTATTACCACAGCGGCCGCTTCGGCTGTTGGATATGAGCCGATCAGGTGCTAAACTACGACATGTCACCGGTCACGCAGCCTTTACATCATCCAGTCCACGTTAAATAATATATATTTAATATCATTGGAACGACAACATAACGTTCTTTACAATAGTATAACGTTTTTAAAAGTATTCCTTTATTTGACGAACTTATCATCTGTGATTTAGCGAAAATATGCGCCAAAAATTTCATGCCAATGGCGTATTACGATGGTACAAATTTCGCAACCACAGGTCGCAGCAAATTGAAAACCCGCTGTTGTAAACATATTTGAATCATCATAATTTTTAGTCAACCAATGAGGAGATGTGTTGGTCTTCACTGCTGATGTTGCACGAAATCGATGCCGTCAGAGAAAGGAAAGTTATGATGTAGTGATATGTAAACATGTCAGTTTACCTATGTTATCGCCTGAAATACAACTTCGTGCATCAATGATGCCATTTGTCAGTTTTCCACTATTCAAATTATGTATGTTATGTGATAATTAACCCATTAAGGATTTAGACCCATCCGCGGCCGAGAGCACCCGGGTGTTTTCTCCCCAGAGTGCCCGAAAGGGTCTGGGTCTGGTGGAGATACAGCCTCTAGCGGTGGCCCCATCTTGCAGATACTTAAGAGACTAATACGGGCTGATTCATTGATATCTGAGCTATGAATTGTGGGTATTTTTGACATGTGCTTGCGTTAAAAAAAATTGAGTTTTTCGCGATAGAATTCTCCACCTGTGAACCTTCAAAAATAATGACGCCTTGGACATCGTAGTTGTTGACTAATAACGAAGTTTGCGCTATTATTTTGTTGGATGGGACATTTCTGACACTGAACTAATGGTAAGTTGACATTACGTTCGAAATGCAACTGAATGAGCGATAAAATGGATGACTTGGGTTTTGTTAATGTTTCATTGTCTAAGTTTAGTCACCGTCAGTTGGGTTTTCAGCACTTAGACTGCTGTTTATATGTTGCTATATAAACATTTTATTATAATGAATTATTAGGGTACGTATTCTAACACTCTATTCTATTCTAACACAATTATTCTAATGGTTGACATTTGGTTGTTTCAGGTGTCAATGTGCTAGTGATCACAATGTCAACACTGATGTTGACGAGACACAGAAGCCACACGTAGGATGACACAACTAAGATATAGACTTATAAAGTAGTAAATGTATATTTATACAAAGTGAACTGATTTACATTGTCTCATGTCTAAGCAAGGCATGGCAAGTGTAAATACACAGTAGAATGCAATTGATGTCAATAAAATGTATGATATTCCACTCTATAGTTGTCCAGAATATTAATTTTCTATGTTTGTCACCTATAAATGACAACATATATTTAACCAATCGACACCACAATCACATAATTTTAAAGATAATTCAATGGACATCAAACTAAACACAACTTGCAATTATACAAAATCAATAGTTTTGAAGATACAGCTTAACAACTGCAGGCACCCAGAAATGTTGAGATCTGTGGCAGCAGCCTGGGGAACAGGGACACATGCAAATTTAACTGGCCGGGATCTAATGGGTTAAACATGGTTTACAACTGTGGAAACTGGATGTTGTTCTATGATGTCGCATCATTTCTGAACAGGACTGCAATAAACAGCCTGCATGTGCGGCAACTGTGCTATATTTAATTACGTGTGCGCTATTTTAGCATGATGCCGTGGCGAATGCCGCCCGTCGCGCGTTGTCTGGTTGCCTGCTTGGGTGGTCTAAGGCTTGGAGCTATGCTGGCCAATTAAATTAATTAAATTTTTCGGACTGATTCGTAGTTTAACAATTGAAACATTCCAAGCAACACGAATACACAATGTTTTAATAAATAATTGTAACTAATTATGGCTCAAAAAAAATTCCGTTGCCAGGCAACTTATTATTTAAAAATATGTCTATCTAATATTTTATTTTAGAAATTGAACAAAATCGAACTGTAGTATTTATAATATTATGATAAGGTACTTGTGCAACAAAAAATACAAATATTACCTTCCATGATCCATGATAGCTTGTATATAATTTTTATACACACATTTTAATTGTATAAACAAATTGGGATTCCACATTAAATATGCTTGTTAATTTGTTGTAATTTTGGAAACTGTGGCAATTAAATGTGTTCTAATGAAACAACTTACATGTACTATATTGTAAGTGGCATTTAAATGTGAATCACAAGCTTTGAACAAAAAATATACATACAAATTAGAAATTCTAATTCAATATGGCTGACATTTTGTAATATGCTAATTATGCGACACATTATGTAAATTTGTAGCAGTAAATCAGCTGTGATGAAACATTTTATGTTGCACTTTGTAAAACATTTACACATTAAACAATTAATGACATGTCTCTTGTTACTTTCTTTGCAAAAAAACAAAAAATATGTATGTCTACGAAATTTAAACTAATTAGCTCAAATAGTGATTTCGCTGTTGTGAAAACAATGGTAAAACAATGGTAAAATATGGGTATATCAGGTGAATAGAGTGATCCTATTCTTTCTGTGTTAATTTCCATGCACATCGTTCCAAAGAAAACACCTAGGGCAGGTATCTTTACAACTTAATCACTTTGTTATTAATTGTCAAATTTTAATGAAATAAAAACATTTAATTCAGAAGAAGTAGCTGCTTATAGCCATAAGAACAAAAGTTTAAGTAATGCAGTTTTAAATTATCATGTGGTAATGCTAATTAAACACAAGTTTGAACCTAACCTTGTCGACAGTGCAGTGGACGTAGACAGAGGTCTGAGGGAGACTCAACAACGGCACAAACCCACTCAACATCGTGTCTTCCTCCAGAACCACCAACTCACACCCTGCAACAACAACTCACAACCTGCAACAACAACTCATACACTGCAACAACAACTCACAACCTGCAACAACAAACAACACCAACTCACACCCTGCAACAACTCACAACCTGCAACAATAACTCACACCCTGCAACAACAAACGACACCAACACACAGCCTGCAACAACAACTCACACACTGCAACAACAACCAACAACCAAATCACACCCTGCAACAACAAACAACACCAACTCACACCCTGCAACAACAAACAACAGAAACACACACCCTGCAACAACAAACACCACCAACTTACACCCAGCAACAACAAACACCACCAACTCACACCCTGCAATAACAAACAACAGAAACTCACACCCTGCAACAACAAATAACAGAAACTCACACCCTGCAACAACAAACATCCCCACAAACTCACACCCTGCCACAAACAACACCATCAACTGTCACCCTGCAACAACAAACAACAACACCAACTCTGGGTAGACAAGTAGAATGTCAGGCCCAAAATCTTAATATCACGCCCTGATAAGTGACAGGTACAAAATACCTTAGTTATTGTAATAATTGTCTTTGTCTTCTTGTCATATTCAGAGGAGGTTGACTTTTATTCAGTACCAATGTAATAAGTAGCTTACAAACGTTTTATTTACTCACCCTCTTTCTTCTGTCGATACAGTTTGACGTGGTTTATGTCAACATCCTTGAGCACGTTACACAGATCTGCTATACTCTGCCACACGTCGACACTTGGTCTGGGAAACATAAGGAGTCTTATAAGTTAAAGAGAAACAAAAGGCATCTTTTTGGGCCTATGCATCTAAGCGTTAATAGAAACTAACCTTCAGCAACTACAATCAAGAATATTATGCCAGCAGTTTACGAGAATAACCTTGTTGAGGACATATCATTTAAGTAAACTACCAGTGCAATATTTTACTTGTAGTTGCAACTGGTTCGTTTTTATTAAAGGGAAATAAAATTCATTTTTTTCGGGCCTACTTATCTAAGAGTTCATGAAGAACAAACCATTTACAACTACAGTTTCGAATATTACTGCAACATGCAGTTTACTAGAATAACTTTGATGAAGACACATACTTTACATTGTACGACAGTGCCATTGTGATGGAAAGCTGACGTCATCAATACCTACTCTTCCCAACTCAGCAGTCGCCAAACTGAGAATAGTACTCTAGTTTGCGTCGCTGAATTTGTTTTGGCGCTGAATCTACTAAAAGTAACAGTTACTACATGTAACAGTTGTTACAAATATATCTCTGAATCGAAGGGAATACAAATATATATGAACTAGTATATTCATACACATGTCTAGACATTTTTTATTGGGAATACAGTTTTCATACACATCAACACATCGCACTCACCCCAAGTCAGGACTGCGTGGAAGGGGTACAGGGTTCCAGAGCTCGGCGTGACACGTCATCCAATCACACCACACCTTGATACTCGGCACCACCTGGTGGAGATCCTCGTTAAAGACGAGACAGTTTCCGGTGGCGAGATGTGTGTGAAGCAGGGCTGTGCTGCGTTGCACGAGTTTGCCAAACATCTCAAGGCCGACTTGTATCGCATGCTCTTGTACCAGGGGGCGACAGTTGTCCTCCATTGCTGCAGCATCTGTGGTCAGGCGAGAGGTTATTTAGATAATAACAATCAAAGGTTATCATTTTTGATAAATATGTGTTGGATCAAATACATATTTGTTGCATATAATTTTTTTAAATATATTTTATTTTACAATGTGAAATATAAATACAGTTGAACCTCACATTACGGTCACCTCAGTAACAGTCACCTTGCAATTAAGGTCAGCCTAGGACAGTCTAAAATTATTTCTATAACAACAAAGTATAGGAAATTAGTTCCACTAATAAGGTCACCTTGTTATTCAGGTCACTTTTGCTCAGTCCCAAGAGAGACATTAATAGTGAGGTTTCACTGTACATGTACACTTAATCAAATACGTTCTATCACAATTTCAAATATATAAGGATACGTTTGTTATGTCATCCATATAAATAAAATGTAGTAGAGATTACATTAAACAGTGAATATGTAAGGTAGGTTAGATAGGTAATAGGTATGCATTTATTATTACTTAACATTCTAAAATGTTCTTGTTCAAGCTTTCAGAAAGTCAAATAAAATGTACAAAATCAGTGTAAATAGAAATACTGTATTTATTCTATTAAGCGTACGACACACTTAACAAACACTGAAGACATGAAATGTTTGGTTTCCAATAAGCATACAGAGATATACACCCATTTTCTGGGTTTCCTAGGTATTGCCATCTCAGCAGTCATGACTTGCAAGTGATTTATACATCCACATCAGCAAAAGGATACCAGAATTCTGTAAAGTACGATAATTTAGGTAGATGTTTTGATAATTCTGCTCATCACCGAGCTTTGAATCTAGTGTGACCTTGGTATAAATAAAATTACAATGATGGATTCAACAGCCAATGGCATTGGAGATCACTTGGAACGTACAGATCACTGTCACAGTTTCAAATGCTGCTAAAAAGGGGACGTACAGTATTCAGGGCATGTATGCTTAATAAAACGAGAACAGTACACATTTGGCCTCAACTCTAACAAACTCTACAGGTCAGGTTGTGGCATATAGAGGACGCCCACCTTTATAAAGTACACATTTGGCCCCAACCCTAACAAACTCTACAGGTCAGGTTGTGGCATATAAAGGACGCCCACCTTTATACAGTACACATTTGGCCCCAACCCTAACAAACTCAACAGGTCAGGTTGTGGCATATAGAGGACGCCCACCTTTATACAGTACACATTTGGCCCCAACCCTAACAAACTGTACAGGTCAGGTTGTGGCATATAGAGGACGCCCACCTTTATACAGTACACATTTGGCCCCAACCCTAACAAACTGTACAGGTCAGGTTGTGGCATATAGAGGACGCTCACCTTTATACAGTACACATTTGGCCCCAACCCTAACAAACTCTACAGGTCAGGTTGTGGCATATAGAGGACGCCCACCTTTATACAGTACACATTTGGCCCCAACCCTAACAAACTCTACAGGTCAGGTTGTGGCATATAGAGGACGCCCACCTTTATACAGTACACATTTGGCCCCAACCCTAACAAACTCTACAGGTCAGGTTGTGGCATATAGAGGACGCCCACCTTTATACAGTACACATTTGGCCCCAACCCTAACAAACTGTACAGGTCAGGTTGTGGCATATAGAGGACGCCCACCTTTATACAGTACACATTTGGCCCCAACCCTAACAAACTGTACAGGTCAGGTTGTGGCATATAGAGGACGCCCACCTTTATACAGTACACATTTGGCCCCAACCCTAACAAACTCTACAGGTCAGGTTGTGGCATATAAAGGACGCCCACCTTTATACAGTACACATTTGGCCCCAACCCTAACAGACTCTACAGGTCAGGTTGTGGCATATAGAGGACGCCCACCTTTATACAGTACACATTTGGCCCCAACCTTAACAGACTCTACAGGTCAGGTTGTGGCATATAGAGGATGCCCACCTTTATACAGTACACATTTGGCCCCAACCCTAACAGGTACAGGTTGTGGCATATAGGGGCCCACCTTTTGTACACATTTGGCCCCAACCCTAACAAACTGTACACAGGACGCATTTGGCCCCAATAACCCTAACAAACTGTACAGGTACATAGTACAGTACATTTGGCCCCAACCTAACAAACTGTACAGGTCAGGTTGTGGCATATAGATGACGCCACTTTTATACAGTACACATTTGGCCCCAACCCTAACAAACTCTACAGGTCAGGTTGTGGCATATGGAGGACAACCACCTTTATACAGTACACATTTGGCCCCAACCCTAACAAACTGTACAGGTCAGGTTGTGGCATATAGAGGACGCCCACCTTTATACAGTACACATTTGGCCCCAACCCTAACAAACTGTACAGGTCAGGTTGTGGCATATAGAGGACGCTCACCTTTATACAGTACACATTTGGCCCCAACCCTAACAAACTCTACAGGTCAGGTTGTGGCATATAGAGGACGCCCACCTTTATACAGTACACATTTGGCCCCAACCCTAACAAACTCTACAGGTCAGGTTGTGGCATATAGAGGACGCCCACCTTTATACAGTACACATTTGGCCCCAACCCTAACAAACTCTACAGGTCAGGTTGTGGCATATAGAGGACGCTCACCTTTATACAGTACACATTTGGCCCCAACCCTAACAAACTCTACAGGTCAGGTTGTGGCATATAGAGGACGCCCACCTTTATACAGTACACATTTGGCCCCAACCCTAACAAACTCTACAGGTCAGGTTGTGGCATATAGAGGACGCCCACCTTTATACAGTACACATTTGGCCCCAACCCTAACAGACTCTACAGGTCAGGTTGTGGCATATAGAGGACGCCCACCTTTATACAGTACACATTTGGCCCCAACCTTAACAGACTCTACAGGTCAGGTTGTGGCATATAGAGGATGCCCACCTTTATACAGTACACATTTGGCCCCAACCCTAACAAACTCTACAGGTCAGATTGTGGCATATAGAGGACGCTCACCTTTATACAGTACACATTTGGCCCCAACCTTAACAGACTCTACAGGTCAGGTTGTGGCATATAGAGGATGCCCACCTTTATACAGTACACATTTGGCCCCAACCCTAACAAACTGTACAGGTCAGGTTGTGGCATATAGAGGACGCTCACCTTTATACAGTACACATTTGGCCCCAACCTTAATATATTCTACAGGTCAGGTTGTGGCATATAGAGGACGCCCACCTTTATACAGTACACATTTGGTCCCAACCCTAACAAACTCTACAGGTCAAGTTGTGGCATATAGAGGACGCCCACCATTATACAGTACACATTTGGCCCCAACCCTAACAAACTCTACAAGTCAGGTTGTGGTATATAGAGGACGCCCTCCTTTATACAGTACACATTTGGCCCCAACCCTAACAAACTCTACAGGTCAGGTTGTGGCATATAGAGGACGCTCACCTTTATACAGTACACATTTGGCCCCAACCCTAACAAACTCTACAGGTCAGGTTGTGGCATATAGAGGACGCCCTCCTTTATACAGTATACATTTGGCCCCAACCTTAACAGACTCTACAGGTCAGGTTGTGGCATATAGAGGACTCTCACCTTTATACAGTACACATTTGGCCTCAACCTTAACAAACTCTACAGGTCAGGTTGTGGCATATAGAGGACGCCCTCCTTTATACAGTACACATTTGGCCCCAACCTTAACAGACTCTACAGGTCAGGTTGTGGCATATAGAGGACTCTCACCTTTATACAGTACACATTTGGCCCCAACCTTAACAGACTCTACAGGTCAGGTTGTGGCATATAGAGGACGCCCACCTTTATACAGTACACATTTGGCCCCAACCCTAACAAACTCTACAGGTCAGGTTGTGGCATATAGAGGACGCTCACCTTTATACAGTACACATTTGGCCCCAACCTTAACAGACTCTACAGGTCAGGTTATGGCATATAGAGGATGCCCACCTTTATACAGTACACATTTGGCCCCAACCCTAACAAACTGTACAGGTCAGGTTGTGGCATATACAGGACGCTCACCTTTATACAGTACACATTTGGCCCCAACCTTAACAGATTCTACAGGTCAGGTTGTGGCATATAGATGACGCCCACTTTTATACAGTACACATTTGGCCCCAACCCTAACAAACTCTACAGGTCAGGTTGTGGCATATGGAGGACAACCACCATTATACAGTACACATTTGGCCCCAACCCTAACAAACTCTACAAGTCAGGTTGTGGTATATAGAGGACGCCCTCCTTTATACAGTACACATTTGGCCCCAACCCTAACAAACTCTACAGGTCAGGTTGTGGCATATAGAGGACGCTCACCTTTATACAGTACACATTTGGCCCCAACCCTAACAAACTCTACAGGTCAGGTTGTGGCATATAGAGGACGCCCACCTTTATATAGTACACATTTGGCCCCAACCCTAACAAACTCTACAGGTCAGGTTGAGGCATATAGAGGACGCCCACCATTATACAGTACACATTTGGCCCCAACCCTAACAAACTCTACAGGTCAGGTTGTGGCATATAGAGGACGCTCACCTTTATACAGTACACATTTGGCCCCAACCCTAACAAACTCTACAGGTCAGGTTGTGGCATATAGAGGACACCCACCATTAACAGTACACATTTGGCCCCAACCCTAACAAACTCTACAAATCAGGTTGTGGCATATAGAGGACGCCCTCCTTTATACAGTATACATTTGGCCCCAACCTTAACAGACTCTACAGGTCAGGTTGTGGCATATAGAGGACTCTCACCTTTATACAGTACACATTTGGCCCCAACTTTAACAAACTCTACAGGTCAGGTTGTGGCATATATAGGACGCTCACCTTTATACAGTACACATTTGGTCCCAACCCTAACAAACTCTACAGGTCAGGTTGTGGCATATAGAGGACGCTCACCTTTATACAGTACACATTTGGTCCCAACCCTAACAGACTCTACAGGTCAGGTTGTGGCATATAGAGGACGCTCACCTTTATACAGTACACATTTGGTCCCAACCTTAACAGACTCTACAGGTCAGGTTGTGGCATATAGAGGATGCTCACCTTTATACAGTACACATTTGGCCCCAACCTTGACAAACTCTACAGGTCAGGTTGTGGCATATCGAGGACGCTCACCTTTACTTGTAGCAGTGTTGTCGATGGCAAACATACTGATGGCCATGAGCTGGAGCAGCCGCGTGCTGCCAATGGGCTGAGGGGAGTGACCCAACAACACGTCAAACTCTCGCAGCATCTCACACGACAACTCAGGGAAGATATCCATACTGAAACACAACAGTCATCTCATTAGGGATGGTCTCACAAGTTCACACAGTCACCACATTAGGGACGGTCTCATAAGTTCAGTCAGTTCATTTGGGACGGTCTCATAAGTTCACAAATTCAGCTCATTAGGGACGTTCTCATGAGTTCACAAAGCAGCTCATTAGGGACGGTCTCATAAGTTCAGTCAGCTCATTAGGGAAGGTCTCATAAGTTCACAAAGTCAGTTCATTAGGGATGGTCTCATAAGTTCAGTCAGCTCATTAGGGACGGTCTCATAAGTTCACAAAGTCAGCTCATTAGGGACTGTTTCTTAAGTTCAAACAGTCAGCTTATTAGGAACCGTCTCATAAGTTCACATAGTCAGCTCATTAGGGACGGTCTCATAAGTTCACACAGTCAGCTCGTTAGGGACGGTCTCATAAGTTCACACAGTCAGCTCGTTAGGGACGGTCTCATAAGTTCACACAGTCAGCTCATTAGGGACGGTCTCATAAGTTCACACAGTCAGCTCGTTAGGGACGGTCTCGTAAGTTCAGAAAGTCTGAAACACTTGATGCGTTTAGCATTTGTTCAAACTCCTAATCGATGTACATGGTGCGGGACTTGCAAGTTTTACAATACAAACTGGCTATTAGCGTCAATTTGCACTAATGTTTCACTCACTAGGTGGTACCACTGTAGTAATTTATTTTGCCATTTGGAGCCAGCAGAGTTACAAGTGTCAATGAGGGACAGCGGAGTCTAGAGACAGACGGTTGGAGTCAGTAAAGTGGCAATGAGACAGATGGTTGGAGCCAGTAGAGTTTAAAGTGGAAATGAGGGACAGAGGAGTCTGGAGACAGATGATTGGAGCCAGTACAATTTAAAGTGGCAATGAGAGACAGAGGAGTCTAGACAGATGGTTGGAGCCAGGACAGTTGAAAGTGGCAATGAGAGACATATGAGTCTGGAGACAGATGGTTGGAGTCAGTAGAGTTGAAAGTGGCAATGAGGGACATATGAGTCTGGAGACAGATGGTTGGAGCCAGTAGAGTTGAAAGTGGCAATGAGGGACAGGAGTCAGGAGACAGACGGTTGGAGCCAGTAGTTTTGAAAGTGGCAATGAGGGACAGAGGGGTCTGGAGACAGATGGTTGGAGTCAGCAGAGTTAAAAGTGACAATGAAGGACAGAGTAGTCTGGAGACAGATGGTTGGAGCCAGTAGAGTTGAAAGTGGCAATGAGGGACAGAGGAGTCTGGAGACAGATGGTTGGAGTCAGCAGAGTTAAAAGTGACAATGAGGGACAGAGGAGTCTGGAGACAGATGGTTGGAGCCAGTAGTTTTGAAAGTGGCAATGAGGGACATAGGAGTCTGGAGACAGATGGTTGGAGCCAGTAGAGTTGAAAGTGGCAATGAGGGACCGGAGTCAGGAGACAGACGGTTGGAGCCAGTTGTTTTGAAAGTGGCAATGAGGGACAGAGGGGTCTGGAGACAGATGGTTGGAGTCAGTAGAGTTGAAAGTGGTAATGAGGGACAGAGGAGTCAGGAGACAGATGGTTGGAGTCAGCAGAGTTAAAAGTGACAATGAGGGACAGAGGAGTCAGGAGACAGATGGTTGGAGCCAGTAGAGTTGAAAGTGGCAATGAGGGACAGGAGTCAGGAGACAGATGGTTGGAGCCAGTAGTTTTGAAAGTGGCAATGAGGAACAGAGGAGTCTGGAGATAGATGGTTGGAGTCAGCAGAGTTAAAAGTGACAATGAGGGACAGAGGAGTCTGGAGACAGATGGTTGGAGCCAGTAGAGTTGTAAGTGGCAATGAGGGACAGGAGTCAGGAGACAGACGGTTGGAGCCAGTAGTTCTGAAAGTGGCAATGAGGGACAGAGGGGTCTGGAGACAGATGGTTGGTGTCAGCAGAGTTAAAAATGACAATGAAGGACAGAGTAGTCTGGAGACAGATGGTTGGAGCCAGTAGAGTTGAAAGTGGCAATGAGGGACAGAGGAGTCTGGAGACAGATGGTTGGAGTCAGCAGAGTTAAAAATGACAATGAGGGACAGAGGAGTCTGGAGACAGATGGTTGGAGCCAGTAGTTTTGAAAGTGGCAATGAGGGACATAGGAGTCTGGAGACAGATGGTTGGAGCCAGTAGATTTGAAAGTGGCAATTATGGACAGGAGTCAGGAGACAGACGGTTGGAGCCAGTAGTTTTGAAAGTGACAATGAGGGACAGAGGAGTCAGGAGACAGATGGTTGGAGCCAGTAGAGTTGAAAGTGGCAATGAGGGACAGGAGTCAGGAGACAGATGGTTGGAGCCAGTAGTTTTGAAAGTGGCAATGAGGGACAGAGGAGTCTGGAGATAGATGGTTGGAGTTAGCAGAGTTAAAAGTGATAATGAGGGACAGAGGAGTCTGGAGACAGATGGTTGGAGCCAGTAGAGTTGAAAATGGCAATGAGGGACAGAGGAGTCAGGAGACAGATGGTTGGAGCCAGTAGTTTTGAAAGTGACAATGAGGGACAGAGGGGTCTGGAGACAGATGGTTGGAGTCAGCAGAGTTAAAAGTGACAATGAGGGACAGAGGAGTCTGAAGACAGATGGTTGGAGCCAGTAGAGTTGAAAGTGGCAATGAAGGACAGAGGGGTCTGCAGACAGATGGTTGGAGCCAGTAGAGTTGAAAGTGACAATGAGGGACAGAGGAGTCTGGAGACAGATGGTTGGAGCCAGTAGAGATGAAAGTGGCAATGAGGGACAGAGGAGTCAGGAGACAGATGGTTGGAGCCAGTAGTTTTGAAAGTGGCAATGAGGGACAGAGGTGTCTGGAGACAGATGGTTGGAGCCAGCAGTTTTGAAAGTGGCAATGAGGGACCTGGAGACAGATGGTTAGAGCCAGTAGAGTTGAAAGTGGCAATTAGGGAACTGAGGTGTCTGGAGACAGATGGTTGGAGCCAGCAGTTTTGAAAGTGGCAATGAGGGACCTGGAGACAGATGGTTAGAGCCAGTAGAGTTGAAAGTGGCAATGAGGGACAGAGGAGTCTGGAGACAGATGGTTGGAGCCAGTAGTTTTGAAAGTGGCAATGAGGGACATAGGAGTCTGGAGACAGATGGTTAGAGCCAGTAGAGTTGAAAGTGGCAATATGGGACAGAGGAGTCTGGAAACAGATGGTTGGAGCCAGTAGAGTTGAAAGTAGCAATTGGGGAAAGAGGAGTCAGGAGACAGGTGGTTGGAGCCAGTAGAGTTGAAAGTGGCAATTAGGGAACTGAGGAGTCTGGAGACAGATAGTTGGAGCCAATTTAGCTTGACCCTGACTTGCGTGAATGTGTAAATGATCAATCTGCCATATGTAAGCTCACCCTATGCGAGAGAAGAGCTTCCCGTGTACATGAAGGAAACAAGAGGGTGTGCTAATAGATTGTGAGCTAGACATATGTAAGCTCACCCTATGCGAGAGAAGAGCTTCCCGTGTACATGAAGGAAACAAGAGGGTGTGCTAATAGATTGTGAGCTAGACATATGTAAGCTCACCCTATGCGAGAGAAGAGCTTCCCATGTACATGAAGGAAACAAGAGGGTGTGCTAATAGATTGTGAGCTAGACATGTAAGCTCACCCTATGCGAGAGAAGAGCTTCCCGTGTACATGAAGGAAACTCAGCACAAACCGCTTGTTGAGCTGCAAAACAATATCATATCATATCAATATATATGATAATATATATGAAACTAGTTATTTATTTTATTTAATATTTACTGATTTTTTATCCATTTTTTTTTATTTTAATGTCACTACTGACATTATTTGTTTATCTACCACTGGTACTTTATAGTTTATGTGTGTGGTATACTTTGTCTAGTTGAGTTTTGCTTAGTTAAGTCTTAGCAACATTATATATTTATTATTATTTATATTTTTAGCATATAGTCAATTGCAAAATTATTCCGTCTTCAAAATCAGACAATAATTTCATTAATTTTCCAAAAGACGCCTATGGCAACCACTAGAAATCTTAAACGAACTCGTAATGATTCCCAGATACCTCGGTGTTAGTCAACTTTGTGATGTCATCGTCGTCATCACCGTTGTCACAGATCTGGTCACATGAGCTGTGACCGTCAGATGAGATCCATGTCTCTATGCGCTGGCCTCCAGGTTCAGAGGGTGTGGATGAGAGCTGCCTCCGTCTCTGCTTCTTCTCCTGTTTCTCCAGCTCTCGCTTCTTATGGATGTGCTCAGCCTACAAACAGTTGTCATCATCTAAAACCATCAATATTAATCAAATACGATATTTGTATAGCACCGTAATCACATAGTGTTCTATGGCACTTTACAATACAATGACAATACCACTAAACGTGTATACTCAGTTAGATAGTAAAAATAAACATAGAAAATAGTAAGTTACGGGTAATCAATTTAAAGAACAATATAACAAAGAATCCTACATCGAATTAAACAGTTAAAATACAATTTAATTATAAGGGCATTAAACCTAATGCGTATATTATGGAATACAATAATTTAAATAATAAACTACCAAGGTATTCAGAACAAATGTATCTTTTTTTATCTATTTTATCCATATTTTACTTTTATTATTACTTATTATTTTTTCTTAACTTGTAGTTTTTTATTATTATTTTAAATTATCTTATCTATTTATTATTGATCTTGGAACTTATGAAACCATCCCTAATGTCTTTACTAATATTAATGTGTACATTTCATGTTTTAGTATTGTAAGTTGTAATGTGCCTCTACATGGCCATAATTATTAGATTTATGGCACAGAAAAATGCTGTCAAATTATTATCTGTTTACAGGCAAGGGGTTAAAGGGAATAAAAACATCTATTGCTTGAATTTATGTTATATTACATCCTGCTATCTATTTCCACGTCCACCAAGCAAAAAAAATCAAAAAATTCAATGAATTAGAAATTCCACATTTTATGCTGTACATCCGGACATTTTCGAATATGCATATTTTTGGCGCGCTTTTCGGGATGCCGAGATGTGACGTCACTTATGACTCAAACTCACATCAGGCCAACCCTTTCCATGCATTCAGAGCATGTTTACAAGTATAGCTTTTGGGTCGAAACGAGCGTCAGAATGAGTTATTGTGCAATTTTCCGACGTAATACAAACACTAGTCATCATAGAGGAACAAGCAGTTATCTTACGGTTCCACATGAATCCAATTTTATTCAAAACAACGTATGCGAATGGGCCTACAAGTCGACTAGGTTTCGCCGAGCTTGGGCTCGTTTTCAGAATAATTATATCGAATGCAACCAACGGGATATAATCTACACCAATAAACATACATAGCAAACATATATTGTATCCAGCTACATAAAGTAACGTGTATAATTTCATAATATCACTAGAATATCGATATATGAAGGAGTTGTACAATTTACCATAACAACTGAAATCAGTTAGAGTTTCCGCTGGTCCCGCTAGCTCAGTGGGTAGGCACGTTGGTTACTTGTTATTTATTTTACAATCGGGCGAAGCCGGTTCAATCCTGACAGCATGCAAACTATTGATTTTCTTTACACTTTTTTTGTTCATGTTTTCACGAAGTAATATAAACCAAATCATTTAGTATACTATGATGCACTGTTTGTAAATAATTTTTATTTTGTAGTACCGGGTAATTATTTATTCGCCACAAAAATGAAAATATGGTCATTATATAACAATGTTTCTAAATTTTATTTATCCAAACAAATATAATGTAATGGATATCTAATTTATTAATTATAAATATATTGTACAGTAATATATTGTAATTATATATGTGAAAACAGATTGTGATCTGTCTGGATAAATACAATTTAGAAACATCGTTGTATATAATGACCATATTTTCATTTTTGTGGCGAATAAATAATTACTACAAAAATAAAAAATAAATATTTACAAACAGTGCATCATAGTATACAAAATATTTGGTTTATATTACTTCGTGAAAACATAAACAAAAAAAAGTGTAAAGAAAATCAATAGTTTGCATGCTGTCAGGATTGAACCGGCGCGTTTACCAACTGAGCTATCACGGCCGGCAGAAATTCGTTGACTGATTTCAGTTGTTATGATAAATTGTACAACTCCTCCTTCATAGATCGATATTCTAGTGATATTATGAGCTTTTACACGTTACTTTCAGTAGCTGGATACGATATATGTTTGCTATGTATGTATATTGGTGTACATTATCTCCCGTTGGTTGCATTCGATATAATTATTCTGAAAACGAGCCCAGGGCCAAGCTCGGCGAAACCTAGTCGACTTGTAGGCTCATTCGCATTCATTGTTTTGAATAAAATTGAATTCACGTGGAACCGTAAGATAACTGCTTGTTCCTCTATGATGACTAGTGTTTGTATTACATCGGATTATTGCATAACAACTTATTCTGACGCTCGTTTCGACCCCAACATTATCCATGTAAACATGCTCTGAATGCATAGAAAGGGTCGGCCTGCTGCGAGTGCGAGTCATGTGTGACGTTAAGATACCATGTGATCGCCTAGCTCAGTAAATTTTTATTTTCCGCGGGAATCGCTACACAGACGGGTTTAAAATCGAATTTATGCTACAAATGTATTTTTCTGTATTTTTTAAATGTTCTCGAATGTTACAGGCAATATTAAACTTTCTGTACACATGGAAAACGGATTTTAGCTAATGCCTTGTTTTTATTTCCTTTAATTCCATTCCAGAACTGACCCTGAATTCCAATTCTGGAATTGATTTTTTGTAGTTATTGATATGAGCCACCAAATTTGACTTATTCAAGTGATGTTGCATGGATAACTGCGAATGTTGTAATAATATCTGATTTCCAGGTACAAATAAACATTTGTGAAAAGACAAATTGGAATTGAATTTTTCCTTAGGATATTTTAAGCTGTAACCGGAATTGATAATTTGGAAATGGAATTGATTTTTTCAAGGTGGAATTTATGTTTTGAAAATACACTAAAACTGGAATGGGAATTGATCCCATGACTGCCTATACCTGTACAGCTACATATGACTGCCTATACCTGTACAACTACATATGACTGCCTATACCTGTACAACTACATATGACTGCCTATACCTGTACAACTACATATGACTGCCTATACCTGTACAGCTACATATGACTGCCTATACCTGTACAGCTACATATGACTGCCTATACCTGTACAGCTACATATGACTGCCTATACCTGTACAGCTACATATGACTGCCTATACCTGTACAACTACATATGACTGCCTATACCTGTACAACTACATATGACTGCCTATACCTGTACAGCTACATATGACTGCCTATACCTGTACAGCTACATATGACTGCCTATACCTGTACAGCTACATATGACTGCCTATACCTGTACAACTACATATGACTGCCTATACCTGTACAACTACATATGACTGCCTATACCTGTACAACTACATATGACTGCCTATACCTGTACAGCTACATATGACTGCCTATACCTGTACAGCTACATATGACTGCCTATACCTGTACAGCTACATATGACTGCCTATACCTGTACAGCTACATATGACTGCCTATACCTGTACAACTACATATGACTGCCTATACCTGTACAACTACATATGACTGCCTATACCTGTACAACTACATATGACTGCCTATACCTGTACAACTACATATGCACCGTGCACATGTAACTTACATAATAAGTAAGGTCGTGGAGACTGCCATTAAAACATATAATGCTACTAGTATGGGAGCACCGCATTCATGTAAAAAACAAGAAAATGAACAGCATGTGATCAGCACAGTTAAAGGACTTATTTACTTATGTTTATTTATTGTTTTCAGTAAACAAATTGAGTGGTCTACCATTCGCCACGTGGCACCATTGTGGGGTCATGTTCGATTCATCAGGAAATTATTACCTGCTGCAGCAATGCCATAATTGTTGACTGCAGAAATTAAATGATCATGGGAATAAGTTTAAGTCCAAAATACTTGAATGGCAATAATTGTTGGTTATTTGTTCCATAGGTGGGTGTAAGCCAGTAAATTAATATTATTCCCACGTTACTGAACATACCTTTTTCCTGACGTCATCAAAGAGGGACATAAGACTCTCACGGGCCGTGATAAAGGGGTTGCTTGCTGCTAGACTCCGCATGTAGTAATACACAGCATCCAACTTCCGCCTCTGACAAACAAATCAAACGACACACGTATAATGCCTGGCTAAACGTAATGCCCGTAGAAATATCTGCATGAAATTATGTTAAAAATAACCATGTTCCAAATCCTGGTTCCCTTGTACAAGAGTAAGGTCTAGCTCCTGTACTGTTCTTCCTCCTGGTTCCCTTGTAAAGGGGTGACGTCTAGCTCCTGTACTGTTCTTCCTCCTGGTTCCCTTGTACAGGGGTGAGGTCTAGCTCCTGTACTGTTCTTCCTCCTGGTTCCCTTGTACAGGGGTGAGGTCGAGCTCCTGTACTGTTCTTCCTCCTGGTTCCCTTGTACAGGGGTGAGGTCTAGCTCCTGTACTGTTCTTCCTCCTGGTTCCCTTGTACAGGGGTGAGGTCGAGCTCCTGTACTGTTCTTCCTCCTGGTTCCCTTGTACAGGGGTAAAGTCTAGCTCCTGTACTGTTCTTCCTCCTGGTTCCCTTGCACAGGGGTGAGGTCTTGCTCCTGTACTGTTCTTCCACCTGGTTCCCTTGTACATGGGTGAGGTCTAGCTCCTGTACTGTTCTTCCTCCTGGTTCCCTTGTACAGGGGTGAGGTCTAGCTCATGTACTGTTCTTCCTCCTGCTTCCCTTGTACAAGGGTGAGGCATAGCTCCTGTACTGTTCTTCCTCCTGGTTCCCTTCTACAGGGGTGATGTCTAGCTCCTGTACTGTTCTTCCTCCTGGTTCCCTTGTACAGGGGTGAGGTCTAGCTCCTGTACTGTTATTCCTCCTGGTTCCCTTGTACAGGGGTGAGGTCTTCCTCCTGTATTGTTCTTCCTCCTGGTTCCCTTGTACAGGGGTGAGGTCTAGCTCCTGTACTTTTCTTCCTCCTGGTTTCCTTGTACAGGGGTGAGGTCTAGCTCCTGTACTGTTCTTCCTCCTGGTTCCCTTGTACAGGGGTAAAGTCTCGCTCCTGTACTGTTCTTCCTCCTGGTTCCCTTGTAGAGGGGTGAGGTCTTGCTCCTGTACTGTTCTTCCTCCTGGCTCCCTTGTACAGGGGTGAGGCATAGCTCCTGTACTGTTCTTCCTCCTGGTTCTCTTCTACAGGGGTGATGTCTAGCTCCTGTACTGTTCTTCCTCCTGGTTCCCTTGTACAAGGGTGAGGCATAGCTCCTGTACTGTTCTTCCTCCTGGTTCTCTTCTACAGGGGTGATGTCTAGCTCCTGTACTGTTCTTCCTCCTGGTTCCCTTCTACAGGGGTGATGTCTAGCTCCTGTACTGTTCTTCCTCCTGGTTCCCTTGTACAGGGGTGAGGTCTAGCTCCTGTACTGTTATTCCTCCTGGTTCCCTTGTACAGGGGTGAGGTCTTCCTCCTGTATTGTTCTTCCTCCTGGTTCCCTTGCAGGGGTGAGGGGTACAGGGTGAGGTCTAGCTCCTGTACTTGTTCTTCCTCCTGGTTTCCCTTGTACAGGGGTAAAGTCTAGCTCCTGTACTGTTCTTCCTCCTGGTTCCCTTGTAGGGGTGAGTCTTGCTCCTGTACTGTTCTTTCCTCCTGGTTCCCTTGTACAGGGGTGAGGTCTAGCTCCTGTACTGTTCTTCCTCCTGGTTCCCTTGTACAGGGGTGAGGTCTAGCTCCTGTACTGTTCTTCCTCCTGGTTCCCTTGTACAGGGTGAGGTCTAGCTCCTGTACTGTTCTTCCTCCTGGTTCCCTTGTACAGGGGTGAGGTCTAGCTCCTGTACTGTTCTTCCTCCTTGTTCCCTTGTACAGGGATGAGGTCTAGCCCCTGTACTGTTCTTCCTCCTGGTTCCCTTGTACTGGGGTGAGGTTGAGGTCCTGTACTGTTTTTCCTCCTTGTTCCCTTTTACAGGGATGAGGTCTAGCCCCTGTACTGTTCTTCCTCCTGGTTCCCTTGTACTGGGGTGAGGTCGAGCTCCTGTACTGTTCTTCCTCCTTGTTCCCTTGTACAGGGATGAGGTCTAGCCCCTGTACTGTTCTTCCTCCTGGTTCCCTTGTACTGGGGTGAGGTTGAGGTCCTGTACTGTTTTTCCTCCTTGTTCCCTTTTACAGGGATGAGGTCTAGCCCCTGTACTGTTCTTCCTCCTGGTTCCCTTGTACTGGGGTGAGGTCGAGCTCCTGTACTGTTCTTCCTCCTTGTTCCCTTGTACAGGGATGAGGTCTAGCTCCTGAACTGTTCTTCCTCCTGGTTCCCTTGTACAGGGGTGAGGTATAACTCCTGTACTTTTCTTCCTCCTGGTTCCCTTATTTCACTGGTAACTCTGATGGCCTGCAAATTGTTCTGTTACAGTCACTGACGTGATACCTCACCTACATGAAGTTGACGCTATTCGATGTTATTCAAAGTTTCAAGTATGCAGGAAATTTGTGGCTAAATAATCTCAGTTTCGTGAAGTATCTTGCATCGATTTCATAAGATGGTATCTAACTGAACAACCATCTGAAATTGTGAGATATTTTGAAAGTGTCTAAACCTACCGTGTATAGGGCTAGAATTGCCAGCTGGTTGTAGGGCCGACCATTCTTTGGCGCGATCTGTTGGGCTTTCATGTACCAGCTACAAAATACAGTCATATCCTTGCATTAACAATCACAGCATCTAACTATGATTGAGTGAGTGAGTGAGTGAGTGAGTGAGTGAGTGAGTGAGTGAGTGAGTGAGTGAGTGAGTGAGTGAGTGAGTGTGTGCATGCGAGCATGAGTGTAGGTATCTCAGTTTTCCTCACAGACACTTGGTATCTTGGGTGCCAAACTATCAAATGTGACCCCTCCGCTAAAAATTACACCTTTATGTTTTGAAGTTCCCCTTTGGTTAAGGGTCTGTACCAGATGTTAGGTGGACATAAATTGATTGTCCATAACGTTAAACATGTTTTCTGCGACTCTCCAAGGTCAGCCAATCAGTTGAGGAAGTTTTACATAATGCTCACAATGAAATGCTTCAATGAATCATTACACCCTACTGTATGAAGGTGAAGGTCCTGTTGTTCATCAATGAATCATTACACCCTACTGTATGAAGGTGAAGGTTCTGTTGTTCATCAATGAATCATTACACCCTACTGTATGAAGGTGAAGATCCTGTTGTTCATCAATGAATCATTACACCCTACTGTATGAAGGTGAAGATCCTGTTGTTCATCAATGAATCATTACAACCTACTGTATGAAGGTGAAGATCCTGTTGTTCATCAATGAATCATTACACCCTACTGAAGGTGAAGGTCCTGCTGTTCATCAATGTTGCAAGTAAAAAGTAAAGATAAGTTCTTATATAGCACAGTATCCAGTCCGAAATCCTGCTCAAAGTGCTTTACACTTTACTCCCTGGCAGACCTGTTCAACTGAACATCTCGACTTCTCAGAGAAACACTCGGCCTTGCAGCAATTACTGCACAGACTATTCACATACAGATATCCAAAATTGTCTATATCCAGGTCCTGTTTCATACAGCTGAGTGAACTGGAGCAACGTAGAATGAACAAACTTGCCCAAGGTTCGACACAGCAGCACTGGGTTCTTTCAATAGAGAGTCCGAAGGTCTAGCCACAGTGCCATGTTGTGCCGCAGCAGGCCCTTAGCCCCAATCCTGGCAAAGTGCCTGCTCCACAGATCAGATGATGAACACTGGACCTACCTGCGAGCCCGGCCGTAGTTTGACGTCTGCATAGCGAGCTCCCGATAGCGGGCGATGTCCCCAAGACAGATCATAATTCGCTGAGAACTGAGCAGGGCAAGCTTGACGACCCGCCCTATGTTCTCTGGCGGCGCCTTGTGCGTGTGGAGGAAGTCATCCAAGGTGAACTTGAACGACGTCTGTAGTCTCTGGAGAAGCTCCTCATAGAACGTCATGCCCTGTCAGACAGAAAGATGAAATGTGACACATTATAGCAAACTGGGAATTAAGTCGTGCAGGCCTGTTCTACACAGCAAAACTAGCTGTCTAGGTATTAGCCATTATTAGGTGCCTTTTGTGTGGCAGACATGAGGTGGGTCACGTCTGTTTCGCTTGTGCCATTCCACAAAATGTACCATAAGAGTTCTTTTTTTTAAAGTAAAAGTAATCAATACAAAAATAAATAAATAATTAATTAATAAAAATGTCCATGATAAAAATGTTGTAAAAAACAATTGTTAAAAAGGCAACAGAAATTGAACTAAAATGTAATAGATATGTATATAAATAAATGTCTCATCAACTGTGCGATTTGGGCTGAAATGCATCACTTATAATCTCACCTTTCAATGTTCAGTTCATTGTCCTCGGAGAGTAATCAAAAAGTAATAAAAGAAATGCATTTTGAACTCACATAAACAATACACAATATACGTCAAATTGACCTCTTTTCTCAAAATGTCATTTTTGTAAAGTATGCTTAAATTTTAGCCATAAATCAAAAACTACTGGAGATATTTCAATAAATGAGGTGTCATTTTTAAGCTCATGATCTGAGGAATACAAAAAGCACAAAACTCTATTTCACAGTTTTGCAACTTAATACTTCGATGTGGCAGGTCACAAATGTACGGCTGTCTGCTCCTTTATCAGGAATCAGTTACATGTGGAAATCATTAGCAGGAAGTCTGCTGAATCAATTGTCTTGAACCATGGGAATGGACCAATCATCAAAGGGCCTTGCACATGATCCATCCAGCTGTTGCAAATCTACACAGTATATTTCACAAGAAAATTATTGTCTTACTAATTTCTTACTTTTCACGTGGCATTAAAAATAAAGTAAGTTTTTATGTAGTGTGGTATCCAGTCATTGGGACTGCTCACAGCACCTTACGCTTAAGTGCTGTTAAATCAGACACCAGTTTAACCTGTCTGGGAAGTATTCAGCCATGCCAGAAGTATTGCACGAGATAATTCTTTCACGTATATCCACCACTGTCTATAGCAAGGTACTCATGTATACAGCTAAGTGAACTGAGGCAAGATGGAATGGACAAAATTGTGCAAGTTTCCAAACAACAGCAAATGGATTAAAAAATGGTTTTCTCAATTGAGAGTCTAACGGCACCTCACTACAATTAAAACGTTACCAGCTCGAGACGATTCATAAAGAGGCACTGACCTCTTCAAGGAGACCGAGCAGATGTTCCTTTATGGTTGTCATCAGTAACGTGGCATCTTCAGCGTCATCTGCCAGCTGCTGTCGGAACATTTCGATGAAGTGGTAGAAGGCTGATTTCCACAGCAGTTGTTCCACGCCGTGTTTGTTTGACAAGTCTGGGTCGTGGATAATCACGTCTGCATATTTCTGCTGTAGTTCACGTCTAAACAACAAAAGACGCATTTAAAACGTCATAATTTTTGTCAAATATGTTGATAGGTCACAACGGTTCAAATTGTTAGACAAAATATACTTGCCGAGGTGAAAGTATCACAGGCACAGCACTGGACGATGTCAGCTTACTGACTTTATACTTAGTTCATAGGTCTTTGTAATTCTGTGTACCTGGTAGTCAACATTTATTGATAGCATTGTATCAAGCGAATGATAACATTTTCTTCAGGGCATCTGAAATTATATTATTTATGGATTGAGCAATTCTTTAATGTGTGTCATTTTCTGTAGTTGGATATTTTTATTTCTGTAGTACAGTGGCAGTTTCTGTAATGTCATAATTTTAGGCCAATTTCCGTAATAATAATAATGGAAAATCCATATTGGCAGGCTGCCCTGGAATGGTTTGTTTTGTACATTTGATTCATTCTATCCCACAACACCCTAAGTCAGTATCCTTCAGGCAAGTCTTACCTGAGGCTGAGCACACCTAACAGCCTCACCTGAGTGTAAGAGCACTCTGCAGGCCATCCTCCCCGCGTAGTCGCCGTGCCAACATACAGGACAGCTGACGGTCAAGACCTACTGCTTCCCGCAGGATCACATCTACTTTGGCTGCACCGGTCCATACCTGACCAATGACTGGGTCCGGCTCATAGCTGTGTCAGTCAGAGAAGTGAAACTACACTGGCAACTGATTGGACAATTAATGGTTAAATTATACAATTTTTTAATATATTATAATTAAACACTTTTTAATACATTTTTATGATATTATTAGACACTTTACATTACACACATTAGGAACACAGTTTCCTATACAAAGATTATACTACAGTGAATACAGACTTCAAAACAGAGACGAGTGCATTTAAGGCCAGACACGGCAGGTAGATAGGATTATTTTTTAATTTGTGCAAACAGTTCAATTTTGTATGCCCAATGCATGAAATGGGTCTTACTGAGTAAAATATATATATATAACTTTTTTCAGCCAGACCCCCCGTTTCCATGGTAACAAACAAAATGGCCACCATTTTGAGCAAATATTGGCAAATTTGGAAACACTGCCATTTTTTATTGAATCCATATATAGTTATAATTCTTGCAAATCCATGTTCTCTGTAGATTCTATTGTGCAATGATCAGAGCATTTTTTGAAATGTTGTGTTTTTATTTTTTTAATAATTTTTTGGTAAAATACAAAAAAAATCTAGTTTTTTGGCAACAAATATGGCTATATCTTTCAAACTATTCATGATTTTAAAAAAGTGTCTGATCATTGCACACAGTAGAATATGCTGAATGCAACACTGAAAAAACATTATTTATATAGCATAATTATTCCAAGAGATATCCTGTTTCCAAATGCAGAAATTTGAAGAAAAATGTTTTTGAGAAAATGGCTGTCAAAGATTGCATAATGGATTTCATTACATGATATCGACATGCTTGATCCATGATTAAAACTCACTTAGAGGTACGTAATTGTCATAGAAGTGAACTTTATTGATAGTATGCATACAAAGGTATAATAATCTGGCAGAAAACCATTTTCAGAATTTTTGGTAAAAAACACCATTTCACCTGGGGTGTCTGGCCTTAAGAGATACATAAAATTTAAATCGGTTTACAAATGGTTTATTCACACATTCAAGTAACAGGAAATGGGTTGGAAAAATCTCACCAGAACCTCACCCGCACACATTAGTTAATATGCCAGCTAAGAAATGCTTTGTCTGATAAATTTATAATTACACAAATTATTATGATAACCGATTATGATAACACAACAATGTGTTAACCAATAAACAGTTTGCTAACTTCTGACATATACGCCAATATACAAACAACTGAACTCTGTTGTACAAACCTGTGAGGAAGATGCTCATCGTTGTACGACTCGTCCACATACGCTTGAGGAGGGTAGACGTACGCCGCTCCATCACTGCCTGGAAGCGAACACGTACCGCCGTACTGCACTGGATAGGTGGTGCTGTAGGACCCTGGTTGCGGTCTGCCCGTCGGTGTATATCCATCGTAGAAACAGCTGGAATCCGGTGAATACTGCGACTCAAACGGATCCTGAAATTGCAATTTTGGGCTCGAGACCTGGATGGGCTTCGTCGGGTTGTTCGGGTCGAACAGGGTGCGATGCCCCCCACCCCGAGTTGATGGGGCAGTGCCACGCCCATGTGACGCCCCACGGTGGGAGACATGCTGGGGAGAAGCAGGGAGGTGTTCTGCCATGTGGGGGACGGGTAAAACCCCGCGAACACTCACTACGCCCCGGTCACCAAGTGTTGGGTTCATTTCCACTGTCTTCTTCGTGTCAGTTTCCCTCGGCCTTGTGGGTAAACTTGTGGGAGTAACATGAACCTGCCTACCTCCCTCCCTGCTGGAGCACACCACCTTGAGAGGGGGATTATGACTATCCCTGTTTCGCACCGGGTTTCTTTCCCACACCGCGACTGTCTCTGTCGAACGCGGCACATTTTCGCTGTTTCTCCGTTCTCGAACCGCTGCATCATATTTGTTCTGGCTGACGCGATCGCCCGTTCTATCTGGTTGCTGCTCCCCTTCCCTCGCCCGCTGGGGTATACCCTTCCTCTCCTCACTCCTCCTTCTTTCTGTCCGCTGCCCCTGCCGCCGCCCCCGACCAGACTCCGCCGTCACACTCTCACTCACACTATTCTTGTGTCTCCTCCGCGTATTATTCCCCTGGCTCCTACTTCTCCTCCGTTCCCCCCTCCTACCTCCACCCTGCCTCCCTTTCTCCATCCTGTCACCAGTATCCCCGCTTCCCTGTGCGAAGTCCCTGCTCCCGTTCTTCACCCGTTCCTTCCCAGAGTTCTGGATAACAAGCCCGTCGAATATTGCATCCGCAATCGCCGATTCGATCGATGCACTGGATGTTTTATTTGGCTTATTCTGGCCATGTTCTGATTCACTCGCCCTACACGGGGCGACACCCCTCTCCTCCATCTCCATGATATCCGCCCAACTTTGTGACGTTGTCGCGGCAACCTCACCGTCTTCCTGCCCTGTCGGTTTCCGTCTCCGCTGACGACGCCTCTTTCCGGGTTTCACCACTTCCGACTCCAATTTGTCATCGTCGAATTCAAGATCTTTCAGAGGAGCATTACTTGCCTCTAATTCGTCGTCTTGGTACTTCAACTTGGCGATGTGGATGTCTGTCTCATAATCCCATTCTAGGGAACTGTCTGTGTTGTTATCACTCAGATTATCTAAACGATGCACATGCAGTTTCTCGCCCCCTTGATGAGTCAACACACATTCAGGCATGTCTTTTCGCCGCCGCCGCTGACTGTATCGCTTCGATTCGGTGTTTGCGTTCACAGATTCATTTTCATGTTTACCAGAGGTAGGTTTACGTATGGCTGAATTTTCACACTTTCCGACGTTCGCAGCATTGGTTTTTTCGGGGGACACCCTGTCGCGTACTTGTGGTCTGTCATCATCGCTGACAGGTGCCACCTGGTGTTTTCGTGGTACATACATTTGAAGGTCAGGCCTCTTGAGTCGTATTCGAGCAGACGCTTTCTCCGTCGCTGGCATGCTCGGTTCTGCATAACTGTCTTGGACATTTGTCTCAACGCTGCTGCTTTGGCCGTGAGTTGAGTCCTGTGTGTCGTTCCCAGTTTTTGGGTTCTGTTCAACGACAGAATTCTTCCTAGACTGAACTCTTACACTGGCCTGGTAGAATTCTCGGTCAGGGCGCTTATTTCGCTTTGAATTTCCATCCAGTTTCCTCCCTGTAACATTTGCAAAATATTTCTCAGTTACACCATCATGATATGGGATCACAACCAACAGTTCTAGCTACGCCTTCTTGGTTTCACTAAAACAATTTGTGCCACAGAATTCTCATAAAACAACATCAGTTCATTTAGTTATTGGTAAATAGACTGAACCTTATAACAATTAAAACACAAAATCAATGTGAACACTTCACATTAACATTAAATAGATTACTTATTAATTATTCAAGATACACCTACTCAAACGACACTTCATAAAAATGTGTTTGCATTCAATTGAATTGACGACATATGATAATACTGTACTAAGTTAGTGATTTATTAGATATTTGGTGGAAATTGAAATTATTGTTTGATATTTGTTTCAAAATGTCAATAATCTTCTCTTCAGTATAGCAACAACTGCACAATTATTATTATAACATTATTATTATTATTATAACATTATTATTATTATAACAGCCAAGTGTAACCAAGTGATGACCATTTACAAATTACACCTGTGCTTGCAAAAGTAAATTGATTCTTTTAAACTACTGACCCGATGTATATTGTTATGTGTTGTATGATCATGACATCATTTTGTGGTGTGCAGAGCTGGTAGAAGTACATTAATTTTGTACTTGAGTAAAAGTATAACTAGGAAAAAAGCTACTCAAGTAAAAGTACTTTTGAAAAAATGTACTTGAAGTAGAAATACAAAGTAAACAACTATACTTGAAGTAAACACAAAAATACTTTTCTTATGTGACTATATAAAATGACTGACACCTCCACCCACACAATATCAGTCAGTGTATAAATCAAACATGTTATTTAACTGTACTATTTCACAAAAATAATACATCCGAGCTGCCGAATAGCTTAGTTTGGTTGAGAACTTGTTCTTGCCAAAAAATCAAACTTTACAAATAACAGATGAACCAATAATTTTCAAAAAGAAGTTCCAAAATGGTAACACAGAAAATATGAATACTTCATTACAATCAGAAAAGCACACCTTAGTTGTACTTAGTTACAAGTAAAAGTACTTCTAAAAAATGTACTTTGGTACTCAAGAAAAGTAAACTTTTCTACTCAAGTAAAATAACAAAGTAAAACTACATATTGGTTCTGGTGGTGTGTATCGTTACCGCGGCTAAGTTTATCGCTGTAGCCCCATATATGGGCATTTCCCTAAATCACTGCTAATACTGTTCTTTCACTTTCCATAAATATTTATCATGATTTGGTAACACAGGAATGGACATCACTTTAATGCTGTACCAAAGTTTTAAAACGAGTTAGTAACACCTCCACAGTACAACTGTTCACCATCTACTGGATTATGCTACCTAAACCAACATTTGATTAAATCTCAACTACAGCTCTTTCTATAATACAGAGCTGAGTTTAGAAGTAACTAATGTTTCAGCCCTGTTTTAAACTCCATTTATATAATAACATTTAGTGTAATTTGCAAGTCACTGTTGCTGTTGGGTTTTACTTAAGAAGGCGTGAGGTCGGTGAACGTTTTCCAGTAACAAGTTTTAACAAAATAATATTGTGAGACTGTTTTACTGCTCACACCGAGTAACTGACAGAGACAATGATAGCTTAGGCAGTCCAACGTCCACCTTGGGACATTATTATCAAGATATTTCCCCCACTAGGAGCATAGCTCCATATGTGCTTGATTCATACCCGAGATGGGGTAATCATACTCTGTAATAATACTTGCGGTAACCGTGGGCAACTTATTGAGTAATCATTCTCGTACTTGATTACATTGGTCAAAAAGGCCAAGTAATCGTAATTGTACTTGATTACATTGCCAGAATTTACAATCGTAATCATGATTACTTATCATGTTTACATTTTTCTGTTGCATATTTACTTTTCTATTGGTCTATTTCTATTATACATTGGTCTTCCTTTGTTTTCCTGTCTAGATCGTTGAAAATTTCTGGTGCAGAAACTGGTGGAACTATTGATCAATAAGTATTATTCTTACCTTAATATTATTCATAAAGTAGCAGTAAACATATATTGAGTAGCAGTTGTGCTTAAAGTTAGTTAGATAAAGTATTTTAGAACACTTTAGTCTAGTGAGTGATGATAGTGTAACTTAGATTTTGATAAGTTTGTAAACAAGATTTAATAAACCTGATTATGTGGTAGAATATATAGGAGACATAGTAACAAACATAAAACTACTTACACAAGATAATATCTGAATAAGCCAGAACCTGCTAGATACTTTGATTAGCAATCACATAAATAAGGCAGTCTAGTGTAAAGTAATTGATTGTATTTAAATTAGATCACTCGTGTTATTATTATAATGTTAGCGTTTGTGATAGGGTAGATAGTCAGCCGAGTCATTAAAATCTGCTGTAACATAAAGTGTGCTGTAGTACACAGGAAACAGTCTTTCTAAAGACTATCTTAGTTTTAAAAGTGTAATGTTTGAGCACAGGAAACAGTCTTCTTAAATACTACATAGTGAATAGTGTAAACATAGTTGACTAAACTATTTTGAATAGCTAATTAGATTATTATCATTATTATTAAATAAATTCTGATATGGCACCTTGCAAGTGGCAAGTCAAGGCAAAGCGACACTTGGTGTGCGATGACTGCCACAGCTGGGTGGATTTTGCCTTGTCTGGCTGTGGGAAGTCATGGGCAGATACTAAGGATGAGGGATTCATGTTTCAGTGCGAGGGGTGTTGTAAGGTAGAATGTCTGCAGAAGGAGGCAGTTAGGTTGACAGATATCGTGAATGGGATGGAGATGAGAATTGGCAAGGAGAGAGGTGGAGTGAATAGAAAAGACAGGGAGAGAGTTGGGAATACTGTGAGACTCAAGGAGCAGTGTAGTGGCAAGAAGACTGAGGAAAGGAGACTGAGAGGAGGGAAGGTTATTGGAGGGGAAGAAATTGGAGAAATGATGGTAGGGAACGTGACAGGCATGAAGGTGGTCGGGGAGAAAGAGACCGTAGAGAAGGAGGTAGGAGGGAAAGTGAGATGGGAGAGGTGAGAAGAAAAAGGGATGGGAGGAAAGTTGACGAGGTGAAAGGAAGTGAGAGTAAATGTGACAAATGAGAAGTTGATAAAAGGGACAATGTCAGGAGGAAAGGTGACAAGAGAAAAAACAACAGGAAAGAATGGAATGGAAGAGAATGTGACAGGAGAGAAGACGACAGGAGGAAAAGACAACAACCAGACAGATGCAAACCGGACAAGGAGCTACTCTGAGGCAGCGATTAAGGGGGCAATGAGAATAGAGAGGGTGTTCATGGGTGGCTCTATTCTCAGAAAGATAGATAAGACACTAAGCGAGGGGGAGGACGTAGTTGTTTGTTTACCGGGGGTGGTGGTGGTTAGGATAGAATATGTGACTGAAAGGGTAGAGAAGGTATTGGAGCATGTACTAGTACACATAGGGACAAATAATGCAGACAGGGAGGGAACAACTGGGATAGTACAGAAGTATAGACAGTTAGTGAGGAAGTTAAAAAGACAAGAGTTAAACGGATTATTCTCTCAGGAATTTTGCCAGTAATGGGAGGAAAGCAAACCAAAGGCTAAGTTCAAGGGGGCAGAATCAGACAATTTAGGACAGTTAATTGTAACCCTGGAAATGGTAGCTAAATAAATAATAAGGGCTATGAAGGATAATAAATCACCTGGAGTGGATGTGATTCCGCCAAACTACTATTGGAAATTATAGAACAAATTACCGTACCGCTTGCAACAGTTTTTAACTTGTCATTAGAAGAGGGAGTGGTTCTTTTAGAATGGAAAAAAGCAAACATTATACCGTGATTTAAAAACTGGGCCAAGAGGCCCTGAAGTCCTTTGAAGTTTGGGAGGCCCTGGGGGGGTAGAATGATTCAATCAAATACATATTTCTTGTGTATAGTGGCACTACGACATGAAATGTCTATTAGAGTCATTATTCATATGAAAACAAAATATTAATTGCTAGTAATACCGCTGTATCATACAATAACAATGGAGGCAGTACTCAACACAGTGGTACTCGTTCACAGGGTGTCTTTATTTCGGCAAATACCTATTTACTACAGTACATCAGCCCTTAAGGCAAAATCCAGTGCCCCTCAATGACACATCATTAATCTGGCCAATGCCATGGCCTGCAGCCTTTGTAGCATCTACTAGGGTTGTAGTCTCTTAAGGACACTGTCCAATACGTTACAAACATACTACATTACATAACATCTCATTTTTGGGGACCCTGAGGTGCCCTTAAATTGATTCAATTAAATACAGATTTCTTGTGTATAGTGGCACTACCACATGGAATGTCAACACCAAATTAGAGAAAAAGTTATTGCAGAGTTTTTGAGAAAATAGGCAAACTGTGAAAATTTAGCATTTGGGAGGCCCTGGGATGCCCTTGGAATGATTCAATCGAATACAGATTTCTTGTGCATAGTGGCACTACCACATTAAATGTCTATGCAAATAAGAGAAAAAGTTACTGAAGAGTTTTTGAAAAAATAGGCAAAATGTGAAAATGTACCAGTTTGGGGGGGCACTGGGGGGTACAATGATTCAATCAAATACAGATTTCTCGTGCATAGTGACAGTACCCTAAGATGTCTATGCAAAATTTGATAAAAAGTTGGCAAACGGTTTCTGAGATATGGCGGCTAATGGTGAACAGCGCACGCAGAGTGATGGCATAAGTTTGTTGAACCTTCGGCCCAAAGGACTAAAAAGGTTCAAGAAACAAGTCAGAGAACCACAGACCAGTGAGTTTAACATCGGTGATTTGCAAATTATTAGAAAGACTAATTAAAGATCACATGATGGATTTTCTTGTTAAACACAACTTGAAAAGCGAGGTCATGCTTAACAAATATGTTGTTTTTTGGAAGATATCATTAAATAGGTAGACGAGGGATCACCAGTAGATATCACTTACTTAGATTTTCAGAAAGCTTTCAACTAAGTGCCACATCAAAGATTACTGCTTAAACTAAAGGCCCATAGCATAGGAAATGGTACAATTACCTGGATAGAAAAATGGCTGATTGACAGAAGGCAAAGGGTAGTAGTCGATGGGGAGGCTTAAAACTGGAAATCAGTTTTGAGTGGGGTACCCCACGGATCAGTACTGGGACCTATATTATTCTTAATATATATCAACGATTTGGACGATGATATAACAAGGTATTGAAATTTGTGGATGATACAAAAGTGTTTAGATGGATTAAACGTGATGGAGATAGACAGCATTTACAAGATCTTGACAGGTTGAATAAATGGTCTGAAAAGTGGCACATGTTAAATTTGGGGAAATGTAAATGCCTCCACACAGGACATGGGAACGAAGATGTACAATATACAATGGGGGGTACTGTACTAAGTGAGGTGGACTTTGTGTAATACATACCTTCCAAGCTGGATTTGATATTCACAAATGAGGAGTACATGGTGGACAACTTTTGACATACCCACTAGGGAAGAGTGACCATGTTGGCTTGTTATGGTCCTACATTACATACATGGATCTCAATACAAACAATGACAACTTGCCAATGCAGAGGAGGAAGAGAATTTCTGAAAAGGTGACTATGTTCGATAGGGACAAATATTGAAGAAATATACTGGGACAGTCTATTTGAAGACAAATGTGGAACTGAATGTTGGATCATGTTAAAACACATATAGGTGAACTTGTAGCGAAGTTTGTGCCAAAAATGAAAAGGAGGATAAACAAGCAGAGTAAACCTGCATGGATGACAAATCAAGTTCGCAAGTATGTTAAGAAGAAACATGAACTGTGGAAAAAATATGTGTCCACAGGTAGAAACATAGACCACATGGAGTATGTGAAACAGATAAATTTTGCGATGAATGTATGCAAGCAAGCTTGTGACAAAATTTCAAGAAAAATCCAAAGAAATTCCATGGATATGTGAGAGAAAGCCAGAAAGTGAAGATTGGTGTGCCACAGGTTGACAAGAAAGGTAGTGGCAAGACATACTGACAAGGAGACCGCAGATGTGTTGTATGACTTTTTCAAATCGATTTTTATTCAGAAGATACTGACCCTCCAGCATTCTGTAGTAGAGTGAATGGTGAAGATGTTGTCAGTGTCAGTGATATATAATTCAGTGTGGAGGATGTATATATAACAAGTTACATACATTACAACCAGACATGTCTCCAGGATCTCACAAAATGAACCCGAAGTTACCAAAAGAATGTGAGAGACAATTAGCCAAGACACTGTACTTGTATTCAACCAAACCGCCCAAAGTAGGGAGGTCGGAAGAAATCACGCAAACGCATTTGCATTGGGACGCAATGTTAAATCGCCTATGTTTAAAAAATTGTAAGTCCCTTGATTTATAAAGACTGATCATATATTTTATATCAAAAGAAACATAAATATGTCTTCTTTGTGATAAAAATACCTGCTTTTGCAAACTCGTAATGCTTCATACAGATATTCGTGATGAAACAATGACACCCACAGAAATTTCATTTAATTGCGGGCGCAGCCATATTTAATCTCGCGGAAGGGTGGTGTTTTCATAAAATCATGTGCTCGCGTTATTACCCGCCATGCTATGTTTGGCGGTATGGTTTAAATCGCAAAATGATACTCTTTCTTCTGGCGTGTTTCTTGTATGAATTTAAATAAAATTTAGAAAAATATGATATGTTGAACATTGACCATATTTAGAGAGGATCTAAGGTATTAACAACTTGCGGAAACTCTGGCAAACTACATCTTTGCTATTTAGTAATGTATAAACGTAATATTAATGCAAATTTGGCGGAGATACACCTTTGCCCATTTTTGCCCCAAGCTCGAACGTAGAGGTACCCCATGTCCGGCAACGAATTTCTTCTATTATCGCTCACATGCCAGGCGTACATATTATTGCAATCTTTTATTTTGAAGTTGTGTTTTAGCCATGCATTTGTTATTCGTGTTTACATATGCACAGATATGCTATCATATATTAAATGGTGGATGTTATATGAATATTTAAAATTTATTTTCATGTTGTAATCATGCAAAAATATATGACAATTAATAACAACAAATAAATCAGACATCTGATGTACTTCTAATTACACTGCATTGATCTTGCTGTAACTAACTGCACACTATAAACATTGGCTTGTTGGTCGTTTTTTGGGGTTGTTTTTTACTGTATCTTCCTAGAACTATTTTGTATATGAATATATAACATGATTTAATTTTCCTGGTGGTGGTACGGTGCAACATTTTGTTTCAGCGGTGATGGGTATGTATGCTTTTTCAACATTTTATTTTTGAATGCTGCAAGGACATTCTTTCTTAGCAATTAAATGCGGTGCTTTATGAATAAAACAAGGTGCATCAAACAGGTTGTTGAAATCCGTTCTAAACGACTTAGAAACATCATAGTTTCTCACTGGATGTAAAGCACTTGGACTTATCAGGAGCTGATCACCTGCCCCCCCTGATGCCTGATCGAAGACAAGAGTGTTCACATCTTGGACATGAACACTCACTACCAGCAACTCGTGTCATTCTGCCAGGAGTCATGCAGAAACATGAATGAGTTAGTGAGTGGGACGAGTACGCTTATCTTTGGAGACTCTACTCGCACTAAGAAGGACAAGGTGTTTGGAATGCTGACAACATTTTCTGATGTAGATGCAGATGTGGAAGTGATTCTTCATATCCTACTACCAGCCATCACTGTTCTCTGCAAATGGATCTTTGTAGATACAACAGCAAATGGATCTTTGTAGATACAACATTACATCAGATAGTTGCATAGCAATATGTACATATATATATTATATATTGCTATGCAACTTTGAATTATCTGATGTAATGTATATATATATATATATACATATATATATATAATGTTGTACATGCATGCTGTGTAGCGGAATGCTTATTGTTGCTTGCAGTAGTTGGCTATCCTTTTCACTTATGCGGACACACACACAAACCTACATATGTTTACATAATTATATGGTACAAGGCCAAATCAGAATGTTTACATCAATGCATGCAATATTTGGCTATACTCTCACACACACTTTACTAACTTTGCATACATGAGTCCACATGATTTTGCTGGTATACCTGCCACTTCTAAAACATGTCAGATTCTGTTGATATCCACAAAATGGAAACCATTAAAGCATAACCTCCAACCTATGGGTAGCAGGCTTTCCAAGCTGGATGAGCGTGGTGTATGACTGTGTACACGTATATATGCTGGATGACGATTTGAAAGTGGGGGACCTGGAGATACTTTTGTAAGCTTTTCCGAAAGGTTAGTTGCTTAGTTAATTAACATAATTTTATGTAAAATTCCTTTTGTAAATTATATTTAAAGGAAATACATAAAATATCAAGTCTTAGTTAAGATTGTTGTATTGTACAAGATTATATTTTCACATTTCCTTCAGATAAAAAAAACTGTCACACAAATTTATTCAATGACCTTTACATAAGTGTCCTTAACTTCACCAATTTTTATCACAGAGAGTTAAAACCGGTATGGCTGTCTATCTCTTAAATATACCTTTCCAATGGTGTATCACATTTGCCAATCTGATGAATTATTGCATTTTCACCGACCTCCCTACCCAAAGTCAGACTGAAACTGAAAGAGTGGTTAAACACTGGAATGACTTACCAAATTATGTTATAACTGCCACAACAACCAATGCCTTTAAGGCCAAATTGAACAGATATTGGAAATCCAAAGGAAAGGACAGATGTGGAATAAATCAAGCCCAGCTTGTAAATATCCATTAAACCTTAAGTGTATGTGTCTCCCCAACTCTGTCTCTTGAAGTTGAGCCCGACTTGTCTTTAGATTTAAGTTTAGTCGTAACTAAGTTTCGATCTCTCCGACTCTCAACCGTAGCACCGTAATACCGTGTACAACAATGCTATGCGATTGTACGTATCAATACCTTTAGCGGACACATGATCGGTCGCGTCTGCTTCGTGCTCATTGTATCTGTTAGCGAGATTTGACAACTGTTGATGATTTAAACGCACAATGTTTTCGTTCGTCTTATTGGAAGCCATTTTCCCCATAATTTGTGGCGCCGCCTGTCGGACCAATATGATAACCTGAGTACAACGATGCCCTCTTGAGGGTGGTTATGAATTAGCGCAAACTTTCTTGATGTTGCCAAGGTGTCGCCTCTTTCGTTTCTCACACGTACGCCAAATTTGCCTGTTGCCGTTTCCGAAATATTTGTTCGTTTCCATACTTACGCATCACTGTTGGTTTTTCTAAGGTCTGGCCACGTCGTTGTAGGAGTTGTTTGGGTCTTCTTCTGAGGAGGATGTTGTTGGTGAATATACTTGCTGGTACTATATATCTTCAAGTAGCACTTTTGGTCAGAAATGAAGAAATAAGAAATATAGTATTAATCAGTAACTTGATTGAAGAACGCCAAAATTACACGTCGCCCCATCTGGAGTAAATGTGAAATGCAAAAGAGGACGCCACTCCAGAAGTAGCACGCGCTGACGCGGCGAAAAGCGGGTGCCTGTGTGAAGCGCTCAGGGTTTGAAACGTCAATAACTTAAAAACTATTCAAAATTTCTGTATACACCCAGCGACACATTTGTAGACGGCATAATTATCTTTACGATGATATAAAAAACATGAAATTCCGCGACCGGAACTCCACGTACACCCTTTTGAAATATTGAGCCCCCCAAGTTCTCCACCCCCCGGACGAATTTCGTAAATGTCTAAATCTACGAAACATCTCAATGGGCCCGCTAGATCACATGCCAAATTTCAGCCCGATACATACAAAACTGACGGAGATGTGGGGCAGAAAGAAACAGAGAGCGAACTGTTTTATAATATACAAACCAGATTAAGTTTTTGAAGAATATAAAAAAATGGTCACTCTACCACGTACTGACGAACAAAGCATTAAAAAACGCAGTAACATTGACGAAAGGCGCCTTAAAGACTATAACGATACACCTGTAATATACAAACTACCACGACAAGCCATTAACAGGCAAAAAGGAAGGCCTGCGTTCAGTGAGATTGTCAATATCTTGTCGCGTCGTGTACTACTGTGAACGAAATTCTAACAATGTCGTTGTGATAGAGATTAGTAAACACAAGTACAGAAGAATAAAGACATTATGCAGGGCGGTCATGTCATGGCATTTTGCTGGATACAACAAAGTTATATAGTGTCGTTTGGCCGACTCTACACCCGACTTTGTGAACTCCCGTGTATTCAATCATTTTGATAATGTAATTGCGTTTGGAATTGTGTTAGAGATATCAAAATGTACCAAAAAATAAGTGCTGGATAAAGTTTGTCTTTGAAAACTCGATATATGAACGTTATCGTTTGTAAGTTGCAGTGGCTATAAATATATAACCTGAGTACAACGATGCCCTCTTGCGGATGGTTATGAATTAGGGATTAAATTCTTCAAAGTTGGAACAAACGCCGAAAATGTAGAGGAGACGCTATGGGTAGATGGGGTTAGTTGGGGTTTGACCACATTAAGGATTCGTCCGCCATTACCCAGAGTTCACAATAGAAATAGCATTATGCAGGTTGTGTGAATTTCTGAGAGGACTTGTGTAGTGTCGAGTGAGTAGAAATGATGCAACTGCAGCGTGATATCAGAGCTGTCAAATTATGACAGTTGTCAGTCGGTGCTTTTCTGCATAAATTATAGATTTAGGTGCCATTTGGATTGATGATGTCATCATGGCAAATCACTGACTGGTTCTCTGGTCTGGTTCTAGCATAAATGAAGGGGTGTCACGTTAGAAAGTGGTTTGTGGGAAAATGTGGTATGACAATTTCACGAATTTTGCACAGCATGTGTGTGAATAGAGGTTAAATATGGTGTTAAATTTTAAAGAAAATTGTACGAGAAAATTTGCAGGAAATTAAGGAAACATAATGGCCGCCTATGGCTATGCCTTTGCGGCTATAGCCTAGGGAAATCTAACATGGTCTCACCCCATTTGAAACTCTTTCTAAACGGCCTTCCTTAAAACCATAAATAGTTTGAAACTGATTGGATTTATGGCAATATACACATTCATCTCCAACATGGCTTTCAATCTTAGGTCTCTTGCCAGATACAGCTAATGCAATGTTATATCTTATATTACGACAGTTCTGATTGCAGGATCAACTTGATTTATCAATGACAGTGATCAGAAATATTCTTCCTTCCTTATCTAATATTAAGAGAGTTCATAGTTTCTGGTTCCAGTAGATAGTGTTAATGAAGATTCATGACATGAAAAATAATAAAAAATAATAATTGCTCAAATAAATAAAATGGATTTGTGTACTGTTTTTGGATTCCACAGCTTTGAGATGATACTTCACTTGTTGAAGTGCCTTCAGTAATGTTAAGCATATTAAAAAGTGACCTTTTTAAAAACGAGGTAATTGTGACTCACATCGTCGATGGTTTCTTAATTATGTGGGTTCGTTAAATGCATAAATTTTCTTGGTTTGGGATTATCTGTCAAAGCAAGTAAACAGGATATTGAACGATGAGACTATACAGTATGTTTTCTACAAAAATCACAAAATTGACAGGACAAAATATTGCCAGCTATTTTTGGCTAATGTGTGGAATAGGCCACTGCAACTTAACACCCGGTTTGCTGTGGTGGAACACATATCAGAAATATCCCTACTTTAACAGACCTAACTAGATTCAGATTCAGACTGTTTATTACCAAGTAGCATTTCAAATGTACAAGGAATTCTTGGCGTTGTGGCGTCAACATACATGCACGCTTGTCTACCCTGCCCCCCATCATGCACACGCAAAATATACAATCAGAAACATTATGAAACTGTGCTAAAACTAGTATAAATTTAAACCAAGGCCAACTGCCAACATATTTTAAGACAGTCGTACGTCTATTGACATAAAGTGAACTTGATAACATAATATTAATACCGTCTGAACGTTACCTAAAGAGTATACATGTAGTTAAATAAATAATAAATAAATGTATAAATAAATTAGCTGACGATATAAAAACTAAGCTGACAGTTAAAAAGTGTGTACATACATGTAGTCAAATTAATAAATAATAAATAAATAACTAATAAAATAAATAACTAAAAAAATTATAAATAAATAATTTAGCAAGGCGACATATAATCTAAACCGACTGAAAACAGTATCATGGCATCTCGCGGTTCAAGTGACTCACAGCCTGCGGATAAAAACTATTTATTAATCTAGTGATCCTTGTCTTAATACTTCTATAGCGCTTGCCAGAGGGAAGACGTTCAAAGAGATGGTTGGCTGGGTGGGTAGTATCACATACAATGCTCTTGGATTTTCGCGCACAGCGAGCATGGTAAATAGATTCAATGGATGGCAACTCGCGCCCAATGATTCTAGATGCGCCCTTCATGATAACTTCTAGCCGTTGTTTCTCCTCCTGACTGGCGCGGCCAAACCACACTACAATCGAGAAAGTGAGGATATTTTAAATGATTGCACGGTAGAATCGTATCATAATCTCCTGAGCAATGCCGAATCTCCTGAGCTGCCTCAGGAAGAACAGGCGTTGTTGTGCCTTTTTTGTAATGCACAGTGTGTTTGTGCACCAGCTGAGATCGTTTGAAATTGTTGTTCCAAGGAATCTAAAAGATTCAACCTGCTCGACCTCCACGCCATTTATCGAAAGAGGGTGGATGGGAGTCTTCTTTTTACGAAAATCAACAATCATTTCTTTAGTCTTTGAAACGTTCAATTCGAAATTGTTATCCGCACACCAACCAACCATTCTGTGAACTTCCTCCCTGTATGGCGTCTCAGCCGCATTCTCAATGCAGCCTTCCACAGTAGTGTCATCGGAAAACTTGATCACAAGGACCGATTGGTCCACGGAAACACAGTCATTTGTGAAGATAGTAAACAGGAAGGGGGGATAGCACACAACCTTGTGGGGCACCTGTATTTAGGATAAGAGGTCTGGAGATAAAGTTGTTGACTCTGAGCTGAAGTCAATGAACAGGATCCTGGCATAGGTTCCTGGCCTCTCTAGGTGCTTCAGAATGTGATGCAGACCTAAAGCTACCGCATCGTCTACTGATCTGTTTGCTTGATATGCAAACTGGTGCGAGTCCAGGAGGCCGTCGGTGACCGACTTCAGGTACTTGAGTACTATGCACTCGAACATTTTCATGGCGACTGAGGTCAGTGCCACTGGATGGTAGTCGTTCAACCCTGTGATGTTGGACTTCTTGGGAATAGGTATGATAGTGGAAGTTTTGAAGCAGACTGGAACTCAGCACTGCTGGAGAGAGGAGTTGTAGACGTCCATAAACACCGCAGAGAGTTGGTCGGCGCAGTTTTTCAGGGTAGATGTGGAGATGTTGTCTGGACCCGAAGCCTTCCGCGTGCTCTGTCTCCTGAACAGTTTCCTCACCTCAGTTTCCTGGACTATGAAGGGTGGAGACAGAGAGGTACCTGCTGGAAGTGGTGAATAGTTAAGCTTGTCAAATCTGCTGTAAAAGTCGTTCAGGTGATCAGAGAATGAGGGTTCACTGCCGTTGGTGGCCGCTGCGTGTTCCTTGTACTGCGTAATCTGCCGCAGGCCATTCCAGACAGATCTGGTCCTCAAGTTTGCGTTTGTATACAGATTTGACCGCCTTCTGCGCCTCGCACTTAGCTCTCCTGAATTCTTCCCTGCTGCCGCTGATGAACACCGCGTTCTTCGCCGCCAGTTTCTGCTTGATGTCCCTGGTGAACCAAGGTTTGTCGTTGCAATACAGGGTGACAGTCTTGGTCTCCGTGCACAGCTCCTCACACCAGTTGATGTAGGATGTCATGGTGTCAGCGTACACATCTAGGTCAGGACATGCCTCTTTAAACATGTCCCAATCTGTGCACTCCAGGCATCCACGAAGAGCTGCAGTCGACTCGTCCGTCCGCTTCTTGACAGTCTTCTTTGATGGCTTCAAAGTTTTCAGTTTCTGTCGTTACGTGGGGATGAGGAAGACCATTGCGTGATCGGACTCTCTGAGGGGAGCCCTGGTGGTGGCACGGTACGCATCCTTAAAGACTGTAGCAGTGATCCAGGACCTTGCTATTGCGTGTGGCACAGTCTACGTGCTCCTTGTACCAGGGCAGTACCTTCTTCAAATTTGTGTGATTAAAGTCACCCAGAATGATGACTACGCTGACAGGATAGGTCAACTCTGCTGCCACCACCTGAGCAGCCAACTGGCTGACTGCCTTGGTAGCACTGGCATCAGGGGGGATGTAAACACCCAACAGCACGACCGAAGAGAACTGTCTCGGGGAATAGAACGGCTTGCAGTTGATAGTTAGAGTTTCCAGTTCACGAGAACACGAAGAAGAGATAAGCTGAGCCAAGGCTCTTAATCTTGGGAATTATACATTACCTCTATAACGGAAGGACACTTTAATGTGCGTGCACAGGGTAGGCAGGAAGCACCGCGTATATTTCCTTCCTTCGTGTATGCGCCCACACTTTTAATCTACGTCTACGTGCATATTTAAAAAAAACATAAGGAATTTATTTCTTACGGTTATCATGACAATTGTTTCCTTTGCAGTGTTTCTTTATACAAGCTATCAATAAATCGTTTCGCCACATGTTGAATCTAATGGCAATTAATTATTTTTAAAATCATATTTTTTTGAATTGTACGCATTGGAGTGAATTCCAGTGGACTAAACTTTACGATTTTCAGTACAAAATTGGCAAAGCCAAAGAATTTGGCCAGTGTTCCTTTATAAATTGAGGCAAGTTGTATCAGCCGATCTATGCAGATATTGTCCTATTGCTAGATAGTATATAGATGTAATGCTAGGGTAAACGTTGCGGTCTTTCTTAACGACCTTTTGAGCTAAATTCAGGGTTTACGTGTTCGGGACACAAAGACAATTTTGAAGTTGAACTTCAAAACAAGTTTCAACAAAACACAGGCAGTATTGTCAGTAATCTTGTTGTTTTGTTTTCCTTAATTTTACATTCACGCCCGTGGGCGGTACCTTCTTTGTGTACAGCATGGATCGTCCCAATCAAGGGAAACACTGTCAATTGTATTATTATTTGATTTACAACATTTAACAAGATTGCCATCCAGAAAATTACTCTGGATGGCAGGTGGACAAGGAAGCCTTTTGGCTTATCGAGAGTCCAATACTTTTTATCTACATGTATCCCGCCTTTTTTAGGTGTGTGTCGATTTTATTTTTAAACATATTCACGCTACTAGCACCAACACAATCAGGAGATAATCTGTTCCATTCATTTACAGTCCTTTGTGAGAATGAGAACTTTCTTATATCTAATCTACACTGCTCCTTTACTAATGTAGCTTCATGTCCTCTGGTCCTTCTATCTTTCTTAACTGAGAAAAAAATGTTTCTATCAATATTTTCATAACCATTCAATATTTTAAACACTTCTATGTGATCTCCTCTCAATCTCCTGGTCTCTAGTGTTGTTAAACCACATTCTTTTAGGCGTATTTCGTAACTAAGATCCCTCAGATTTGGTATCATTTTAGTCGCTCTCCTCTGTACTCTTTCTAGCATATCTATGTCCTTCTTGCGATATGGCCTCCATGCTTGTATACAATATTCTAAATGAGGCCTCACTATTGTTTTGTACAGCTGTACTATTAATTCTTTTTTCTTATACGCTATATTTCGCCTAATTAATCCAAGGATTTTATTTCCCTTTGACGCTGCAATTCCGCACTGCTCTGAAACCTTCATATCAGCACTAATGGTTAACCCCAAGTCCTTTTCTTTTACAGTAGTACTTAGAACAGTACCCCCCATTTTATATTTTACCTCTTCATTCCCATGACCTGTGGAGGCATTTACATTTCCCAAAATTGAACAGCATTTGCCACTTTTCAGACCATTTGATCAACCTATCAAGATCATCTTGTAAATGCTGTCTGTCTCCATCACTTTTAATCCTTCTAAACATTTTTGTATCATCCGCAAATTTTAACACCTTGCTTGTTATATCATCGTCCAAATCGTTGATATATATTAAGAATAATATAGGTCCTAGTACTGATCCCTGTGGTACCCCACTCAATACCGATTTCCAGTTTGAAGCCTCCCCATCAACTACTACACGTTGTCTTCTGTCATTCAGCCATTTTTCTATCCAGTTTATTATACCATTTCCTATGCCATGGGCCTTTAGCTTAAGGAGTAATCTTTGATGTGGTACTTTGTCGAAAGCTTTTTGAAAATCTAAATAGATGATATCTACTGGTGATCCCTCATCTACCCACCTAGTGATGTCTTCCAAAAAACATAACATATTTGTTAAGCATGACCTCGCTTTTAAAAACCCATGTTGAGATGGGTTTATCAAGTTATGTTTAACAAGAAAATCCACCATGTGATCTTTAATTAGTCTTTCTAATAATTTGCAAATCACTGATGTTAAACTCACTGGTCTATAGTTCTCTGACTTGTTTCTCGAACCTTTTTTAAATAACGGTATAATGTTTGCCTCTTTCCATTCTAAAGGAACCACTCCCTCTTCTAATGACAAATTGAAAACCGCGGTACGCTAATTTGTTCTACAATTTCCAATAGTGGTTTGGGCGGAATCCCGTCCACTCCAGGTGATTTATTATCCTTCATAGCCCTTATTTTTTTAGCTACCATTTCCGAGGTTACAACTAACTGTCCTAAATAGTTTGAATCTGCCCCCTTGAACTTAGCCTCTGGTACTGGCAGTGAACTAATATCTTCCCTGGTAAACACTGAACTAAAATACTCATTCAGGTCTTCTGCCATTAAGAATCCCTCTGATATTGTATTTCCAGCACTATCTTCTAGAGGACCGACCTTATCCTGAACTTTCTGTTTGCTTCGAATATACGCATAAAAACTCTTACTGTCATGTTTTATATTACTAGCTAATTTTTTTTCATAGCTTCTCTTTGAATTTCTAATTTCAGCTGTAGCTTGATTAAGTGCTTCTTTATAAATGTTGTAGTCTTCATCATTTCCAGTACATCTATATGACTTCCACATCATTTGTTTATACTTAATTTTTCTAATGGCTTCTTTCGATAAGTGTTTCTTTTTAGACCGTTTCCCTTGTTTTTTGAAAGGTACAAATTTATCGACTATGCACTTAATTTCACTATTTAAGATATTCCAGCATTCGGTTGCTGTCTTATTCTTCAGTGTGTTATTCCAGTCTATCTTTGCTAAATATTTCCTCATGTCCTTATACCTTCCTTTGTGGAAATTTCTCCTATACTGCTTTTTACTATTCCTTTCTGATTTTACTTTGATGGTAAAATGTATCTGGTTGTGATCACTACTCCCCAGTGGCTCACATATCATCACAGTACAGTGTACACAGACTTGTGTGTCATAAAATAGGGGCAGTGAAATAGGAGCAGTAAAGTACAAAACATACAACAGTGCAATCCTACAATTTCCAAACAAAATATAATAATACATAAATAGTTAAATAAATACAAGAGACAATGCATCAGAAGATGTAAAACAAATGTAGTGAATTATTGAAAACATAATTTAAAGTAAGAGCTAGATAGATGGTTGACTCTTCCATGTGTACTATATATAGTGTCCCAAGTTTATGCATCGCAAAATTCCATGACAATGCTGTACTGTTTTTGTTTTTTTTAAACCAGAAACGTGCATGTACACATACTTTTAACATACCAACCAATTGAGTTATCTACCAACAGGAGCTGCCAATACAGCATAACGTTTTACAGAAGCATTCAAACAGAAGAAAAACATGACACAATATCAAGGAGACACTGAAGTGGACGGTGCACGAACATAGGACGCACAACCATACATATTATAGAATATTTGATTTCTTAAAATCACTTAAACTTATAAGGCGCCTACAATCATATTTAAAGAGATACCTAATTATCTTATTAATATTTGTAGTTTAATTTTGACCGTTGCGTGTAATCCCATAATCAAAACGTAGAAAGTTGTGTTGTTATTTTTGTTTGTTTTCCTGTTATTTTAGATTCACACCAAGGGTAGGACTAAATGGATTGAAGTACTATTGCTTTTGAGTACAGCATGGATTAAGGACACCTGTAAGTGAATATTATCCATATGTCATCATCTACTGAGCTAGGCTAGCATCTGTTGAAAAAAATCATGAATTGTTTTATAAAAATAAAAAATATATTAAAACAAAATTTTAATTGGATTTATTTGAATCTGGTATTTAGACATTTATGTAGATGTTTCTATTGTGCTTTACTGCTTTAAGAAAGGGAATAGCTCAAACATCTGGAAATGATTAAATAAAATATCCTTGTTGGGTTTTGCTTATCCATTTCCGGACATTGCAGCCTTGATGGATTGTCTATAGACAGCTCTTTCGTTTGCCAGTCTCCCCACTCGCCAGACGTCTATGGAACGATATTAGGGCCATAATTCCACAATGCTACATTGTTGATTTCTGACTTTCGATTATCCATTTACGCCGAGATTGTCGAATTCTGACTTTCGATTATCCGTTTACGCTGTCATTGTGCAGGATTGTTGTCAAATAAATCACTAGAATGGCGTTTGGTCAAATATTTCTCCAAAATATTTTCTCCAAAATATTTTCTCCAAAAAATTTTCTCAAAAATATTTTCTCAAAAAAGTTCTCGAAAAGATAATCTGGCACAAATTGCACTCAGTGACCTAAGCAGCTAAGCAACTTGCAAATACTGAAGTATCCCTTGCAAGTCAGGCCAAAGCAATTATATAATTGCTTTGGTCAGGCCTTGCGCTGTCATCACCAACGTCACGACGTAGTGTACAGATTACTTAAATCAAGCATTTTTCACCCACGTTATGAGCTGTTTTATTAAAGTTGGAGTTTAAAAGAACTCAAAAGTCGATGAACGGAAGAAACGAAGTGCCAAGCAGTCTGGCAGAAAACGCGAATTTATTGTCAGGTAGGTTGGTACTGTGTGTGAGCGATAATTCGTGATGTTTCGAAAACTGTCAATAATAGATTTAACAAGATTTAACAAGATTGCCATCCAGAAAATTACTCTGGATGGCAGGTGGACAAGGAAGCCTTTTGGCTTATCGAGAGTCCAATACTTTTTATCTACATGTATCCCGCCTTTTTAAGGTGTGTGTCGATTTTATTTTTAAACATATTCATGCTACTAGCACCAACACAATCAGGAGATAATCTGTTCCATTCATTTACAGTCCTTTGTGAGAATGAGAACTTTCTTATATCTAATCTACACTGCTCCTTTACTAATGTAACTTCATGTCCTCTGGTCCTTCTATTTTTCTTAACTGAGAAAAAAATGTTTCTATCAATATTTTCATAACCATTCAATATTTTAAACACTTCTATGTGATCTCCTCTCAATCTCCTGGTCTCTAATGTTGTTAAACCACATTCTTTTAGGCGTATTTCGTAACTAAGATCCCTCAGATTTGGTATCATTTTAGTCGCTCTCCTCTGTACTCTTTCTAGCATATCTATGTCCTTCTTGCGATATGGCCTCCATGCTTGTATACAATATTCTAAATGAGGCCTCACTATTGTTTTGTACAGCGGTACTATTAATTCTTTTTTCTTATACGCTATATTTCGCCTAATTAATCCAAGGATTTGATTTCCCTTTGACGCTGCAATTCCGCACTGCTCTGAAACCTTCATATCAGCACTAATGGTTAACCCCAAGTCCTTTTCTTTTACAGTAGTACTTAGAACAGTACCCCCATTTTATATTTTACCTCTTCATTCCCATGACCTGTGTGGAGGCATTTACATTTCCCAAAATTGAACAGCATTTGCCACTTTTCAGACCATTTGATCAACCTATCAAGATCATCTTGTAAATGCTGTCTGTCTCCATCACTTTTAATCCTTCTAAACACTTGTATCATCCGCAAATTTTAACACCTTGCTTGTTATATCATCGTCCAAATCGTTGATATATATTAAGAATAATATAGGTCCTAGTACTGATCCCTGTGGTACCCCACTCAATACCGATTTCCAGTTTGAAGCCTCCCCATCAACTACTACACGTTGTCTTCTGTCATTCAGCCATTTTTCTATCCAGTTTATTATACCATTTCCTATGCCATGGGCCTTTAGCTTAAGGAGTAATCTTTGATGTGGTACTTTGTCGAAAGCTTTTTGAAAATCTAAATAGATGATATCTACTGGTGATCCCTCATCTACCCACCTAGTGATGTCTTCCAAAAAACATAACATATTTGTTAAGCATGACCTCGCTTTTAAAATAATAAATTATATAAATAAATAATTATAAATATAATAATATTTATTCGTACTATAACGTGTACAATTCAGTGAAAGCAACGTATACATCCATCTAAAATGTATATAAAACGGTCAGTGCAGCCAGTCTCGTCTATGAAGCGTGAGCGTCTATGTCATGAATGGGGGAGGCTGTTTTTAAGTGAATATTATTAAACTTTAAAGATAATAATAGTGTGGAGTCTCCCATCACACTGTGATTTGTTTTGAATTTTGTTGACATTATGTAAATTGTTATTGTAAAATTTGTAGCTTAGTATTTGTTTTCATATTTTGTAGTTCTAGTTGTCTCCAGCGCTTGGCAATGTTCTATTAACTGACTAGTCTGTATTATTGTGGTTACAATGTAATGGTCTTATGAGGTCTCATTCTTTATATACTGGCACTGAGGGTGGTCACTACCAGGGTGCTTGTCGTCCTCAGTGGTTCTTTTACGTCCAAAATTGAGACGGGACCGACATTAATGTGATCACCGAGTCACGAGGGATACGCCGTCCCCAATTTTGAGAGCCAGATTTTTACACCAAATATCATGCCTGCTCGGTCCAGGTTTCGAACTCAGAGCACTGGCATGCCAGGTGGATGTGCTAACCACTACACTAGCCGCACTCTCTGTATAATTTGTTTCTGCTGTTGGGATAAATAAAATACATCCTTACCTTACCTAAGATGGGAGGGTGTGTTTCTATATTTCATAAAAACCAGCACAAACCCTTGGAGTAACATACACTATCGAGAGGGATGCGGGGGTACCAGCCCAGCCTGATCACAGTGCTTTCTTCTATATCATGAGCAGTCTTACTCCAAACCCACTATACTTTATCTTAGTCACATATTGAACATAACTTGGGATAATGTCATTGTTTTTCATTTTACAGGTTAATGAAGAGGAGCTCAGCATGAAACTGCCGCAGAATAACATGTATAGGGATGTACATGGTGGTATGCACCAACTACCCAAATTTACACTGGGGAGTCTAGTGGAATACTTATCCCAGTGCGGAAAGAAGCTGGAGGAAAAGAGCAAGTCTCTATACAAAGAAAGACGAGTTATCTTAACATTAAACTAAAAGGACTGTAGGATTAAAGGTAAATGCGAATAACCATATGAGCTTAGTAGTTTGTACGTCCCTGTCAAATATGATACTGCCTTGATGAAATAATATTTTTCTTTGTCAATGGATACCAGCGGGCTTATTTGTAAGAGGTTTGGCAAATTTTTGTGTTAAATGTAAGAACAAACATTCAAAACCTAACAATAAATTATTGAGGACCAGTATTCAGGAAAACCCTGCCTCATAAACTTCGAATACTCCTGACCATTAACCAGTTTAAAAGAAACCTAACAGCTCCTTACTCGTGAATTATTATTTATATTACATTATATACGTGTCTGGGTAAATATATATAGGTGAAGCACAATACTGGGCCAAAAAAGAGGACTGGACAGCAAAAACAAAGTCTTGGATGGTAACCAAAATACATCTACACCTAAAATTAAAGAAGATAAGATATTTTTACTCACTGTTATGTGGCGCAATGCCAAGTGAAGTTCACGATGTAAGTTACATGGTGTCTTTTAACAAAAATATGAGAATGTGAAACACTTCAGAAATCAAAATTTGCTTGACTGATGTATGCTAGTACCTCATCAGAATCCAACCAAGACTTTTAAAATGTTAAGAATGATCAGAGCACTCTGGACGTGAAATGGTGGACACTAACTTATGTTATCCACCACATTGTCCACAACCACATTTTTTTTCAAACAATAATAAACAGCCAGGATGCATTTTTTGTCTCTTCTTTCTTCATGGGCCTAAGATACAGCACAAATGTTATCAACAGGAACTGTCCGCAAACGAAGCTGGTTATGGAGTAAATATAGCATAAGTTACAGGACACCAATTTGGCCCAGTATTGTGCGACTCCACAATATTGATTATATATATTGTACATTGTTTTCTTCAGGTTATTGCGGTATATGCGTGTCAGCTGTTGTGTGGGCAGAGATGAGGAAGTCTGCCTCTTATAAAGTAGATGTGTCCATGAACAATGATGCGGTGGTGCAAGAAGCAGAATGTCGTGCTGGGCTGGGCCCTACAGCTCACTGCAAGCATGTTGCAGCAGTTCTGTTCGGCCTGACACTACTGTCAGACAGGAACTATCTTGACAGAAGTGACATGTACACAGGTAAGACGTTTTAAAAAAACACTTATTTTCTGCATTCAATGTATTATGTACAAATATTGGGGCAATTGTCAATGCACAACAAAATGGCAGTTAGTTTATCCCAATTTTGTACAAATAAGCTGGGTAGTTTCAAGAATGTGACACGCTCTTGTCAACATATCAGCAACAATAAATAAATGAAAGGGTTAAAATGTATATAAAATTCATAAATATGTAGCTGAATGTACACTTTGACTTGACCTGCAGGACCACCAGACGTTCCATCATGCTATACCTTTTAAAGAAACTCCTATCAAGTCCAGCAGATTACATGCAATTTGTGGGAAGGACAATTCCGACCTTATATATGATCTTCGATCAGAGCAACTGCAGAACGACTCTACTCCAGACAGGTTCACTCTATTTAACGAAACAAATCTTATATTCCTTTTACAGACCAATTGAAAAATAGTTACTTGTCAAAACATGGGCATTAGTGCAGTCTCTGGCTTTATGTATAAAGCAAAAAATACAATGTTGCTTATATCTCTGCATATACATATTTCAGGAAAGTCAGTAAATGCTAGTGATGCAGCTGTTCCCTCCTGCCAATCCACATGCCCTTGCCAACGACCACAGCTACTTGAAGTTAACTCAGTACTTGAAAGATGAAATGGTTAGTTATTTTCATGCTTTTCAATTCAATATACATACATACATCTGTATTTACACAATGTGCTCCATTGAAACAATGCACACGGTTACAATAGAGCACATTGGCTCAGTGACTAGAACGTTGGACTCTCAATCAAGAGAACCCGGGTTCGAATTCAGTGCAGCTGTGTTGAACCTTGGGCAAGTTCGTTCACTTTACGTTGCTCCAGTTCACTCAGCCATATGAATGAGTACCTGGCTATAGACAGTGGTGGATATTTGTGTACAAATAGCCTTTGTGCATTAATTGTGGCATGGCTGAATGCTTCCCAGAGAAGTTGAGATGGTGCTCGATCAAACAAGTCTGCTAGGGAGTAAAGTGTAAAGTGCTTTGAGCAGTCATCAGGACTGGATACTGCGTTATTATATAAGTGATTACTTTTTTATAAACATTACATTGTCACAGCACAGAGTCCAACTTACAAACCATTGTGCAATGCAGCTCTGAGCATTTCATTTGAAACTAAAAACAAAGTTAAAACTTGAAACAAAGAGGGGGTTTGTTGTATTGCGATTAATATCTGGTGATAATACAACTATATAGCTTAAAGCTGCAATATCAGTTCGATTTTTATGCTCCTCAGTTTTCTGACTAATTTCCCCAAAAAGCAAAGCTATCAATTATCCACTATAATATCCTAGTTCATTGGTGCACTTATGCTACTTCGTTTTGTTGAAATTAATAAACAAACTGCGAACTATTTTGAATTTGGTTTCGAGTCGAAGGAGTCAAAACTAGCAACACTTACTTGGACATGCATCTGGAAGTGGAAACTTCATATAATATCGTGTTTGCGAATTTGGGCGAGACTGACCTCTGACCCTCAAGAATGGTGCCTCGATCAAGCCGTTTTTGTTGATTGTACTGTGTTCGCAAGTGTTTATACAACACGTTCTTATTTTATGGCATTTACGCCGGCAATGGGATGTTCCCGGACATATGCCACCGACTCAGCAAAAAAGGGCCAAATTACGCAGACAACGACAGACAGTCAGTATTCGCATCAGATGGTTTATTTGGGAAAAACCAGTATGGATTTGTGGAACAACACAACTCACAAAAGAAAGAGCTGGAGTAAGACTAAGAACAGATGCTGCGTTTGCAAAACTTCTTCTAGAGAAGTTAGTAATTTCAAAGTAGTCAGCCTGAGCCACGCATCACCGTCAAGGGTATAAAAACGTGGAACAATTTACCAAATAAACTGACTCAGCTTCCAAGTTTAACACAATTTAAAAAAGCAATCAAGTTCTCATTACTTTCTACATATTTGTGAATTGTTAATTGAAGGTGACGTTTTGTAATAGTAACACAAGCACTAAAAAGTTTATATGTGAGTTGTGAATATTATCTTGTAATTTATATATAATTCGTGTTGTATTTATTCAGTTTTTTTTAGTTCGAGAAGGTCATAGCAACACATAAGTCTAAGACTTCAGCTATGTCCTTTCAGCAGCAGCAGCAAACCATACTGTGCATGTATTATGTTGTTGTTGTTGAATAAACGTTCATTCATTCATTCAACACATATTTATTCGTATGAATATAATATTATGTTGCTTATTATGTTAACAAAACCACCACCCCTCAATACTGTGAAAATGTCCATAACAATAACATGTAAGCCTTCGTAACATGTATCGATAGCTTGCAACTGATTTATGTGAGAGAGCAGAGAATTACCGTTACTATACAAAGAATTGCAGCCCATGTTTTGTTAAGTTACAAATCCTCTTGTACATGTAAATTATAGAAGTTCTGTTTTTAATTGTTTTTTATTTTGGTCTTTCAATTTATCAATAACATGCATTTGGTAATGTATACTTCTACATTCATACATTTTGTAGACAAATTTTGTAAATGTTGTTTTCCGTTTCATTTAATTAATTCACTTCATCTCACTTTGGGTGATTCAATTCAAATACAGTCAGGGTTGGCAGCTAGGTTTCTGACAGGACAGTTTACAAATTGTTTGCACATTGATGACACTGAAGCCACAGAGGCTTCGCTTCAAGGAACATACTTTCCCAGTCAGAAACCTCTAGTTAATAACCACAGTTGCAAATAGTTGAAAGGCCATAATCATTTTTGTTTGTTAAATCAAGCCAGGAAATCCATAATAGAATGCCTTTGTTGCTCTCATAAGAGACATGACTAACTGCTGGAATCTTCTTCTAAAGACTTACAGTGACTCAGCCAGCCTTTAGACAGGTGTAGCCAGCTTGCAGTGGCACCTTGCAGTCCAGCTAAAGAACAAAGGGGATATTGATCATTGGACAGTAACAGCTGGTAATCCACCTTCTGAGTAAACAGTAGAACTTTGTGGATACTGCCAGGGGTTCACCCACTGCCAGCCAAATGTCCTCCTCATTAATTAGCAGTGTTAGATGAATGACACATTGAGACCACAACTAAGGCATTGTTTTGCATGGTTTACTATTGAATTCCTAAAACTTTGTTTTGTTGAACTATCAGTGAAAAATTGCAAAACTTTTTATTTATTTTATATTTTTCGAATAAAATTAGTTTGACTTTATTTCCTGTAACCTTCTTTCCAGCCCATCTGTGTTCTACCTATACTTAGTTAATAAGTTGTAAATTGTCTAGTTGTTTGTTATGTACTACACTTTTACAATATATATACAATAATAACTTTGCCACTCTCATATCATTGTAATTGTTTCATAACTGGGCAAATGACCTTTTCACTCGTGAGTGCTGGGCAAATGGCCTTTGGGCAACATATTTTTATCTGTTAATGAAAGTTTACAAGTTACATACCACACACATGCATATTATATATATATATTGACGGGTAGTAGTCCTGTCAAACCATGTTCATTTTCACAAATAATCTTACTCATTCCATATTCCAATTCATGACTCTGTTCGACAGCTTCAACACAAAGGCGCGAACTACCTCAACATCACTGCAGCCATCACATATGACAAGATTTGTGTTGGCTCTATCGAGCATCAGTGTTCGTAGCAAAGGCAGCTCAGGTGTCCAGTCACTTCCTGAGGCTGGATGCAGCTCAGGACAGTTAGAACAAACGTAAGTATTAATTGATGCTGCTATGCAAATGTTATATATATATATATAAATCATAGCATAATAATTGGAAGATATGCAAACATATGTGATTGGTTTTAACAATTGTTTTATTCTGACCAATCTTAGGGTAGTTACACCAACTTTGGTTGATAAGGCTTTTGTGAAACTTTCAGTTGCATTCTACATTTAATTTGCAGTTCAATTTTTGAACTTAATGGTCTATTTATTTAATTTGGAATATTTCTTTTGCAAACATAACTTCGTATATACAGTGCAAGTATGTTTCATTAGCACCCCCCCCCCGTTTTCCGATATCACCACTCCAGCCAAGCGGCCGAAGTTATAGTTATGGCGGCTCGGTAGCGCCAAAATTTAGACTACACCATTTGGTTCGGCCATGCTCAATTTCTGGATCCACCCCTGTATGTGAATGTTTTGTTTGTCTGCATGAGGATTTTGCAGTAATGGGTGTCCTCATTAAATTGCATATTGTTGTTAGAAATGCATGTGAATTAAAGTAAAGACAATGTAAAGTACAAACATTTTATTGAAACTATTTGATAAGATTGACTACAAAATTATGAAAAGCACAATACAACTACAGGTACAATCACTGCACTTGATATGCATAATGTAATAATTTTTAATATCACATACACATCACATGCACATAATATGCAAAGCAACAATAGAAACAAAAATTAGGAAGAGGTTGACAAAATGTCAGGTACATATAAAAAACAAACAGTTACTTTTATCACGATTCTTTGTTGCAAAAAACAAAACTAGTTAGTACATGTGATATCAAATGCTGGTTGTAGTTTATACAAGTCTTATATGTTTACAACTCACAAAATTAGTGACTAAACAATTATGTGTATTTAACAACAATTTTTAATATTTAATACCCATAAAATGTAAACCAATGAGAACAAATTACTTAGAAAGATGTTTAGTTGAACTTAAAATAGTGACTAGACTAGACAGGGTCATCCCTATGTGACTGAGAATTACATATACAATCACTACATGCTACATTGCTCCAGTTTACTCAGCTGTATGAAGAGTACCTGCTACAGACAGTGGTGGATAGTCTTCGCATATTAATTTCAGCTTAATGCTTCCCACATAAGTCACGATGGTGTTTTCGATTTAACAGGTCTACCAGGGAGCCAGTAATGTGCTTTGAGCAATCCTGAGGGCTGGATAGTACACAATATCAGAACTAACCTTATTCAGGTGTTGTTTAATTATCATGTGAAATGAAAATGTAATGTAAATTATTTGTTAAAATATAAAATAGTGATAAAAAGAATAATTTAGAAAGATGATACGTGGCATGAAAAATATATAACAGTCCTCATGATTCATACATAATTTAAACAAGTAAAATGCTGCTGCCAGTGTATCAACAGACTGTTGCTGAAAAATGTAAAAAGGCTTTCAATACCATTACTTCATCACAAACTTGTGTTGTACATAACAAGTGCCTGGTGTATGTTGCAAGAACTCAGCTGGCTGCCACTGACTATCGGCAACACAAAGACAATGAAACCCTACCACTATAACAATGCTGGATAATTCACGTATTTTTTCAAGGACACTGGTAAGAGTTATAGTTGAATTGAATACAAATACCTTGTATTATTGACTTTTGATAAATGTGTCGTCACGTATAAAAATATAATACATGTCAGAGCCATGCTAATTGTCACTTTTTCTTCGGTATAGGTAGATGCAGATGTACAGCAAAAAGTCAGGAAGCTGGTATGCAGTACCATCAAAGATAGCGAAAACATACAGTGATGTCATTGATATCTAAACCGATGTAGTTCACCGAAGAATGCTCGACACTGAACCTCTCTCACAGCGTTGAAAGTTGTTGCCCGAAGACTCATGCCATAACTGCCAGACCCTGGCACCCACCGTTCCATCACCAATTGAGAGCTAGTCAGGCGTCACTACATTCTTATGTCAACATGCATTCTACATTGGTCTCCAGTCAGTCAAGCTAACTGACTGATCTGGAAGCCAGTGTACACCCCTTGGCACTGGGGAATCTGTCATGGATGCAACTCACAACACAATTGGGATCACTCGGTGGACATTCACATGACAAACTGTTAATATGCAGCATATTGCATGGCTGTAGAATCTTGTCCGAGATCCTGGACATACAACTGCCCAGTATGCCAGATTAACTTGGAGAGCTAGTAGTACTAAGCACACTAGTTCAATCTCCTGTAAAGAAAAGCATATATTCAGTAAACAAAAACATGCATCATAGTAGCGTTGGGAGGAAATAACTATGGAGTTGTTCATTGTCATAATCAGTAGATATAAAATAATGTTTCATGTATGATCTGCAGCATTTCACACAAAAAAAGGCAGCAAGAAATGTTCTACTACAGCTGCATCTATACATCTTGATATCTTACTTCTTGGGAACAGTCAGTGTTTACCGGGTGGAGAAAGGGGGTGGGTTGATACAGCATGCAGACATTAGTGGATTATGCTATTTTTCAAAACGGTGAAAAATGTGAACTATTTTTCTTTACTAGGTGTTCATTGTCATTACAGCAATTTTAAATTGTTCAATTTCATTATAGTGACGCTTGATCTTAGTCAATATTATAGACTGATTTTAATTCTGCTAATCAGTAAAGTGCATTTATATATATATTTTTTTTTTTCAGTATATAAATTCATGTAACTGTCTGCCATGTGTAACTACTACACATATTCATGTTTGACATTTTAAGCCTGAGGTTTAATGGTCAAAGTGTATGTTGGAAATGACAAGATCAGGTGTATTTTCTAACAGTGTATTTTCCTCGTCAAGTATTCAAAGGTTCATAATATGTATGTCTACCTTCTTCAAGAATGAATCATTTATTTTATAAATTTATTTTAGAGTCATCGCCATATGCTAAATACTTTTTAAAAGTGTATTAATATGTCTATGTTGATACGCTGGGTATAATATACAAGTGCAGAAGTTAACCTAGTTTTTCATGTCCAAGATGTTATTATTAAAATGTGTATGAAAACAAATGTATATTGAAATGTGCACATTAAAATACACTATATTAACTCCATAACAAGCTTCTTTGTGGACAGTTCCTGTTGATAACATTTGTGCTGTATCTTAGGCCCATGAAGAAAGAAGAGACACAAAATGCATCCTGGCTGTTTATTATTGTTTGAAAAAAAATGTGGTTGTGGACAATGTGGTGGATAACATAAGTTAGTGTCCACCATTTCACGTCCAGAGTGCTCTGATCATTCTTAACATTTTAAAAGTCTTGGTTGGATTCTGATGAGGTACTAGCATACATCAGTCAAGCAAATTTTCATTTCTGAAGTGCTTCACATTCTCATATTTTTGTTAAAAGACACCATGTAACTTACATCGTGAACTTCACTTGGCATTGCGCCACATAACAGTGAGTAAAAATATCTTATCTTCTTTAATTTTAGGTGTAGATGTATTTTGGTTACCATCTAAGACTTTGTTTTTGCTGTCCAGTCCTCTTTTCTGGCCCAGTATTGTGCTTCACCTATATATATTTACCCAGACACACATATAATGTAATATCAATAATAATTCACGAGTAAGGAGCTGTTAGGTTTCTTTTAAACTGGTTAATGGTCGGGAGTATTCTAAGTTTATGAGGCAGGGTATTCCTGAATACTGGTCCTGAATAATTTATTGTTAGGTTTTGAATGTTTGTACTTACATTTAACACATAGAAATTTGCCAAACCTCTTACAAATAAGCCTGCTGGTATCCATTGACAAAGAAAAATATTATTTTATCAAGGCAGTATCATATTTGACAGGGACGTACAAACTACTAAGCTCGTATGGTTATTCGCATTTACCTTCAATCCTACAGTCTTTTTAGTTTAATGTTAAGATAACTCGCCTTTCTTTGTATAGAGACTTGCTCTTTTCCTCCAGCTTCTTTCCGCACTGGGATAAGTATTCCACTAGACTCCCCAGTGTAAATTTGGGTAGTTGGTGCATACCACCATGTACGTCCCTATACATGTTATTCTGCTGCAGTTTCATGCTGAGCTCCTTCATTAACCTGTAAAATGAAAAACAATGACATTATCCCAAGTTATGTTCAGTATGTGACTAAGATAAAGTATAGTGGGTTTGGAGTAAGACTGCTCATGATATAGAAGAAAGCACTGTGATCAGGCTGGGCTGGTACCCCCGCATCCCTCTCGATAGTGTATGTTACTCCAAGGGTTTGTGCTGGTTTTTATGAAATATAGAAACACACCCTCCCAGAGTGTGGCTAGTGTAGTAGTTAGCACATCCGCCTGGCATGCCAGTGCTCTGAGTTCGAAACCTGGACCGAGCAGGCATGATATTTGGTGTAAAAATCTGGCTCTCAAAATTGGGGACGGCGTATCCCTCGTGACTCGGTGATCACATTAATGTCGGTCCCGTCTCAATTTTGGACGTAAAAGAACCACTGAGGACGACAAGCACCCTGGTAGTGACCACCCTCAGTGCCAGTATATAAAGAATGAGACCTCATAAGACCATTACATTGTAACCACAATAATACAGACTAGTCAGTTAATAGAACATTGCCAAGCGCTGGAGACAACTAGAACTACAAAATATGAAAACAAATACTAAGCTACAAATTTTACAATAACAATTTACATAATGTCAACAAAATTCAAAACAAATCACAGTGTGATGGGAGACTCCACACTATTATTATCTTTAAAGTTTAATAATATTCACTTAAAAACAGCCCCCCCCATTCATGACATAGACGCTCACGCTTCATAGACGAGACTGGCTGCACTGACCGTTTTATATACATTTTAGATGGATGTATACGTTGCTTTCACTGAATTGTACACGTTATAGTACGAATAAATATTATTATTGACAGTTTTCGAAACATCATGAATTATCGCTCACACACAGTACCAACCTTCCCGACAAACAATTCGCGTTTTCTGGCAGACTGCTTGGCACTTCGTTTCTTCCGTTCATCGACTTTGAGTTCTTTTAAACTCCAACTTTGATAAAACAGCTCATAACGTGGGTGAAAAATGCTCGATATAAGTATTCTGTACACCGTTGGTGATGACAGCGCAAGGCCTGACCAAAGCAATTATATAATTGCTTTGGCCTGACTTGCAAGGGATACTTCAGTATTTGCAAGTTGCTTAGGTCACTGAGTGCAATTTGTGCCAGATTATCTTTTTGAGAAAATATTTTGGAGAACATTTTTTGGAGAAATATTTAACCAAACGCCATTCTAGTGAATTATTTGACAACAATCTTGCACAATGACAGCGTAAACGGATAATCGAAAGTCAGAATTCAACAATCTCGGCGTAAATGGATAATCGAAAGTCAGAAATCAACAATGTAGCATTGTGGAATTATGGCCCTAATATCGTTCCATAGACGTCGGCTCCCATCCATTCCTCTATGTCCTTCCCCCATTGTCTCCTAGATCTTCCTCTGCTTCTTCTGCCTTCCACTTTTCCTTCCATTATTAGTCTCCTAGAGACTGATGCCGTTTCACATGGCCGAAATAACTTGGTTTCTGTTTCTTTACAAAGTTCAATAAACTCCCGGGTATAACACCAAGCTCTTCTGCAATGGATTCGTTAGTTCTGCGTTCAGTCCACGAAACTCGTAATATCTTTCTATAACACTTGTTTTCAAATGCATTTTTTACGTTTAGTAATGTTCTTATTAAGAGTCCAGGTTTCGCATCCATATGTAGCCATTGGAAATATGCAGACTCGGATAATTCGTAGTTTCATATCTTTGTTCGTTGCTTTCCACAGCTTCTTCATCTCCGTCAACTTTTTACTTGCCATTGCCAACCTCTGCTTGATCTCTTTCGTCCCATCTCCATCCGCTTCTATCAGTGACCCCAGATATTCAAAACTTTCCACTCGTTCTATTTCCTCGCCATCTACTGTGACCTCTGATGGTTCTCGACATCCCTTCACATCCATAATCTTAGTCTTCTTTACGTTTAGTTTCAATCCTTTCATCTCGATGTGCTCTTTAACAGTAGTTATCAGTTTATCCAATCCCTCTTTTGTATCGGATATTAACGCTGTGTCATCGGCATATCTCAATTCATATATCTCCTGTCCATTCACTTTCGGTCCATTAAAAAACTTGCTTCTCGTGTCAGTCTCGACTTCTCTCATGATATTCTCTCTGTATAGACTGAATAGGTGGGGGGACAAAATGCACCCCTGTCTCACTCCCTTGCCGACTGGGAACCAATCTGTGGTACCACACTCTAATCTCACTGCAGACTGCTGTCCAACATATAAATTTTGGATAAGTAATGTAATTTTCTGGTCAAATCCCATGTGTATCAAGGTTTTCCAGAGTTGTTGATGACTAACATTATCAAAAGCTTTTGAATAATCTATGAAACAGATCCTAAGGTCATGGTTGAATTCTCTGCATTTCTGAATTAACATCTTCAGGTTGAAAATGTGATCTCTTGTTCCTCTTCCGGTCTGGAAACCAGCTTGTGTTCTGTTGACTTCACATTCTAATTTTGTTGTGATTCTCTTCATTATGATTTTTAGCATAATTTTGCTCGCATGGCTGATGAGAGATATAGTCCTGTGGTTTGAGAATTCTTGTATGTCACCTTTTTTCTGTATTAGTATAAGGATGGCTCGTTTCCAGTCCATGGGCCATGTTCCACTTCTCCATATTTTCTTGCATAATGTGTGATAGATATCCACGCCTGCTTCTTCACTTGCTCTTATTAGCTCTGCAGTGATGTTATTAGTGCCAGGTGATTTCCCATCTTTTAGACTTTTTATTGCCCACTCCACCTCTGAACGCAAAGGCTCAAGTTCATCTTCTGGTTCTGTCCTCTCTCTGCCTTCATCCATGTCTACCTCTTCTGTTTCTTCTTTCTTAAACATGCTTTCACAATATTGCTTCCATCTTTCAAGTATGTCATCGCTTTCTGTCAGAGTCATTCCCGTTTCATCTTTAATAACGCCAAGTCTTGGTTTGAACGACTGTGTCATAGACTTGATTTCCTCGAACATACTGCGACTATCGTTCCTTCTCATACATAGTTCTATCTTTTCGCATTTCTTCTCTAAATATTTCTTCTTGTCTTCCTTGCACATTCGTTTAATCATCTTGCACTTCTCTCTGTATTTCTCATGATAATTCTCACTCATTTCTTTGTTCTTCTTTAACTCTTTCTGCAGTGTGTCTACTTATCCATGGTTGTTTTTGTCTCCTCTTTTTAGTGAAGTGTTTGTCAGCTGATTCCATAATGATGTTCCTAATTTCTCTTCTGGTTCCTTCTCGTCAGCCACTGTCTGTAATACTCCAAAACGGTTCATAACCTCTACTCGGTATCCTTCTTTGATATCACTGACATCATACCTCACTATCTCTTTCCCTCTCTTCATCTTTCTTAATTTTATCGCAATCTTGGCGCTTAGCCATTCATGGTCAGAGCCACAATCGGCTCCCGGTAATGTCTTTGCATTAAACACAGACGTCCTCCATCGTTTTGGTATCTGTATAAAGTCGATTTGATTTCTGTTCCGACCATCTGGTGTTGTCCAAGTGTACGGTCTTCTTTGATGTTGTTTGAAGAAAGTATTGGTGATCACCAGTTCATTCTCTATGATAAACTCAACAAATCTATCTCCTCTCCCATTTCTCTCGCCTAGTCCATATTTCCCGATATTTCCATTTTCTTCTTCGTTTTGACAACTGCCAACTTTTGCATTGAAATCACCCATCAGTACTACCATATCTCTCCTGTTTACCTTGTCAACTGTTCGTTGCAGTGTATCATAAAACGTTTCTATTACATTGTCGTCTGCAGTGCTCGTTGGTGCATAAATTTGAATACATGTTATATTCGTGGGTTTTGCTCGTATTCATATGGTAATAATTCTGTCATTGACCGGATTGTATCCTAATAGTGCATTTTCAGTTTTCTTTGACAGATAGAATGCAACACCACTCATCCCTGACTTAGTTGCTCCTGAGTATATAAACTTTCCTCCTGAATCCGGGCGAAAGTGACCTTGTCCGGCCAACCTGTGTTCCGCAATCCCTAATATATCTACCCCATATCTTTCTGCTTCCGATGTTACCATTTGTAGTGTTCCATGACTCGTTTTTCTGATGTTCCATGTCGCCACACGGATTTTCCCTTTTAGCTTTTTGTTGCTGGTTTTACCTCCCGCACAGTCGGGCATACTACCGTCATCAGCTCTGGCGTTACTTCCAACGTCTCCAAGCTCTTCCCCAGTATGTGTCGTCCTATCCAGCCTGGGGGGCTCACCACTAGGACCTCTCTTACTGTCTGTATTCTCCATCAAGGTTTCTTGGGCTAATACAGCAGTAGTTGCCCACTGCTTTCCGCTGGTTTGTGTATGGTTAACTCCATTATTCCTTGACTAAAAGTCTTGCACCGCAGGACAGCGGGTCACCGGTCCTTCCACATGCGTCTTGGTAGGTACCTTGCAGCCTGGTGAAAGGCTGTTGCTGTTTCGCATTTGTAGCCGGGGGTGTAGCCAATCGGCTGGCTGCCTACTCCTCCGAGACAGTCCTTGTGTACTGAGGGCAGACGTCCCTCGACTCAATAGGCATTAGCCTACAAGCCTTACTCATGTAGTTTTGCTGGTCAGCCGAGACCATTGCCCGGGGTGTGGCCACTGCCATACACTAGCAGTTCCTAGGAGCCATACATGAGCTAGATAGACTGTGGGAACTAGTGGTTAGAGCCTCCACAGAAGTGGAGCGGCTGCCCATCACCAAAGGGACTATCCCTCCAGGTTCTACCCTGCACCCCAAAATATCATTACAATACTTGTATTGTGCTAAATGGGGGGTTCAGAAAGGAATCAACAGCTATGTCTCTAATGCTGTGTCAGCCAGCCACAGATTAGGCTATGCCTCTGGCCTTTGTTCAGTGCATCCCTGCTGATCTCAGACTGAGACCCTGGTTGCCTTATCTGCTTATTTTGCATAATGTTTTGCATAGTTGCCAGTGGACAACTGTAGCCAACAGCAGTGCCATGGATTATGCAAAATAAGCCTTTGTTTTTCAGTACCCCCTCTGGCTGGGGAGGTGATTAGCTGGGAAGCTTTTATGATGCAAGGCTTCCTGTTCATTCAGATTGATCATCCTTGACCTATCACTTTTTATGAGTGTTGCTGTTACATACTTAGATTTAGCAGAATGTACTTAAATCAAACAACCTTGACAGTGATCACTTGCAACCGGTTGGTTCTTCTCTGGAAAGTTTAAGTGGTAATCTTGCTACAAGGCCATCCATTGGTGGTTCCACGAAGTGGGTGTCAACTAACTTTCTGGTTCTCATTGTCTGTATAAATCTGTGTTTGTAATGGGTCTGTCACAAATCTCTTTATTCCTTGGAATGAGACACTTGTTTTTGGCTTGCTCGCTGTGAATATTTGGATTGTCTTGACAACTTGATTCGATCGTCTGACTTATTGTGAGTATTTGATTTGATTAGTAATACGTCACCTTGCTTGCCATACCTTATGATGGTTCTGATTGCAGGATCCATTATGTTCCCCCATAATCAGATCTTCTTCATTATCTAGTATTAACATGTTGTTGTTTCAGGTTTCAGTAATACAAGTTAAAGGGGCTTCATAATTGTATACTATTGCTTGGGTAGACGAAAATTTGCCTAGACGGTTTTGGAATGAGTTAATTGATGTAGCTTGGATAACTGATTTGGGTAGACTATTCCATGGATCTGTGACTCGAAGAGGGAATGCATTTTTTCTTAGATTTTGATTTGGTCTTTGGGTAAATAATTTCAGGGAATGTCCTCTATTTCCTATTCTAATTGATACATCATCCCATTTCTGGAAATTAGGAGCGGATTCAGTATCATATATTTTGTGCAGTATTTTATAAACTTCTATCATGTCTCATGTTCTGTATGCAAGTGTTGGTAGTTTTAATAATTTAAGTCTTGCTATATAAAATAGATCCCTCATGCCGGGTAATTCTTTAATGGCTCTCCTTTGAACATTTCCTATTGCTATTTTATGTTTCCTCTTGTATTGATACCATACTGCTATGGCATAGTCTAGTTGAGATCTAACCATAGTCTTGTACAGTGGTAAGGAGATGTGAATGTCAAGAAATTGGAAAGTTCTTCTGATTATTTTTGTAATTTTGGTTGCTTTATTTATTAATGACTTGATTTAGTTGATCATCAAATGATTGTTTAGAATAAAAAAATTCACCTCTTGACAACTTGACTTGAACAAGAAGTAGTAAATAAAGGTTTTTATTACTTCATTTGTAAACTTAGTTATGCATCTACTACTTGCAGCTCTTCAACATGGCCTACTTTGTGGCAGTCTACTCAGACTCGATCTTCAAGTACCTGCCACAGAGAGTTGCTGATGTTGAGTTTTATCTCCACTGCAGACGTGGTGGTCGTGTCACCGACTTTCGCAAAGGTAACATTTGTTTCTGCTTAGATCTGATTGTTCAATCAAACAGTTGTGAAGCTTTTCAGTGACCACATAACATTATTTATATATTTATGTTATGACTGATTATTTTTCTCATAATATTGTGTCCATACTGTTCAAGAGACCTAAACGTGATTGTAAATAAAGAAGACAGAGAATTATTACAGTGAATGTATATAATTGTATGATTTATTCAAAATTTAACAAGATTGCCACCCAGAGAATTAACTCAAGGTGGCAGGTGGACATGGTAGCATTTTGGCTTATCGAGAGGCCAACCTTTTTAACTATGTGTATCCCGCCCTTCTGAGGTACGTGTCGATTTTATTTTTAAACATATTCACGCTACTAGCACCCACACAATCAGCAGATAATCTGTTCCATTCATTTACAGTCCTTTGTGAAAATGAGAACTTTCTTATATCTAATCTATACTGCTTCTTTGCTAATGTAACTTCATGTCCTCTAGTCCTTCTATCTTTCTTAACTGAGAAAAAAATATTTCTATAAATATTTTCATAACCATTCAGTATTTTAAACATTTCTATGTGATCTCCTCTCAATCTCCTGGTCTCTAGTGTTGTTAAACCACATTCGTTTAGGCGAATTTCATAACTAAGATCCCTCAGTTTTTGTATCATTTTAGTTGCTCTCCTCTGTACTCTTTCTAGCATATCTATGTCCTTCTTGCGTTATGGCCTCCACGCTTGTATACAATATTCTAAATGAGGCCTAACTATTGTTTTGTACACTGATGTTAAACACACTGGTCTATAGTTCTCTGACTTGTTCCTCGAACCTTTTTTTAATAACGGTATAATGTTTGCCTCTATCCATTCTAAAGGAACCACACCCTCTTCTAATGACAAATTGAAAACAGTAGCAAGCGGTACGCTAATTTGTTCTACAATATTCACAATGAATGTCCTTCTCATAACATGGAACAATTATAATAAATAGCTGTCTTCACATATACTTTCAGTACTTACTAAGACAAACCCTCTTGTTATTGATGCAATTTATAAAAATGTTAGTATGCACAGACAGCAGGGAAAGGTGGACTCTTATATTCTCCCCTTAAACACTTGGGGCAGTACTGAAATGCCTCTCACTCTTGATTCCGTAAACATAGCTGCTCTCATAATTAATAAGCCAGGTGTTTTATTTGTTAAATCCAAATTTTTGAGGCTTTCAATAAGGACCCTCAATGGAGAAATAGTAACTAAGCAGTTCCCATGTTCTCAGGAAGGTAAGCGTGATATTCAGGCTGTAGAAAAAGTACAATCATTTGTGCATTCTGGTGATGCAGTTATTTGGTTGAAGGGTTACATATCTTCTGTGACTGGTAAGGGTGACAAACAATCTATATCAGGTTTGGTGACATGTTCTGATTGGCCTACTTGTTTGGATTCTGCAAGAATTACTTTTCATTTAGGGAAATACTTGTGTCTTATTTGCTTGCTGAAATGTGGTCATCAGAAAAGTAAATATTTTCACTGTTCACCTTCAGGTAAAAAAGATCGGCATGCTATTGCAGAAATTCAAAAAATTGTTGATGGAGAGTCTTTCAATAACTGGCTGAAATCTGTTAATTATGTTCGCATTCCCACTGGCATTCCTAGCAGACGTTATTTGGATAAAATCGTATTTGACAAGCATATAAAAATCAGACAGAGTAAGAATGTGAGCATAACAATTAAACTTGATGAGGATATTTCATTTGTTTCAAATGTAGCCAGACAGGATAAAAAACAATTTCATAGAACTGATGACAGCTTCATACCGATTGAGTCTGATGATTTGGAACATTTTGGAAACAAAACTGCAGTAGTTATGAATGTGTTATGTGCATCTCATACATCTGTGTGTAGAAATCAGTGTGGTTGTATAATCAAAGACATGTCACCAAATTTGACAGAATGTCCGAAATGTAATATGAGTTTCACAAATTACAACCAGTGCGTCAATTGTGAAACTTTGCACACATCACAATGGCATACGTTAAATGGTCAAAAACTGTGTAATGCATGTCATTTATATCACATTACTCACAAATCACATAGGCCAGAATCCATGTTCTGTCTCAGTATGGGAGCTCAAAATGTTCACCCCCATATGATGTGTGGCTGGAAATTATAATTTATTTAAAAAATGGATGACTTAGATTATTGGGACATTTTTGACCATGAACAAAATTCACTATTTCACCCATCAGAGCCTACTCAGATAGATAGACATATGTCCCAGAGTATGAAAGACAAAATTGATCGGGCTAGAATGACTGGAAAAACAGCACCTAGTCAGATTTATATTGCAGAAAATCCTACTAGCATACTTACACATGGCGATACTGCCATATCCAGCAAATCTGTCAATTTACATCAAATTTCAAACAGGTGTTATTTGATTGACCGTCATTATTTAGGAAAGGGTCTTTCCGGTTTTAAGGACAAACTTACAAATTCAGATTGGAGGAATGCAGAGATTATTTTGGAGAAAAATGATGAATCTGTTCTGATGTTTCAGAGAGGTGATGCTCAAGCAAACATAAATTATCACATTGTTCTTGGACGTTATGAAAATCTCAGTTGTTTGGAAGAGTTTGGTATAATTTGTGGATATGACATAAAACATGATCTAAATGCAGCACATTTCAAAACCAGTATTTTAACTTACTGTGATTCTGCAAATAGGGGCAGAATTGGTATGGGAGCTATTAGTAACTGTGAAATTTCAGAAGTACATAGAATGCATTTAGAAATTACTATGGCCAACATGCCTTGTCTTGACAGAAACTGTGTGCATGAACAACATTTGTACATTTTTGATGACAACAATGGGTTTTTTCATCTTAGGCCATGCACTTTGCGAAACGGATCCACATTCCAACCAGTTGTGCAACATGACAAGGCATGGGACATCAAAATAGCATGTGGTGACTTATCATTTAATTCAGATCTGTGTAATTTTCATGCTATAAAGGCTTTAAAAGAAAAGATTATGAGTTATTCCGATCTAAAAATAGTCATTAACCCGATTTTAACTGCTTTGAAAGGTGTTATGCGTAGTTGGCATGAAAGTGTCCGCACCAGCATGGAGCACTCATTTTTCAACTATCTAAATCACATCCCACATTATATTGTTAGTGCTCAAACAAAGAATAGCTTTGTACATTACCTTAATACATATTGGTTTCACTGTGCATGGAAAGCAACATTTACTGCTGAGACAGCATTCTTGGTGCCGGAACAAAATAGGCGAAATCCACTCTTGTTGACAAACAATATCACGGAAAATCAGTTCAGGTTGATTGTACAAGGGGAAAATGCAAATCATTTGAATAAGTCTGTGGCATTACAAATTTGAACATTGATTGATAGAACTCTTCCCATACATGCACATGACACAGTGCAAGGTGCAACTAATTTATCTAAATTTCAAAACAAGGTGAACACTTCCAAGGGGAAATTATTGAAATGTATTATGAAAGGCCTAGATTTGGTTCAGACTGGAAAAGTTAGTCTGATTAAAAATTGGGAACAACATGGGTGGGCATTTGTTACTTCAGAAGACCAAAAGCAATCTGGAAATGATCATGATTATTCACTAAATGCAGCTAGTCACAATTTGCTTACACAGTTGAACACACAGGCAGCTAAGACATTCCATGATGTTGTAGCTCAGTACCTGCCTGTTTCAGCATCACATGATGGGGTTTACATAGTCAATATATCCCTTACTATTTGCACATGTTTAGGTTTTATTCACAAAGGACAGCCATATTTCTGTAAACATTTACATGCAGTGCTAGCAACCACACATAATTGCAGTGACCGCTTAAAATTGTTGGAATTGTATTTTGCAACTATACCAAAAATACCTCCTGGCTTGACCACACTCTTCCCCACTAGGAATAATATACAAGGCCAAGGTAATGTTTTTGGTTGTACCCAGTCATTATTGAAAATATCCCACCAGGCAACTAAATTAGAGGAACAACATGCTAAAAGGGGTGATTTACTTAAACTCCTTCATGATCCAGCAAAACCAGCAGCTCCAACTTTCTTCCCTGGTAGACTACCTAAAAGACATCCTCATAAGGCAGGTTTCAGAAGGAAGGGAGGCCCTATCTCTAAAAAAAATAGTAATTATGAGTTGAAATTTCCTGCATTTAACATACCAGCCTCAAGTCCAAATTCTGCATAATGCTAGAGAAAGATGGGGAGGGAGAAAAAGATCTTTACACAAGAAAAGGGGTCTGACTATAAATGAGGTATCTTCAGAAAATGCTCAGATTTTGGCACACAAGCTTAAAAAATTGGCTATAGTCCGGTCACACAAGAACTCAAATAAGGTAAATTTAGTCATACAGAGTGTAGGCAAGCCAGCAGTGAGTATAATTACACAAGCAGCTAGTATAATTACACAAGCAGCTAGTATAATTACACAAGCAGCTAGTATAATTACACAAGCAGCTAGTATAATTACACCAGCAAATGCAATTTATACACCAGCAGCGAGTGCAATTTTGCCAGCAGCGAGATTAGTCAGGGCAGGAGTTAGTATCATTAGACCAGCGATTATTGTAGTCAGACAAGCAGCGAGTTTAGTGAGACCTGGAGCCAGTTTAGTGAAACCAGGAACTAGTTTATTGAGACCAGCAGCTACTTTACCTGGACAAAAAAAGGGTTAAGTACATAATGGGGATATGACCGAGACTCTGACAGTGGCGGTGTCGACAGTTATATCTTAGCATGTTGGTTATAGTGAAGGGACTAGGCAGTGATGGTGTTACTTTGTTATGTCACAAATGTTGTGATTTCTATGCAGGTACAATTAGGTGGTGATGATGGTTATAGTGAAGGGACTAGGCAGTGATGGTGTTACTTTGTTATGTCACAAATGTTGTGATTTCTATCCAGGTACAATTACCTGGGGTAGGTGGTGATGATGGTTATAGTGAAGGGACTAGGCAGTGATGGTGTTACTTTGTTATGTCACAAATGTTGTGATTTCTATCCAGGTACAATTAGGTGGTGATGATGGTTATAGTGTAGGGACTAGGCAGTGATGGTGTTACTTTGTTATGTCACAAATGTTGTAATTTCTATCTAGGTACAATTAGGTGGTGATGATGGTTATAGTGAAGGGACTAGGCAGTGATGGTGTTACTTTGTTATGTCACAAATGTTTTGATTTCTATCTAGGTACAATTAGGTGGTGATGATGGTTATAGTGAAGGGACTAGGCAGTGATGGTGTTACTTTGTTATGTCACAAATGTTTTGATTTCTATCTAGGTACAATTAGGTGGTGATGATTGTTATAGTGAAGGGACTAGGCAGTGATGGTGTTACTTTGTTATGTCACAAATGTTTTGATTTCTATCTAGGTACAATTAGGTGGTGATGATGGTTATAGTGAAGGGACTAGGCAGTGATGGTGTTACTTTGTTATGTCACAAATGTTGTGATTTCTATCCAGGTACAATTAGGTGGTGATGATTGTTATAGTGTAGGGACTAGGCAGTGATGGTGTTACTTTGTTATGTCACAAATGTTGTGATTTCTATCCAGGTACAATTAGGTGGTGATGATGGTTATGGTGTAGGGACTAGGCAGTGATGGTGTTACTTTGTTATGTCACAAATGTTGTGATTTCTATCCAGGTACAATTAGGTGGTGATGATGGTTATATGGTTAGAGTGAAGGGACTAGGCAGTGATGGTGTTACTTTGTTATGTCACAAATGTTGTGATTTCTATCCAGGTACAATTAGGTGGTGATGATGGTTATAGTGTAGGGACTAGGCAGTGAGGTGTTGCTTTATTATGTCACAAATGTTGTGATTTCTATCCAGGTACAATTAGGTGGTGATGATGGTTATAGTGAAGGGACTAGGCAGTGAGGTGTTGCTTTATTATGTCACAAATGTTGTGATTTCTATCCAGGTATAATTAGGTGGTGATGATGGTTAGAGTGAAGGGACTAGGCAGTGAGGTGTTGCTTTATTATGTCACAAATGTTGTGATTTCTATCCAGGTACAATTAGGTGGTGATGATGGTTAGAGTGAAGGGACTAGGCAGTGAGGTGTTGCTTTGGTATGTTATGGTAATAATTTGTTTTCTTTCCAGACACAATTGTTGCACACTTAACACATCAAAAAGCCATATTCTTTCACATTTGCTAAAAGTTTATAGAACATTATTAATATAATCATATAGTTTAGAAACATTCCTAAATGCTGTGTTACACCACCAGACATTTAAAACCTTTATTTTGGTAATAATAATTATTTTTGGCCAAGTTATTAATTCCTTTAGATGATAACTAATATCACGGTATGCCAAATTTTTGTGGGTAATCAAAAACTTTTGAAACTTTCTTATAAAATACCTCCGTATAAGTGAGCAAATTCCTTCAGTGTTATTTAATTTCTAACTATTTTCTACAAAATAGACCTATATTTCATATTTTAAGAGTATCTGCCCCAAACGTGTGACAGAATATGGCACTATATACAATCTGGACACACACCATATTGCATATGCACAACACATATGGTAGAAGATTACTGTTACCTTCTCGTTGGTTTCTACCGTGGATCGCAAAAGTAATTTATATTGCTTTTGTGTGAACTAAAAACAGTAACAGTTCTCTGGCTCTGCTGTGCTGTCTAAGGGATATAAATAATAAACATGTATTATATATGTGGATATATACGTGCTAACACATATTTTTTCTTTTTGTTTTCAGTTGCATGCTGGTGCATAGTCAGGTGGGGGCATGGAACGGAGACATGCATTCATGTGTAGCTGTCGTTAATCCTTACACAGATTAATTGCCAATTCTGAGCATGTTGAATTTATTATTTGCATTGATTTTTAAAATAAATGTGTGTTTTAAACGATGTATACGTATTGGATTGTGTATAATGTTTGGGTAGTAGATGCTAAATGTGTAAATATACTGTGTTGTAATGGATTTCTCCGAGATATCTACAAATGTCAAATACAGCTGTATAAGAGAAATAGACTCTGAAGATTAAGCACTAACATCAATTAGTGTCTACACTGTCTTGCAAACTGACCCTCTGACAGTGTAACTACCAGCCCTATCCACTAATGAATGGTCCTAGTCAAGATGACCACTAATGGGGTCAGGGCTCAATAAAACTGGCCAGCTGGATATCCAGTTATAAATAGTGGGCAGGCAGTGGGAGAGACCCCCACCCATATGGTGAATTTGATATATTAGCTAGTAGTAATTTACTATAGTCAAAATATTATTGTTAGGAATGGTGGTCATATACAAAGCAAAACGTTTGCAGACTTATTGTGTGCCATTAGCAGTTAGTGATTAATTGACTCTTGATTACCGTTGTTTACAATTAGTAATGTTGTAATAAAATTTCATTAACTTGGCCAGTTTCAATTTATACTTGATTTGTGTTGTCTTTCTGCATACATATCTGCATAACGGTCATTCTTGTTTATTGAGCAGACACACTTCAGGTTCGGTACCAAAGTCGGAATTTCGGCTAGATTATCGAAGTGTATGAAGTAATTCAGCAAATGCAGGCTACCAAATATAGTGGTATATTCATTGGGTACATGAAGTATGGATGTTTGCCCCCATTATTATTAAATAACTTCGTTAATTGAAATCGATGAAAATGTGGTCGGTAACATGAAGACATTATTACCGGAAGGCAGTTCTTGAGTGTGCGCGCACGCACCGGTAATCTCCCTTCCGACCGACTGCCAATACTGTGCCCCCCGCAGGGGTAATGTCTATTTCCCAAGATCCAGTGATTAGCCAAGCTGAGTGTCATTACACTACCGCTGATTCACAAGAAAGCACACGCCACCACCCCGCTGCTTGTCCGTCAGTTCGCTCGATCGGTCCGCTCTAAACAGAGCATGATCAAGGGGTGTCACTGCCGCGTGAGGGGTCGTGGCTTCTAACCACGTTTCTGTAAAACACAGTATAGAGGCGTCTCTTATTTCTCATTTGTAAGTCAACAGGTGAAAGAGTTCGTCTGTTTTGTTCCTCAGTGATCGCACATTTGCTACAACGATAGCAGGGAGTGGTGGTCGAAGGCTGCGCCGGCGAAATCTACAGAGTGCGCCCCCGTGTCTACCCCGCTTGCGTGTGCGGCTTGAGGCGTTGTGTTGTATATGACCCGTATTGTCAACAGAAAGTGTCCTCCAAGGTGAAGTTTGGTTTGTACTCACAGTTCATGGATTCCCTGATTCTCAGTAGATCTTCACGATCATACTTATATACACATAGACTTAAATATTGGAACAATCATCAAAAACGTACACACAATCATCCACCGCCACAACGTGTCGCCATGCACCGGCGCCATCTTGCGAGTTGTCACTACTAAGTATCCATGACATACAATGCCTATGACAGCAGATTAAGCTTACCTTTTATTATTTAAAGGCCTGCCTTTAATTAATAAACGGCTTGCCTTTAGTTATTTAAATGCATGTGTATAAAGTTAAAGGCATGGTTATAACATTAAAAGAATGCCTTTAAATTAATTAAATGCGTGTATGTAATGCTAAAGGCATGCTTTTAATTCATTTATTAAGTTCAACACCTCAAAAAAGAGAAACAAAATATATTCTGACACAAAATAGCAGAATGCTACAATGTGTATTATCATAACTCTGTTCAACTGAATTAAAAGAACAATGTTTTAATGATGGTATATACCAGATCTTTATTCACAGTTGATGTAAAAATCTATACATCGTAATGCCACAAGCAAGACTTAGTGGTCTAGCAAAATCAGAATATATAACAGGCACAATCTCTTCACCACCTTATCACATAGTAACAAATGCAGCCTTCGATAATACAATGTTTTATGTATGTCTACCAGTATATATATATATTAATAATCATAGAACTCTGTAAGAAATTGTTTTTTAAACTGTTCCATATATCTGATATTTCTTATATAAAAAATGGGTAAATAAACCAGTGTAGACAAGAACTGGGATTTCCATGTTGTTCCTTCTATACAAAGGAATCCTTATAGCCAGAGGCGACTGTATAGTTACGTCTTACTTAACCTGCCTTCAATAAACCATTTTATTCTGTATAATTTTGTGGGGAATTTTAACACATTGTTAATTCCTTCATATAATTGAAAACAGGAGATTCTACAAGAATACAATTCTTTACAGTTTACATGTAGAAGATTCAGCACTAATCACTGCCTTTATACTGTAATTTCTTTTGGTGATCGTAATACAAAATTTGTATTGAAATGGCATCACTCCAAAATATAATACACAACAGAAATCTGCACTAATTTTGTGCAATAAATATAACTAACATATTCTTCTTAATTTGTATATATATATATACTACGTGAATGCATGCACACAGCCAATCATACAAGCACGCATGCATGCACACAGCCAATCATACAAGCACGCATGCAAGCACACAAACATAATTAATAGGTCTAGCAAAAACATATACAGACACTTATCAAATAAAAGGATATCCAAACTACAAGTTTACAATGTAAATCGCTACATCAGAGATTTCTGTATACATCCAGTAACATATTTGTAGAAGGCATTATTATCTTAAAGATTACACAGAAAACATTACATTCCACCATTACAACTTTAGTTACAGCATTTTGAAATATGGAGCAGGGTCCCCATGGGAATTCGAAAAAGTTTAAATCTATGAACAACCCAAATGGCCAGCTGGCATGCCTACAAAATGTCGGCCTGATAGACGCAAAATTGACAGAGATCATTTATTATGTTGGATGTAGAAACAAACAGACACACACTCGGTTTTATAATATAAATATAATGTCAGCATAGCGACAGTGCACAGACCAAAGCCTGACAAATCACATCATTAAACATTTAGTCTGCTACACAGTCACTATAGAGTAAAAAATATAAAATCTCAATCAGATATGCCTGTGTCATTGCAAATGAGTGCATGATCAGAAAACTGTTGCATAAGCACTAGCTGGTGTACGTAGACATACGTATAGCATACAAGTAGTATAACTGACCATTATCGCCATTCATCCTGGATCTGTCCAACTCATTCTTAGAATTTAGGTGTGCCATATATCATATAACTGCACCATAGCTTAATTTATCTCTATTCTACTGCTATACAAATGGTGTCCCCATTTGCAGGTTACCATTACCAACTCAGCATCCCTAAAATGATTCCTCTAGCGTATATCATAAGTTAAATTAAGAAATCTGCGTTAAAAACAATGCATTTCTACTGTGAACAGTTTTGTATTAATCCAACATTGTAAAGTGCCCTTTAGACATGTAGCTGCCAGCCCATATTCAACATAAACACCAGCTATCTATAATTGTAAACAATGACATGAAAATAGCCTACATATTACTGACGCTTCTATGTACACCAGGCTACACAACATTCTCAATGTGAAGGCATAACACAATACATCTCGCGGCTATATACTATTATTAGAGCAGGTTTGGCGCATATATATCAAAAACTATCTTTTTCCCATGGCACAATCTTATCAAAGATTCGGTTAATGCTCTCATGTAGTAAAACAAGAGAGTACAAACAAGATACGTCAGACAAGACAGTAGAACCCAGAAACAACTCATAGATGCTTTAATCCAAAACAACTTTTGGAATTAATATGTATGTATATACTGTACATAACCATGCATGCATTAATTTGTTATTTAATACGGTATTGAGTTCTTATGTAATCTTCATAGCATCCCAAAGGTCGTCTCCCTCAACTGTCATCTTAAGAGCATCCTAATAGTTGTCACCCCCAACCCTACAACTGTCATCTTTGTTCACCCACCAATCCTACATCTAAGATTGAACCTGAAGGAAACGTTTCCACGTAACCACACAGGTGTGACCGGCCACAGCCAACCAGGTATTAAGTTGCACAGGTCTATTCTGGACATGGGCAAAAAATAGCTGTCTATATCGTGTTCCATCTATTGTGTGATTTTGACAGAAACACAAACCTTAAAATTTTATCTTTCAGTGTCCAGTTTATTTTCCTAAAAAAAATAATCAAAAACTAATCAAGCACATACATTTATGAACCCACATACAGTGTAATAAAAACAACTGAGAATATGAGACAAAATCACTTTGTTTCTCAAAACGCTGCTTTCTGAAGTCTGCTTAAATTTTAGCAGTAATTAACAAACTACCGCAGATATTTCAACAAACGAGGTACCATTTGAAAGCACATGATCTATGGAATCCAGAAAGGTACAAAAGTAAATTTTGCGACTTAATACCCACTTAGCTGTGGCTGGTTACAGTTAATGTTTACAACAGACTGAAGCAAACACTTGTCAATGTTAACCTTTTGGCTGGACAACAAATACTGTACATTTACCACATCGTGCGTTTAACCTATCAGTAGAGTGCTAACACTCAACAAAAGTGCACCACTCCGTGTCGCGTCCAATAACGGCTCACTCTGCATGATGAGTCTACTTCAGCGCTAATATGTGGAATGAACAACCATAGAACAGTGGAGTCTCTTTAGAAGTGCCACTTTGTGAGACTGCATCATAGCAGGCAAACGTAAATCTAATAAACGGCAGTGCTAGATTCAGTGAGTTTTCTGCTTTCCGTTCAACACTGGTGTAGTGCCACTGGATGCAGGTTTTCGCAGAATATCGTTCTTGAGAAGCCGCCAGAAGAGTACCGTGTTGATGACAGTCATAATGAGACAAGACAATGTCAGTAACATGAAGTACATGGCGGTGACCCGGTGACCCCACTCGTAGAGGCCGTACGCAATGGCTATGAGCGCACCGAAACGGAATATAATGAAGGTGATGAGGTTGACGTAACTATTCGCTCGGTACAGCCAGTGAGTATACTTCACATGACACATCTGAAAACAAGAAACACTTTCTACATCAATCACGGCAAGACACGGCCTTCAACATCTTGCAACATGCCCATTAGGGATCATCTCAAACGTTGATGTCCAATATCAAACAAAATTACTTTCATCTGACCTTAGCCCTCCACCCCCCTCAGAAAAAAGTTTGTAAACATTGATACGATCATATCAATTTATTAGCAGTATCGGTTCGAAGCGTAAAACGCAAAAAAATGAAAAAGTAATTTCGTCTGATATTGGACATTGCCATTCTGAGATGATCCTTTAGTCACCTAAAGTCAGAAAATATCCTGGTGGGAATTTAGTGTAAAAACCAACCAACAGTGTAGATGGCTAAAGGGGTCACAAAAACAAGGAAACTATTCAGCAATTTTTTATGACAGATTAAAAAAATCATGGGAGTCACTCCACCTGCAGAAGATATCTTTTTATTTTGATAGTTATGATAAATTATTTATCCAATGAGAAAGAATAGTTCAACTTCAACAAGGGGAGTAAAACAATGTGCAGAACTTTTTACTTTCAGACTCGCCGTTGTCATGGTAACAAAGAAAATGCACCACATGAACAAACAAGAGGGGGTGGGATTCGTAGATTTATGGGGATACTTTGTTGGGAGGGAAGATATGTACATGAGAGATGGCCTACATCTAAGTGGAAAGGGGGCAGCAGTTTTCTCAGAGAACTTGCTGCAATCTGTTGACAGTGGGACAGGCTGCATCTATTTAAACTAGATTCGCAGGGGGGATTCACAGAGAAGCCTGAAACTGGAGGCATAGATAAAGACAGCAGAAATAAATCGGCAAAGAACAGCCTGGAAAACTGTTCTGAATCAGGATATAAATGCATTTGTTTAAATGCAAGGAGCATAGTAAACAAAAGAAGTGAACTAAACATTATGGTAGAAGATATTGACCCTCACATAATAGGTATAACCGAATCGTGGGCCACCACTGATATATCAGATGCCGAATTGGGACTAACAGGATATGTAATGTTTAGGAAAGATAGAATAGGAAGAAAGGGAGGTGGAGTTATTTTATATATTAAAAATCTATCCAGGCTTATGAAATAAAATTAGAAAGAGAAGCAGATTGCGAAGAAGCTGTTTGGTGTAACATAGTTACAGGAAACTCAACGTTAACAGTTGGGTTAGTTTATCGAAGTCCAAACATAAGCATAGAAGAGAATGAAAAAATACAAAACGCTATAAGGGAAGTAAGCAAACGGAACTGTATTATTATGGGGGACTTTAACCATGGGCATATACAATGGAAATCTCTACAGAGTATGGGGAGTGAGGACCACAAGTTTTTAGTTTTAGTACAAGATAGTTTCCTTTCTCAACATGTGCTAGAACCAACCAGGGGAGAGAATGTGTTAGACTTAGTTTTGTCCTCACAGAAAGAATTAGTTGACAATGTCAAGATATGTGAGCCACTGGGGAGTAGTGATCACAACCAGATACATTTTACCATCAAAGTAAAATCAGAAAGGAATAGTAAAAAGCAGTATAGGAGAAATTTCCACAAAGGAAGGTATAAGGACATGAGGAAATATTTAGCAAAGATAGACTGGAATAACACACTGAAGAATAAGACAGCAACCGAATGCTGGAATATCTTAAATAGTGAAATTAAGTGCATAGTCGATAAATTTGTACCTTTCAAAAAACAAGGGAAACGGTCTAAAAAGAAACACTTATCGAAAGAAGCCATTAGAAAAATTAAGTATAAACAAATGATGTGGAAGTCATATAGATGTACTGGAAATGATGAAGACTACAACATTTATAAAGAAGCACTTAATCAAGCTACAGCTGAAATTAGAAATTCAAAGAGAAGCTATGAAAAAAAATTAGCTAGTAATATAAAACATGACAGTAAGAGTTTTTATGCGTATATTCGAAGCAAACAGAAAGTTCAGGATAAGGTCGGTCCTCTAGAAGATAGTGCTGGAAATACAATATCAGAGGGATTCTTAATGGCAGAAGACCTGAATGAGTATTTTAGTTCAGTGTTTACCAGGGAAGATATTAGTTCACTGCCAGTACCAGAGGCTAAGTTCAAGGGGGCAGATTCAGACTATTTAGGACAGTTAGTTGTAACCTCGGAAATGGTAGCTAAGAAAATAAGGGCTATGAAGGATAATAAATCACCTGGAGTGGACGGGATTCCGCCCAAACTACTATTGGAAATTGTAGAACAAATTAGCGTACCGCTTGCAACAGTTTTCAATTTGTCATTAGAAGAGGGAGTGGTTCCTTTAGAATGGAAAGAGGCAAACATTATACCGTTATTTAAAAAAGGTTCGAGAAACAAGTCAGAGAACTATAGACCAGTGAGTTTAACATCAGTGATTTGCAAATTATTAGAAAGACTAATTAAAGATCACATGGTGGATTTTCTTGTTAAACATAACTTGATAAACCCATCTCAACATGGGTTTTTAAAAGCGAGGTCATGCTTAACAAATATGTTATGTTTTTTGGAAGACATCACTAGGTGGGTAGATGAGGGATCACCAGTAGATATCATCTATTTAGATTTTCAAAAAGCTTTCGACAAAGTACCACATCAAAGATTACTCCTTAAGCTAAAGGCCCATGGCATAGGAAATGGTATAATAAACTGGATAGAAAAATGGCTGAATGACAGAAGACAACGTGTAGTAGTTGATGGGGAGGCTTCAAACTGGAAATCGGTATTGAGTGGGGTACCACAGGGATCAGTACTAGGACCTATATTATTCTTAATATATATCAACGATTTGGACGATGATATAACAAGCAAGGTGTTAAAATTTGCGGATGATACAAAAGTGTTTAGAAGGATTAAAAGTGATGGAGACAGACAGCATTTACAAGATGATCTTGATAGGTTGATCAAATGGTCTGAAAAGTGGCAAATGCTGTTCAATTTTGGGAAATGTAAATGCCTCCACACAGGTCATGGGAATGAAGAGGTAAAATATAAAATGGGGGGTACTGTTCTAAGTACTACTGTAAAAGAAAAGGACTTGGGGTTAACCATTAGTGCTGATATGAAGGTTTCAGAGCAGTGCGGAATTGCAGCGTCAAAGGGAAATCAAATCCTTGGATTAATTAGGCGAAATATAGCGTATAAGAAAAAAGAATTAATAGTACCGCTGTACAAAACAATAGTGAGGCCTCATTTAGAATATTGTATACAAGCATGGAGGCCATATCACAAGAAGGACATAGATATGCTAGAAAGAGTACAGAGGAGAGCGACTAAAATGATACCAAATCTGAGGGATCTTAGTTACGAAATACGCCTAAAAGAATGTGGTTTAACAACACTAGAGACCAGGAGATTGAGAGGAGATCACATAGAAGTGTTTAAAATATTGAATGGTTATGAAAATATTGATAGAAACATTTTTTTCTCAGTTAAGAAAAATAGAAGGACCAGAGGACATGAAGCTACATTAGTAAAGGAGCAGTGTAGATTAGATATAAGAAAGTTCTCATTCTCACAAAGGACTGTAAATGAATGGAACAGATTATCTCCTGATTGTGTTGGTGCTAGTAGCGTGAATATGTTTTAAAATAAAATCGACACACACCTTAAAAAGGCGGGATACATGTAGATAAAAAGTATTGGACTCTCGATAAGCCAAAAGGCTTCCTTGTCCACCTGCCATCCAGAGTAATTTTCTGGATGGCAATCTTGTTAAATCTTGTTAAGATCACGGATGACCCGCATTCAATTTCACAAATCTAATTTAAATTCCACACAAATCAAAGTAATATGTTTTCACAAACTAACTGTTGATGTGTCTTTAAATGCCAACGAAATAGAGAGTAATGATGGCATAGGGCTGTCATGTGCATAGTGCACACATGTCCACTTTGCTTTACCGTATCTGTAAATAGTTCATCTGCTACATCACTGTTTGCCTACATAACAATCAAAACTATGTGCATAATCTGCGCCAAGCTTTACCTTTGCCAACAATGTTGATAACAGTTATATATGTGAATTACAATAATATTGCTGCATGACATCTCATAAACCAAACATTCTTGCACACAGTTGTCACTTAAAAAACTGCCTTATGTTTTTGTCATAAATAACAACTTTTTGGACCAGATTGCTAACAAAATATACAATGGAATGTTTGAATGTTCTATATGTTTGGCATCCATTTTTCAATGACTTGAGGGAGCTTTTGCAAGACAACAGGGTAACAAGGTGGATAGGTGAACAGACACTAAGGTGGCTACGAGAGAGTTACCTGCAGCAACTTGCGGGTGTGTAGAAAGATGGTGTTGATCTCAGCGAGCAGAGCCACGACGTTGTACGCGATACATTGGCACTGGATGACATTGTAGAAGAACATGCCGCCAACCTGCACAGTCAAAACAACACGTTTATATCTTAACTCAAAAAGTTACTGGTCAGCCGGACATGTAACATCAAAAAGTTACTGGTCCGGCTGCAAAGTTACTGGTCTGTATTCAGTGATTTTGCAAAGTTACACTAAAAAAACAGCACAAGGTGTGAGTGCAAATGGTCTGCAAAACAATATTACCAGTAATGATGCCTTTTTGATTTACTGAAATGACACACTGGTATATAAAATCACTATAATGTGTGCGACTACACAAATTAGGCAATTTTGAGCGTAAAAACACATTTTTGCAAACAGTTGTTTATAATGTCTTTCGTTGGTAAGCTGCTGTAAAACGTAGTAATTTCCCCTGAAAGTAGGTGGTCACATGGACCAGTAACTCAAAAAAGTTAGTGACCCGACAGCAAAATAGGTTGTTACTGGTCAGTGACCACCGGGTCAGCGTACATTTCGAACACTGGTTTATCCACACACAACTCCAATGTCTTAAACTTAAAATCTTCAGTGGTTTTGGGGTTATTTCTAAAAAGGAAGCAAGGTTTTAAAAAGAGATGTTTTGTGAAAAATAGTTTTAAAAATTGGGCAATGTAAAAATTAATGCTGAATGAAACCATTAATTTAATATTTAGTCAGTTTTTGATTATTTGTTATGGTAAATAAACAGGACATTGAAAATGATATAATAAAGAATGCATTTCTGCCAAAATTGATGGGACATGACCTAGACAACTATTTTACTGCGTGTGTGTGTGACTGATTACCCGGTGGACTATGGCGGGTAAAATATGACAGTTTGCAATTTGACCTTTTTACCAATGTAAATGAATTACGAGTATGACACATTATTACAGTTACTGAGTACGACACATGATTACAATTACTGAGTACGACACATGATTACAATTACTGGATATGACACGATTACAATTACAGAGTATGACACATGATTACAATTACTGTGATGACACATGATTACAATTACAGAGTATGACACATGATTACAATTACTGAGTATGACACATTATTAGAATTACAGAGTATGACACATTATTACAATTACAGAGTATGACACATGATTACAATTACTGAGTATGACACATTATTACAATTACTGAGTAAGACACATGATTACAATTACTGAGTATGACACATTATTACTATTACTGAGTATGACACATGATTACAATTACTGAGTATGACACATTATTACAATTACAGAGTATGACACATTATTACTATTACTGAGTATGACACATTATTACAATTACTGAGTATGACACATGATTACAATTACAGAGTATGACACATGATTACAATTACTGAGTATGACACATGATTACAATTACTGAGTATGACACATGATTACAATTACTGAGTATGACACATGATTACAATTACTGTGATGACACATGATTACAATTACTGAGTGCGATTCCTCGCTGATACTTACTGCTATGTGATGAATGAGAACTTCCCAGAACTTGAGGATTTTCTTATTAATAATGATGTCAATGAAGTCATACAGGAAATATCCTAAAATAAGACAAACAAAGTCAACTGATTATCAGTTTACAAATAAAAACAAAGCTGTCAAATACCTTTTTGAATAAAATCAAAATATTTCTCAGGACTCAACACAAATAACACAGTTCAGTTGTTTACATTGTTAGGCCACTGTTAGACCAACAGTTTGCTGACCAGGTCACCAACCCTATGTGTACAGCAATCACTGTTTGTATTGGGACATCTAAAAATAATTAAATTCTCAACTGTACGAAAAAATATTTTTGGTGTCCAAAATATAGTCGTCATGAAGTATCGTACATGTATTTAGTGTGGAAACATAGAGGACAGAAAATAATTATTTGTGTATACTTTTAGGATGTCCGAAAATATAGTGATTGACTACATAGAGTGATTATGGTTAGCTGGATCAACAGCCATTTCGAATACTGTAATAGTGATAACTGATGCACTTTGTTTGTTGGATCTCCACCACTATTACTGCATGTGCCGGTATGTCTATATGTATGTAATACGTGTATGTGTCTATATGTATGTAATACGTGTATGTGTCTATATGTATGTAATACGTGTATGTGTCTATATGTATGTAATACGTGTATGTGTCTATATGTATGTAATACGTGTATGTGTCTATATGTATGTAATACGTGTATGTGTCTATATGTATGTAATACGTGTATGTGTCTATATGTATGTAATACGTGTATGTGTCTATATGTATGTAATACGTGTATGTGTCTATATGTATGTAATACGTGTATGTGTCTATATGTATGTAATACGTGTATGTGTCTATATGTATGTAATACGTGTATGTGTCTATATGTATGTAATACGTGTATGTGTCTATATGTATGTAATACGTGTATGTGTCTATATGTATGTAATACGTGTATGTGTCTATATGTATGTAATACGTGTATGTGTCTATATGTCTGTAATACGTGTATGTGTCTATATGTATGTAATACGTCTATTTGTCATTATGTATGTAATACGTGTATGCTTCTATATGTATGTAATACGTGTATGTGTCTATATGTATGTAATACGTGTATGTGTGTATATGTATGTAATACGTTTATGTGTGTATATGTATGTAATACGTGTATGTGTGTATATATACATAATTTGTATTTTTTTAATGCGGAAAATAAAAGTATCCTTTATCCAGTTCACTCATACTATGAGTGAGTACCTGGCTATATACCGTGGTGGATATATGTGTAAGAATAGTCTTTGTGCATTTATCGCAGCGTGGCTGAATGCTTCACATAAAAGTCGACGTGGTGTTCGAATGAACAGGTCTGCCAGGGAGTAAAGTGTAAAGCACTTTGAGCAGTCTTGAGGACTGGATACTGCACTATATAAGAACTTACCTTTAGCTTACCATACTAAGAAGTACAAAAAGTAGAGAAAAGAAGGAAATGTAAACCTAATTTGGTCATTAATGCCTAAACATCTTGCTAGTAAGAGATAGCTTATCACTAATGATTGCAAATATTGTAACTGGCAGAAAAAAGAAAGTAAATCAAATGTAGATCAATGTCATAAACTCGAGTACTAGAGTCAATGAAACAAATTGAAAAGAAAGGAGTAGAAAAATATTAAAAAGTTTAAGAAAAAATACACAGAACACCCGGATCGAGTGGAAAGATGCAAAATGATAATTTGACATAAAAATTAAATAAGAATTATGTTAAGGACAACTGGCCCACTAGCCTACTATGCCATGTCCTTATCTTTACCAAACATTCATGAGAATATTACAGATGAGAATGGTGCAAACAATAGTTGATAATCAACAAAGGGAACAAGCAAATTTTAGAAAAGAGTTCCAACTGCCGATTGTCTTCAATTGATCAATCAACCAGAGAAGAAAAGTCAAATAACATCAATCTCTGTACATACTATCGACTACAAGGAAGCTACTGAATCAAAAATCTAGTTGCAACATCAGAACCAATTATACACACACGAATACGTGGAAACATGCTCTCGGATGCAACAGCTAGAAATCACAAAGATGCAGTTTAAAGTATCATCAAAATCCGTATATAGGCAGGCATCATACAAGTCTCAATCTCACCAATACTCTTCACTACCAGCCTGCTGAATGTCTTTATGAAGGCCGAACTAGAAAAGAAGGAATAAACATCATTGTGCACTGACCCCCGCAGTAATGTCAGATATTCTTTATTGACTCAACTGAGAAATTTTTTGTGATAAAACAGCAGATAAATAAAAATAAACATTATATAAATTGCATGCACATCACTTATGTTAAAACATGGCAGAATACCTGTTGATATATTATTATGATGCTACATTGTAGATTGGTTTACCTTGTAGATTAGACTAGCCAACAATGGCTTCATACAAAATATCAGAAATGGAATGGAGAAGCATTATACTATTTTTGGTTGGCAGCAAACATTGCATTGTTCTCTGAAACACCTACATCAATGGAACCAATGCCAACAGGTGAAAACACACAAAGAAAAACTGGTCTAAAAATACATCCTCAAAAGTGTTAATCAAATTCATAATTTCCAAATTATAACAAACAGACAATGACTAAACAGCAGAAAATAAATTAAGATCAAAAAGTCATGGAAAGAAAAACATCAAACAAAAAGATAAAACCTCACGCGGCATGATTAGACGAGGAACCAGTAGAACAGGTGGGGAACAGAAACAAGCTAGAAGCAAACGTCAAATACGGTAGAAACTTGCTGTATGGTCACCACGGTAATACAGCCACCTTGCAATTAAGGTCACCCTGAGAGAAATCCACACTATTTTTGCACCAGTAAAGTATAGGAACTTAGTCTTGCTATTTAGGTCACTTTTCCCAGTCCCAAGGACAGAGAGTTGAGGTTCAATACAAGGAGGCTTGAAGGAGCTGTGTTTGATCAAAAACATATACAATGTGAATACGAACATCACAAACAAACATGTACGGGCGTGTATTTAACAACAATTACAAATAAGTATTTGACCATAATTCCGACTACCGGTGTACAGGATTGTTGGTGGAGGTAATACAGGCTTCGACAAGTGCGCTAGTACAGCTGTACTAGTAATAATAACATGTTACTGACACAAATTAATGTCTAGTCAGAATGACAAGACATTAGTCTATTAGTCTGCTAACGATAGGGTTGTTAATAATATATATCTGGTGGCAGGTTAAGAGGTTCTGGTAGACTCGGTCAAATGCCAGCAATCTACACAGACTTGGCAAAGCCTACAAGTGCATAACTATTTGGCTTATACATCTGTTAATTAATTTATTAACACCATTTTTTAAGAAAGATTTTATTGTCTTCAGTTATTTACAAGCACATGGCCAGACTGTGTGTTCAATCAATGTTGCCAGTATGTACATAATATAATACATCATTGGCATAATCAATTTGTTTTTGATTATTTGATAACCACTAGAGTGTACCATATGGCTCTACATTCGGTACAGTAAATGTTTTTTCATTACATGCGATATACCGTGATCATCCAGGGAATCGATGGTTTGAAACACAATTAACTTCTCAGATGAAAAATCCATTTTGCATAAACGACATTCAAACTAAATGAAGGATGAATTATAGGCATATATTATAACATCATTCCATACAGTTCGAAACCTGTTCGTTGTTTGGTTGTCAGCAAGATGTAATGACATGCGTGGCTTGTCTTAGATCTTGGTTTATATTCTGTGACTTTTATGTTATTTAGGAATATTTAAGCATTATTAATAATAGTAATAAGGTCTTATATGGCACTGTATCCAGTCCTTAGTTCTGTTCAAAGCGCTTTACAAAAAGTTCACAATTATATGTCACTCATTTAGGTAGTGAAAGCGATTTTAAAAAGGTGTGTCTTCAGCGCCGTCTTAAACGACGCAATAGTGCCACACTGTCAGACTGACTGTGGCAGATTGTTCCAAAGTACAGTGGCCGCTTTGGAGAACGCACGGTCTCCGAAAGACTTGAGGCGTGTGGTTGGTACTGTCAGCAGACCAGCAGAATTTGATCGGAGGGAGTGCGTGGGCTGATATTCAACAAGAAGCTCGGAAATGTATTGCAGCGCAAGTCTGTGGAGTGCCTTGAAGTTGATCAGGAGAATGTTTAACGTAATTCTTTCTTGGATGGGAAGTTATGGAGAGATTTCAGGACTGGTGTTACGTTCTCGTGTTTCCTTGTTCGTGTGATTAGATGAGCAGTCGTGTTCTGAATGCACTGCAGTCTACATAGCTGACATTTGTTAATTCTGAACACCAGCGAATTACAACCATCCAGTCTGGACATTATAAATGAATGGATGATTTGTTCGGCAGCTCCTGGCGTAAGAAATTTGATGATTATACCCACATTTCGGATTTGCAGACCAGAAGATCTACAGTTGGCACTGACTTGTTGATCCATTGTAAGTCCAGTATCGAACATGACCCCAAGATTTCTGACACATGTACCGGGGGGTCACTTGGGCAACGACAACGTGGATCTTTGTTGTTTTAGGTATATTTCTGCGCAGTGTCTCTGCTCCCGTGAACAGAACTTCAGTTTTGTCAATTTAATTGAAGTTTGTTTGCTGTCATCCAACCGTTGATGTCAGCAATGCATGTTTCTAGCTGAGATATGACAACAGATGTGTCGGAGATCTTGAATGTTGTGTAGAGCTGCGTATCATCAGCGTACATATGAAAATCCAAGCCATGTTGTCGGAATTTGCAACCCAGTTCACCAGCCGTGTATATATGGTGCACAGTGACGGTCCCAAGACTGACCCTTGGGGGACACCGCATGTCAGCACGGACACGTTCGAGATGGCTTCTCCAATCTTAATAGCTCGTTTTCTGTTTTCGAGATACGAGGTAAACCAGTTTAGTGCTGTGCCCGAAAGGCCGATCTTCTTAGACAGACATGACAAAAGCACCAGGTGGTCAATCGTGTCAAAGCAGCAGACAAGTCAAGGAGGACTAGACACGAGACACACCGATTATCTGCAGATAAGAGTAAATCGTTCTGGATTCTCAGCAGTGCAGTCTCTGTACTGTGGCCCTTTCTGTATGCTGAGTGGTGACTGATTCACTTCAAATAGGTTGTGCTGTGCCATGTGACGTGACAAAAGTGACGACACCACCTTCTCAATTACTTTGGACAGGAAACTGAGATTAGATATCGGTCGGGAACTTGTATGACATTCCGTATCCAGGGACGGCTTCTTAAGAAGCGGAGTCACAAGTGCCGCTTTCAAGTTAGCTGACACATTTCCTGTGGCCAGCGAGATGTTCACAATCCTGGTAATGACAGGAACAAGTGCGTCAAGGCAATTCTTCAGCATCCGTGTCGGCAGAGGATCGAGAGCGCAGGATTGAGGAGCAGATGATGTAATGATGTTTCTGTCCTCATCCTCAGAGGCTGGCGACAGCCTGTCCAACGGATGACTTCCATCATGTTCATAAGTAGTGATGCGGGCATCACATTGTGCTCCCGCTCAGCGATCTAGTGCACATCGAATGCTTGCAGTTTTCTTTTGGAAGTAATTTCGGAAAACTTGAGCCAGAGCTTCTGGAGAGGCATGCGTTGGCAGAAGCGGGTCCACCCGAGTGTGCATCAATGTTTGCACAATGCTGTAAAGTTTCTTTTGATTGGATCCAGACTCAACAACCTTGTTGGAATAGTATCGATATTTGGCTTGACGAAGACAGTTATTTGCGACCGTGCACTGGTGTCTGAACACCTTGCAATGAATTTCAAGTCCAGATTTCCGGCATAGACGTTCATATTTCCGACGTGTGTCTGTATCTCCTTGCGTAACTCTTTGTTGTACCATTTTACGTCGGGTCGCACCGTGATCGTCATTACGGGAGCATGTTTATCCAACAAGCCGCGCAAGACCGATTCATAATGGTGAACGAGTCCATCCAAGTCATCAGCTGGAGCAGTGTACAGCTCTGACTGAGAAATGTCTGCCTGCATGTCACATACACTTACATTGCGGTATAATCTGTAGCTGACCCGTTTCTTAGGAGCACAAGGTTTACAACCTTGTATCTTGAATGTCACTGCAGAGTGGTCGGATATACCCAGATTCTCAACCATGATATCACCAATGATGTCTGCTTCGGATCGTGTGACTATCAGGTCTAGATTGTGACCATGTGAATGTCTCTTTTCATCACATGCTGATGCAGACCATGGGATTCTAGGATGTTGTGAAAGCGTACAGTCTTTGTATCATCCAACAAATCAATGTGTATGTTCAAGCAGAGATGGGGTGGTTACAATAAAAATGTAATCGATTACTATTACTGTGAAGATGTACGAGTATGATTACGATTACTCAGAAAACAAATGTAATTGATTACAATTATGATTACTTTAGCATGTAATCATGATTACAATCATGATTACTTTAAAGAATATGCAAATCATGTTTCTACCATGTATGTGACCTTCTTTGAATTCAGAACTGATTATTGCTAATCAGGTTTTGTTATTATTTACTGACATCATAAAAATTGTTGGAATTGAAATGATCTGCACTTCTTAGGTCTGAAGCATTTATAGTGAAACATCAATTTGCCCTGTTGAACTGCTGGTTTAGTGGTCCTAGCTCCAGTCCCAGGTACTGTGCGTACAATGACTGAGCCATTGGTGAAACCATGTGAAAATATCAGTGAGTTCATAAGATTATAAATTCATGGCTTCAGATAAAACTGCTCATAGAAAGAATGTCTGAGTAGTAAGCCAATTACTTCACTGTGTTATGTTGGGGTGGCAGGCCAGGTATGGCTTCCCCATACACACACACACATACACACCCACCCACACACCAACCCTAACACACACACTATATATTAGACAGGGATTTAGCAGCTAACCAGCCAGTCAGGACCTAGGAACCATGACCAGTCATTCACACCACACTAAAAGTGCAAACAGTACAGGTGGCATGGCATGGCTTCTAATATTACAAAGCAACCTGGTAGGGGAGGCTCATGATAAGTAATCATGATTACTTTGGCAATGTAATCGAGTACGATTATGATTACTTAGCTTTTTTGATCAATGTAATCGAGTACGAGTACGATTACTCAAAAAGTTGCCCATGATTACAATGAATACGATTACAGAGTACGATTACCCCATCTCTGGTACGTTGAAATCTCCGACAATTACCAAGTTGTCATGGCCCATGCAGAAACACTGCAGAAAATCTGAGAATTCGTCCATGAATATCGATGCGCTCAGACCATTATTATGGGCAGAAGGTGGAGGACTGTAGATAACACATACCCGGAAACAGTATGATCTATACATCAGCTGAAGACACATCACTTCAAATGATCCGTATGTCTTTGTGGCAAGTTGCATCGTTTCGAAAGATGCACGGTAGATGACACCAACACCTCTTTCAGTTCTGTCACTACGTGGTTTGTGGTCAAATTTGTAGCCGTTTGGTGACAATGCATTTATCTCTGTCCGGCTAGCATTACCCGGGCTCAGCCAGGTTTCTGCCAGTGCTAGAATATCAAGTTTGTTGTCATCAAGCTTTAGATTTCACGGACCGGGTATTTGTAGACATGCAGTTATTGTAGGTCTTGCACACTTAGTTACACATGGAGATGGGTGATTGTCCACTGCAATCAGATTTTGTAGGCAGGCTTTGCATCTCACAGTAAACAGGGGTGGGGGCGCGGCGATGATTCAAGTCCGAAGGCGATGATTCAAGCATTCATGTGGTGCAACACAATTGTCCAGTGCTGGGTAAAGTTGGGTCACAGAGGCACATCTAATCAGCAGTAAATCAGTGTATATGATCAGGCTGAAGGAATGGTTGTTCAATGTTCTTGTTGTCAACGTCAAGCCTGGTCGACCAGCGATGTCACAACACAGGTGCAGTTCAACTGGACAGATGCACACAATGTAAACGTTACTAAAAAATTATAAAACGTTTGCTAAAACGGCATAGTCCATCATCATTACACTTTCATAAAACCAACTGTATAAACTTCGCCACTGTGTCCTGGACAAAAACTTGATAAAAATTGAAATATTCCAGAGCTTGTTATGGTGCAGCCACAAACAGGCGCATCCCACAAACTGAAATCATCATTATTTGTTGACAATGCATACATGCCATATGGAATACTGGTTTGGCTGAATAAAACAATGGTTTAAAATATATAAAACCAGTTCCCCAGGATACTGGTGTATGATCCACACCACTAATAGCCACAGAACATGTGATTGCTCTTGCTCCCTACCGCTCGCACTAATCCCTCATCTAGGGAGCGATTTATCACCCGGGCTAATTGATATTATCACTCGCGTCACCAGACCTGCTGCATGTGGTGCCCTCTCACAGCAAAATACACAACCATTTGTTTGAAAGTATGTTCTTGTCACGTAAATTAGCGTTGGTGTGCAGTTGCCAATGTTACCAGAGCCATGACTTGGAGTTTGCTTATTGCTCAATGGGATTCTTGTCAGCAGCTAGCGTCTGTCCCATAAACAAAACAACTTAATCATCAGCATCGTTCCACTGCTGTCATAATCACTTGCACTAAATTATTTGGCATATTTAGGTGAGCGATGTATCGCTCGCCTGGTTTTTTTTTTTATGTAAAGCACTGTGCACAGGCCTGCCATAAATATGGCCTCATCTTGCTGACCTGCTGACTAGGAACAGACATTAAGGCATTAAGACAGACAGGTGCAATTGGGCAATGTTTATGAGGCAGACAGTGGACAGAGATCTAATTAGCTGGCAGTGTAAGTGAATAAGAGGAAGCTGAGATGGTATGGGCATGTTGTAAGCGGGCTCACAAAACAATATTTCAAGGAAGAGTGCAGGGGAAAGAAGACAGGGATGACAGAGGAGGAGATGGACATTAAGAATGGACTGGGAAAACCTTTGCTGAAACCCAGGCAATAGCACACCACTGCAAAGACTGGAGTCAATTCGTGCAACATTCGTCGTTGCAGCGCCCCTACGACCCAGGCGGGTTACGGGATCAGTAAGCAGTAAGGTGGCCTGTATGTGGCCCCAATGACATGTTGGTGACACACAGGACAATGACAAAAAATACATTATGGTGACACAAGACAGTGACATGATTGTGACACACAAGACAATGACCGAATGGTGACACACAAGACACTGACAGGATGGTGACACAATACAACGACAGGATTACGACACACAAGACAATGACAGGATGGTGACACACAAGACAATGACAGGATGGTGACACACAAGACACTGACAAAATGGTGACACAATACAACGACAGGATGATGACACACAAGACAATGACAGAATAGTGACCCACATGACAGGATGATGACACTAACCTGTGGAGAAGGCAATCATGGCAAATGAGAAAATCGTATGGTGTTCAATGAGATCCGTCATCATTTCTGGATTGCGGTAAAAACTGAAACAAACCAGAAATGTCTTAATATAACTTTAGTAACTTTAAAGGTACAATGCCTTTTCCTCAATGTCCTAGTATTTATTTATGATGGTGGAACTGAACTGAAACAAATATTAATCATTCAAACCAACTGACCAACTAAACTTCAGCACTTTGTTTGATCAACAAAATATATTAAACATCACATACAAATTCAGAATTTTTGAAAACGTAAAACATAAATACACAGGATTGGTGTATCTGAATTATAATATATGTTTTTAACCATCGACCTAAATGATAAAATGGCCTCAATAGATGTATGTGTCAAACGTTCAGCAAAATACACATTAAAATAAAAAAGGCTCATATGATTGTGGAATGCGGTTGTGTGTAGCAAAACATATGTAACCGGCCACAGCGAAGTGTGTATTAACTTAATTAAGTTGCAAATTTGTGAAATGGAGTTTTGTATTCCATAAGCTTTAAAATTATACCTCATTTATTTAAATTTATATTTTCAGTAGTTTTTGCAAAAATTTAAGCAAACATTAAAAAAAAAGTTTTTACGAAACGAAGTCATTTTTATTTATATTGTCTATTGTTTTTTTATTTCACTGGTTTATAAATTTGTAAATTTCATTAGTTTTGGACTATTGGTCAAGGAAAATAAATTGAACATTGGAAGATAAAATTATAAGGTAGGTATTTTTGCCAAAATCATAACATTTATTGTACATGACTGACATACACAGCTATTTTCCGTTTGTGTACAAAATTGGCCTGTGCTATGACTTGTCAAAGCAAAGTGGTAGGTCACACATGGGACTGAGAGTAGAACAGACATCACCTTACATCACTGACATCACCTTACATCACTGACATCTACAACATGCCAGTATGCTAGACTTACTCCAGCCAGTTACATGCTAGTTTTTTTTACTGCATTTGAGGATCTGTACTGGAGTCTAGACAGTGTTTGGTAGTGAAGAATAAACCAAAATTGAGGGTATTAAAGCACCAGAGAAGACTAGTCTACGATTGATATGAACCAGGCAGTTTGAATAATTGTTTTCAAGATAAACTTTTGTATACAAATATTTTCATAATTAGGTGCACATGTGTGTGTTTACTATCAGAGATACACTTTTACTTTGTCATTTTACATTTATAAGTATGCACAGATGCATATATTACACATGTGCATGTAGCATCCAGTTCCTTCGCCATGAAAGAACAATGGCTGCTACAAATTAACAAACAGGCACATAAACAGTCTCATCAGCAACTTGTGACACGAACAACGCAACAAAAGTTCTTAATTACTCTCTGAATGCACAATACAGCAATCAACTGCCCTAATTAACCAGGTTACAATCAGCATATAACTAAAAATATACTAAATGTGGCTGGATCAGAACAAATGTGGTTTGATCAGCAACTCAGGTCAATTTTACAGTGACCACAAGGGTCATTACCCCTTGGTAAAGTTACTTACTACAGTACTTTTACCAGTTAACCAGCAACCATGCCCAAGAGTTATTACCATGCCCAAGGGTTATTATACATAGCCAATTAAGCATGTTATTCAGTTGGTTTCATCTGAACTCATCCAAGACAAAGTAGGCTGCATTATGCATGCACTGGCAACCTCACCCAAACCACACCTGAAACCTGAGTGAGAGGACTATTTCTTATGGCATGGTGCATGGAGTGTGTAAAAGTGAAGATGATATAGCAGCCAGACTGGCCAAAAATGCCAGGCAGACTCCAACAATTGTAGGGAACACATAGAAAGAAGTCTAACTAATAATCTTACACATATATCTTTAGAGCTTTGGTTGAATTTACTTGTATTACCGGTAATGATTTAACCACATATTAATTACAGAATTATACTATTCTTACTTATTATATGCACCCACTGCAACATGCCACCAAACTCCTATGTTAGCCATGAGGGGAATGTTTCAAGTTCACAAACTGCATGGAAACTTGGCAGAAAATAGTCAATCACAGCAGGATTAACTAATTTAAACTAAATTACTCACAACTGAATTTGGGGTAACAGTGTGAACTTCAAAAAATGAATCAGGACAGACATTCGGGCATGTACGCTTAATAGAGTGAACATGGTACTTGCCTACAATGTGTGTATAAGCAGTATTTGTATGTCAGAGATGAACAAATTATGTCAATAAACAACATAAAATGTGCTATTATTTTTGCTACAGGCTGTCTTATTTAAATTATCTGTTATACTCCCCAATGTATTTAAATATTTTTGCATTTCATAATAATTTGTTATTTGTAATTGCATTTGAACCCCTTGTTAATGTTTGTAATTAAATACATTTCAATGAATCTGACATCCTATCTGGTGCACACATGATGTGAGTAGGTGGAGCACAAGACTGTAGGAGACTTTAGCACCACAAAAACATTAGATGACTATGTGTCATCTCAAACCACTCATACTGCAATGTGTGCTACCAAAATAGCCGCATCAACACTTTGAGACTGCCTGGCAATGGCAACTTGTGAGTTGGCTCTGGGCAACAAAATCTCACATGCACACCCCCTCAAACAGTGTAGATATCATAGAAACATACCAACATATTGATACCAAGCTAACTTTTATAGGTGTATTCAATCCATGGTTACATATTGTCACAATGAGAAATGCGTTTCAGAAAGTTGACACCTTACAAAATTATATTAGAGAACAATGCTAACGCTGTGACGCCAGTGTCTCATTCACATTACCCTCTAGTGGTATATATATATGTACTGGTCATATCACCCTGGGTAAATAAACTCCATTTGTGACCACCATACTGTTTTAGGAAATTAAAAAGAAAAATTCCATTCCAAGATACTAAGCATTATTATATATATATTTATTTTAAACACCTCCAGGAAGATGACATGGTATTATAACAGGATCCACACAAACAATGCTCCTTGAAAATGGAATGTTTCGTTCACCACATTATGGTATCACTGAATGACGATATATATATATATTACTCCTAACAGCAGCATACGTCGACCAAATATGCAAAAGGGACCGCCTTAGGCAGACCAAAGCCGGTCTGCATAAAGTTTGGACCCCTGGTTGCGTAGACAATATCTTTTATTTTAACATTTCAACTGTTAGTATATGTAATATACCCAGATATATAATGATATCAATAATTATTTGTACCCAAAAAATAGTTTTTGTGATTTTGAGATAAATTTTCTCAGAGGTTGTATATCCTATCTCTCATAATGGAGCGGTCGACCTATGCTGCACTTAGGCTATATATATATAATATATACATTATATACAAACTATAAGTGATTTCCATGATGTGTAGTTGTGTCGGATCACATGTGGCGAGTGTAACAACGGTGCCAATGTACTTGGTTACAAAACAACACCACCTGATGTCGCATTTCAAAGACTTTATAAACTAACACCTCAACACAATACCACCTTTCTGCAATGACCGGATTGATCGATGAATCAATGTCAATGCACACTCACTTAAATCTCCATTCAGTAGTAAGTATTGTGTGATTAACAATGAATGCTCTGAGATCTGGACTCATTATGATCCAGTAATCAATGCTCCCTTGGAGTTATGCAGTTTATATGACTAGTATAAGTTACATTTGTGTTCACTCAACAACTGATGTACTATAATGCGTTAAAAATGCAAGAACCAGCTGATAACATCTAAGAGAGCCCAAGTACATCGACACCAATACAAAGCTAACAAATGGGTATTAATTCTGAATACGCATGCCTTTAACCAATATCATAAAAGATTCCGTTCACATGATGAATCTGCAGAAAGTATTCTTTTTAAGTGCTTTCTGCAGATTAATAATAATAAGATAACTTCTATTGCACCTAAATCCTTGGAAACCAAGCCCAGAGGTGCATCAAGACAAAGGGATTGGTCAATCTCAGAATCCATAAGCAGCATTCCAGTTGTCAACAGATGGGTCAAGGCACTAGGGAGTTATGGTGGATAAGCAAGGTTACCATTTTTTATTGTAAAGATAAGTTTTTAAATGACGACGGAATTTTGTAATGTTTTCAACTGATCTAACACTAAGAGGGAGCATATTCCAAAGAGTTGGTGCTGCAACAAAAAAAGCCCTAGTTCCAATGTTAGTGTTGACTCTAGGAACAAAAAGTAGGTCAGAACTAGATGATCGAAGCTGGATAGGTTTTCTTACAGGAGTAAGCAGTGAATGCAAATAAGCTGGTTGTTTACTGGACAGTGCCTGGTATGTAATGGTACAGATCTTAAATATTATACGATATCGTACAGGATGCAAAGACTTCAAAAGTGGTACAGAATAGACCGAGAAAAACGAGGAGATCTTGTAACTACTCTTGCTAGACAATTTTGGTCACGCTGAAGTTTTGTGATATCCTTGCTAGCAATATTATAAAGGAGGGAATTGCAATACTCAAGTCTGCTGCTAACATAAAAACAGCAGCAACACATTTGAGATATGTGTTGTCAGAAAGTGAAGTTACTATCAAAGATCACTCCTAGATTTCGCACCGAGGTTGCTGGCGTGATATGCTGATTCAAAATATGCGCAGGGAAAAAACTATCAAGTTTACTATGCTGCATTGGAGTACTGTACCAATAATGATAAATTCAGTTTTATTTGTATTTAATTTCAACTTGTTGTCAGTCATCCAGTGGAACGTATCTTGGAGGCAATCACTACATTGTTTAAGGGAGCGATTTGTAGTCAGGGGAGCCAACGAAATGTAGATCTGAGTATCATCAGCATGTTGTAAAGAGTAAAAAGCATAGGCCCAAGAACAGAATCTTGGGGAACACCAAATAAAGTTGGCAGTCAGCCGAAAAGCAGTTCCCAATCTGTATAATCTGGTACCAGTTAGGTATCAAGAAAACCAGCTTAAAGCTGTGCCAGATATGCCGGACCTCTTTAATAAGCATTCAATGAGAATGTTGTGATCAAGTCCACATTGACATTACTTAAAGTATGACCTGGGAAAGCAGAACGAATAATACTGATTTTATTCTTAAAGCGACTAGAGAACGAGTCACATAGACTTAACTGACACATGATCAGGTATCAATGGAGCAGGCCGTCTATGCAGAATATTATTGATGCAGTTCCATAACTGACACGGATTATCAGACTTATTTATTTATGACCATATTTGTACAATAATCTGATTTAGCTTTGGCCATTTGTCTGTTACAGAAGTGACATTGCTTAGAATAGTGCGACCTGTCTAAAGACGAGCATGATTTGCGCCATACACGCTCTAAATAACAACAACGCCTTTTAGATAGTATAATTTTGGAAGTCATCCATGGAGCCGGTGGCCTTTCTGACACACATTTGGATTTATAGGTGCATGTTTGTTAAGTAATGCATTGTGTACTTGACAGTACTGTTTAAATAAGTCAGATAGATGTTCTTTTTGATCTGTGATAAGGTCGGATTTAAGGATATCAGCCATTAAAGCTGTAATGTTAATCCTGTGAATGGCTCTGTAAGATACATTGTGTTTTGACTCTAATGGAGGTATAGAAACGTTAACATTAGCTATGACAGTATGGTGGTCTGATAACCCATCTGAAACAGTAGGTGTTTGGATACTATTACAAGTTGAACGGGTTATCAAGACGTCAAGCCAATGGCCATGTATGTGTCGAAAAGTAACATGTTGTTTCAAATTAAAGGATGCCAGAATATCATCAAATGTAGTTGTAGAACGTATATCCAAATGTCTTCAAAGAAATTTTGTGGATGTCCTGGAGGGCGATAGATACAAACAAAGTATACACAGACAGAATAATCTGAAATTTCAGCACAGATGGACTAAAAACTGGAAGATTCAGGGTTGGAATGTAATTTAACTTTGAACTGCTGTGATACTAGAAAGCCAATACCACCTCCACGGGCGACTAAACGTGGTCGATGGTGAAAGGTGTAACTATAAGGAGAAACGTCAGCAATGCATGCAGGTCTGAGAATATGCAAAATTGAAATAGAATGATGTATTCTAGTGTGACTACCCTTAGCAAAAAAATCTATTGCTGTGTAGTGTCTACTGGGGTTGTGTCTACTGGGGTTGCTGTCTCTTAAAGTGTCTTTTAGCAACCAGTCCAATTTGTGACAAACATACTACACTATATAACATCTTATTTTGACGGACTCTGAGGTGCCCTTAGAATGATTAAATCAAATACAGATTTACTGTTTACAGTGACACTACCCCAAACAAATTTACTGCAGAATTTTTTTTAAATAGGCAAAATGTGAAAATTTACCAGTTTGGGGAGCCCTGGGGGTTAGAATGATTCAATCAAATACAAATTTCTTATGCATAGTGGCAGTACCATAAGGCATGTCCATGCAAAATTTGAGAAAAAGTTGCTGAACAGTTTCTGAGATATGGCAGCTAACGGTGCACGCAGAGTGAATCTCTGAGTGATAGCATAAGTCCGTTGAATATTTGGCCCAAAGGACTAAAAATGCCATGCTAAATTTTGCAAGGAGCAGATATATATATATAAACCATGATAAAAGAAAAACCATGTTTAAAACTGCATACATGATAATATATACATTAAATGGAAGCGTTCTGCTCATCAATTCGAAATTAGCCATTCACACACATAAAGATATGATAAATTATTTGTATCATTATAATTATGCTTACTATATTACATATATAATATGCGTACATGAATGCTCAATACCTTATTTTGTATTAATCTGATGTACTTGGATATTACTATGGATTGCCTGTGTGGTTAACATATTATGAAAATATGATATAATAAAAATATGTGATCATACATGTATATGCTGGTCATGCAACATTTGCACCTCTATTAATGACTATTAATTTTTTATTAAATTTGATAACTCGTAGAATATTTCCTATAGAATATGCTATAAGATTTTTGTGTTTTCTATAGAATATTCTATTTCCTACAGGATATGTTCTATAGAAAACGCAAAAATCCTATTGAATATTCTATAGAACATATTCTGTAAAAAATTCTGCCGGATATTTTCTATAGAATATTCTATAGAAAGCACAAATATCATATTGAATATTCTACAGAATAATTTTCTATAGAATATCCTATAGAAAACTATGTACAAAAATACTGTAGAATATTCTTTAAAAATGTTAGCGAACGGTAGGAAAAAGCAAATTAAAATTATTAGATGTAAATGGTTTGCATAAAACAAAATCTCAGAAAACACCCAATAAGAACAATCGGGACATAATTATGTCAGATTATTATCATATTCAGTAGAAACAATAAATAAATACAAATGCTTAGCCATGGGTAATAATTAACAAGAAATGTTTTAATTGTTTATTGTTTAAGCCAAAATATCACTAAATAATAAGAAAATAAAAGCAATAATTGTATTATCCAAATTGCATGCACAGTCTGTGTTAACGGATCAGTCAGAACAAGTCTAAACTACTGGACACAAGACGTTGGTTAAAGAGTATTAATAAAATGACAGAGATATTTAGAATTTTTACCTGGGGCAACTCCAGGGGGTACACCATCTCAGAAAAGCCATGTTAGTAAAAAGCTTTAGGGCATAATAGTATCATCCCAGACAATGCTGTGATTTGTATAAATAATAACAATACGAAAGATCAATTTGGATTTGGTCTTCAGGCCGGTGACCTTGTTATGTTAACAACAAGGCACAAGCCAAGTACTAAACCCATGACAACAAATTAGTAATTATGGCCACATAATAAAGCTCTAGTAAATACAAAAACACTTAAACAGTCACAGATAATTATTCAGAACTTATTATGCATAATTTAACAAAGTTACAAAAACAGTCAAACAATCGTTGACTAAAAGGGACAGTCAAATTGATGAAAATAGAGTAAGTTAACGTATTATGCAAACTAAGCCAAAACGAAACAACTTTAAAAAGAGTTAAAATACTTATCCTGCTATATAAACCAGTATAAAACTACCCAACTACATAAAAGCTATTTAAAAAGGCATATGTAACAAAAACAAAACTGTTTAGACACCAGAACAGATTATTTTATTTTAAGGTACCGCCCCCTAGCAGCTGGTACAGCTGTGTGATAGCTTCACAGACAAGACACAGACACATGTCAACAGTGTGTCACCTGGCTACACCTTGTCAACAAGACAGGATCAGCCATTATGTAGAGCAGTGTTGTTTATTTGAATGGCCTCCTGACTCCTGAGTAAACAAAGCAGCCATGGTCTGAGCCATACTGATCTAGTGGACAGCAGATAGTGCTAAACAGGTCTGTCAGGCTTACAACCAACAGATACCCAAATAATAATATCTGAAGGAAATTTGCTGAATGCCCCAAATGAGCAGATGATTCCTCTAGCCAGTGGTTGGCTGTTATGTGCAATGGCAATTACTTCTTAGTGGCATCCGTCGGTCACAAGTGGCCATGGTTCTGCGCCCTGAAAAGTCAGTTGGCACTGGAACAGCGCCTGTTGTGGCTGTGCAGGCCGATGCGGGAGTGACAGTCCCTGTCGCAGCGGTTGCACTTGAAAGCGGTGTCTGCAGGTGGAGCTTGCTGGCCGTTTTTGCGTCTCACTCTCCGTTCGTCTGACGCAAGTTGCAACTTCTTTTCCCCTCTGCGCAGGCTGCGATTCAGTTCCTGTCTCCAGCGGGAGCGATCCTGGGCAAGGTCTTCACATCCGTCAACGTCCATGTCAAGGGCCTTCATGTCTCTTTTACAGACATCTTTGAATCGGAGTTGGGGGCGGCCCCGAGCTCTCTTGCCTGTTGCAAGCTCGCCATATAGTAGGTCCTTGGGGATCCTGCCGTCCTGCATCCTGCGGACGTGTCCCAGCCAGCGAAGGCGACGTTGTCGTAGCAGAGTATAGATGCTGGGTGTGGCAGCACGTCGGAAGACCTCGTTATTTGTTATGTGGTCCGACCATTTGATGCCCAGGATCTGCCTCATGCTGCGCATGTGGAAAGTGTTGAGCCTCCTTTCTTGCCTCGAGTACAGAGTCCATGACTCGCTGCCATATAAGAGGGCACTGAGGACACAGGCTCTGTAGACAGTCATCTTGGTGTTCAGGGTCAGTTTGGCGTTGTCCCAGACCCTCTTTGAGAACCTGGCAAGCGTTGATGTGGCTCGGCCAATCCGTCTGCTGATTTCGGAGTCCATGGAGAGGTTGTCTGTCATTGTTGAGCCGAGATATGTGAATTCCTTCACCACATCCAGCTGGTAGTTGTTTATGGTGATGGCTGGCAGGCTTTCGGTGTCCTGGCTCATGATATTTGTCTTCTTTAGACTGATTGTCAGTCTGAAGTCCTCGCAGGCTTGGGAGAAGCAATCCATAAGATTTTGAAGATGTTGCTCCTCGTGAGCTGTCAAGGCAGCATTATCTGTGAACAGCATGTCTCTGATGAGAACCTCACGGATCTTGGTCTTTGCTTTCAATCTGGACAAGCTGTAAAGTTTGCCATCTGACCTAGTGTGGAGGTAGATTCCGTCAGTTGATGTTCTGAAGGCATGCTTTAGCATGACTGCAAAGTAGATGCCAAAGAGGGTGGGGGCAAGCACGCACCCCTGCTTGACTCCGCTTTTCACGTCGAATGGAGTTGATGATGACCCGTCGACCTGGACGACTCCTCTCATACCTCTGTGGAATGACTGAATCACGCTCAGAAGCTTTAGTGGACATCCAATCCTTGCGAGGACTTTGAAGAGGCCATCGCGGCTCACGAGGTCAAAGGCCTTTGTCAGGTCTATGAATGCTATGTAGAGTGACTGCTTCTGCTCTCTGCATTTCTCCTGGAGCTGTCGCAGGGAGAATATCATGTCGATCGTGGAGTGTTCCGACCTGAAGCCGCATTGTGACTCTGGATATACCCTGTCAGCCAGCTTCTGAAGTCTGTTCAGGACCACGCGGGCGAATACTTTACCGACGATGCTCAGCAAGGAGATCCCCCTGTAGTTAATGCAGTCACTGCGATCTCCTTTGTTCTTGTACAGGGTGATGATATTAGTCTCTCATGTCCTGGGGAACTTCCCCTTCCACCCAGCACTGACAGAGCAGAGCGTGCAGGTGTTCAAGGAGTGGTCCCTTTGCACTTTTGATGACTTCTGCTGGGATTCCATCCAGCCCTGGCGCTTTTCCTGTGGGCAGGCCGTCTATGGCTTTGCTGAGCTCCTCCAGGCTTGACGTCTCGTCTAGCTTCTCCATGAGAGGCAAGCGCTCCACAGCTTCCAGTGTGGCGTCTGAGATGGTGTTCTCCCTGCCGTACAAGTCCGAGTAATGCTCCACCCACCTCTCCATTTGCTTGCTCTTGTTTGTGATGGTTTCACCAGTAGTTGATTTGAGTGGAGCTGTCTTGCTGTGTGTTGGTCCGATGGCCTTCTTTATACCGTCGTAGAGACCCCTGATGTTTCCCGTGTCAGCTGCCAACTGAATACTCTCACAGAGTTGTATCCAATAGTCGTTGGCACATCTTCTGGCTGTGTGCTGCACTTTACCCCTAGCTTCTCTAAGAGCTTGCAGTGTTGACTGTGTTGGCTGTGTTCCAGCAATGCGGCACGCTTTTCCTCAATCACAGTGTTGAGTTCACTGGCAAAGCTTTATTCAATGGAATTCATCATGTCGCATTTACAGTGTAATTTTTAATCAGCCAGTTCTGAATAACAAACTTCCTTCATACCAAAAGATTTTGGGTAAGAAGGGGTCTCTTGACTGAGAGTCCAATACTCTAGCCACTGCACAGATGCTAAGGCAAGGGACCCTATAACTAATAGAAGAATATCTGGCATGCATTTGCTGGGTGCACTGCACTGCACGTTTAGACAGTGACACCTGATAAGTCTTGACAGTGACAGATAGAAGCTCACCACCCCATTAATTACACAGGAGGCAGTGTAGTTTTGCCAAAAGTTCCCAATAGTTGTACAAGCTGCCACACATTAACAATGGAGTACTGTGGACCAGTTTAGTTTATATGTATGTATATATATATTGTATATATATTGTATATATATTGTATATATATTGTATATATATTGTATATATATATATACATCAAGTAGGATCTAGATATACTTGCATAGCTAAAGACCATGTCCTGTCAGGCAATGGCTGGCCTTACATGATCTCACCTGTCCCCACACAGGTCAATACTGAAATCAATCACCTCCCTGATGGTCAACAAAAACCAGGGTCACGTGAATTTGTTAATAATTTTATTATAACACAACTTGTTATGTACCGACAAGAGCCCCAATCCAATTTATAACTGAAGAGATTATTAATAAATAATATAATAAAAATATGAATTTCTACAGAAAATATTTGCGAACCTTCTTCTCATCTGACAATTTATTTTTTTCTAAATCACCACCAATTAATAAAGATACAAACTATATAGTCTCAGGATAGGATTATTAGAACAAAACAAAATATTCAGCAGTGCATAACTTTTTAACTTATTGTCCTTTTAATACTGTTATATATGTGTAATATGTATAACAAATTGTTGGGCTATGTTTATAACAGACATTAAGACAGAGTGCACTTTGAATTACAGGTAATTTTTTTAAATAACTTATATAAATGTGAACAGGGATGTGGGTGCTGCAGACAAGATTACATCGGTCTCCAAACTCTCCATACCCCCTAGCTGTCTGTATATATATAATACTTTTTATATTGTTATAGTCACTTATAGTTTATACTCGACTTACAAGGTCTCATTCAACTAGTCACCATTTCATGGTTTTGAAGTTTTTCAAATGATTTTTATGTGAACCAGCTTAAATTAAGACTACGTTTTCATGACAGTATAGGGTCTAGTTATATTTATTGAATTAAAAATTCCAACTTAATACCCGATATTACGCAACTCTCCCCGACATGTTTGACGTACAAAAAATGGGGCGTATACAATTCGGGAATACCTGGCGGCGACGACCCCCGCCACCCACAACAACACCTACTATGTTTCGTTACAACATTGTGTCCAGACATGTACAGTTACTCACCAGATCAGATCCCACACGCCCACTATTACTGCGTGCACCCACGATATGAAGAGGTTCTTCCATTTCCAAACTTCCGTTTCGATGGATTTGGGCGTGCCGACGAGTTTATTGAGAATCTGGAAGAACACCATCGATGCCAGAACCGCGCTCAAACCGTACCGGGCCGGGATACGATCAATATGTATCGGCACCGGCAGTTTGGCGTTCAAAACGACGCCCGAGCCGTTCAAATGCATGTTAAAACCACCCGACATGTTCGCTTCGGCGCGCTCACTCGCATGTGTTGCCCTGCTTGCTCGCCGGCCAAGTCAACAATGTGGAACGACGGGTCACGTGACCACGGCGGCGGGGGCGGGTGACGAAAACACGCAGCACTCTACATAGCTATGAATAGGCCTACGTCAATGGTCGAGGGATGCCGTTACCACGAGCAGTTACCGCAGGACACAGGATAGTTACCAAAGTATATTACAAACACTTCGCTGATTGGGGCATATATACGTGCATGGGAATTACATCAATAAGTCGGTAACAATAACCACATTCCCCTGTCTAACCGTGACAGTCACAGTCATAGATAGTGTAAAACACCTGCAGTGGCTAATTTAGTTAATTAATATTATTATTATTTATCAGAGAAAGACTAGAACAGAAAATCCAGATTCACATCATATAAAAGCATTATATAAAAGAATGTTGCACAAAGCAAGCATGTGGTCGCGGTCACTGTAGGCGCGTTTCTAAAGCAGGCACTTCAATGAATTTCGCAAACTGGGATGTTTCGCGTGCGTCGATTCTCGATCACCGCAATCCGTCTCGTTTGCCGGGACTGCGGTAATCGCTTTGTTTCAACTCGTGTTTTCGCGCTCTATTTCTGGTCATTGACGTCATTCACTGCTGGGCCGTTGTCGAGAGTAAGTTGATCTTCGTCTACGTCGTTTAAATTTTGAAATTTGACCAGAATTAAGATAAATTACATATATTTTACGACTACGTCTGTATTCATTTGCAGATATTATTTTCTAACAGCGTCTAACCCGAAATATTTTGTGCTTAGTCCTATCTATTAGTTTTTTTTAGTCTGTGTTGAAAAAATTGGTGTCGTGCGATGTCGTGAAATATGGTTTTGCACCGTTCAAAAATAGTGACATTTGAAAGTTCTGGGTCGGCGAAACCTATTGCGCGCGTCACTGGAGGCGATGCCAGATGCAGATCGTGACTTAATCCATTTCTTTGAATTAAAATACTCTACAAAACCAATACTATTTATACCATATTTAAATAAAATCCATGTCAATTCTGCAATACTTTGTCTTAGATTTGCTAGTTGTAGAAATATGGCCCATGCCAGCCCATACTAGTCTACCGGTCAATCATGGTAGTCTTAGGCCAGGGCTGGTCATGGCATGTATTTAGACTTAGAAATAATATAAATTTTAGTATGCAGTAATTTAAATTAAGTGTTGATAGTTACCTATTAAATCAACAATTTGTTTGAAAAGTTGTTTTTGAGGTAAAATACATAAATTATTTGATTTAATTTGTTTAAAAAAGTATTTCATAACAAACAGTCACTGCACAGAATTGCTAAAGCATGTTCTAATATAAACCATAAATGCCTTGATCATTTGTTTCATTGTGTGATAACACGCAATACATTAAACACCACAGTTCTCAAGAATCATAATTATTATGAATTTATGTGACATAAAAAATAAAGCATTATTATAGAATTTCACATTGCCCTCTTGAGTAACAGAGGCAGGGATATGAAAATTATTTCACAAGATTTGCTTGTAGAATCAAAATAGTTATCATTATATTTATTACTATGTTTAATGTGGATGTAAACATTGCATAAATTATATAACTGTCTTCATAATGATGGACATTGCAGCCTTTTATTAAAATGTAACGGTCAGTCGAGTTAACGTGCTAATATTAAACAATATTAACTTATTAAGTTAATGTGAAATGAATGGTAGTATGTTTATTACCATAATTAATGTGGTTTACTGCTTGCATAAATTATACAAATATATTCATAATCATGGACATTATGGCCTTGTACTGAAATGTATCGATCGGTCTATCGAGGTTGCGCACTAATTAGCCAATGTTAACTAATTAATTAAATGATTTGTTAATGTATATTAATTTCCATTATTAATAATATACACATTACATAATAATAATTATGTATAAATATGTTTATAATCATTATGGTCTTTTACTGAAATTGTGTTGGTCTGCCGAGGTTGCTCGCTAATTACCCAATATTGACTAATTAATTAAATTATTATTAAATGATTTGTTAATGCATATTTACTACCATTATTAATGTGGTTATAGACATTGCATAATATGTATAAATATCTTCATAATCATGGACATTATGGCCTTTAATTGGAACGTTTTGGTCTGTTGAGTTTGCATGCTACATAAAATTAACTAATTAATTGCATTAATTTGGTTATAATGAGTATTAAAAATATTAAATATTGTATATTTATTACTCTAGTCAATATCTTTAAAAACCCTGAAAACAGTATTTAAATATATATATAAATAAAAAAGTTATGACATTTTAAAGCAAATATTTATCCACAGAAAACACAAAAATGAGTCCATTTTGCCATTGTAAGAGATACACAACAATTATGCTGTTTTGCCGTCTTAAAACTGCAATATCTTTTGATCTATTAAAGATATCTTAATAAAATAAACAGTTATGTGATCCTTAAGCTATTACCTTTAATTTAAGCCAATTCCATTAAATGCATTATATTAAAAAAAAATTTGAAGTCCTATCTAAAGCAACACGGTTTGAACGATTTGTTTATTTTCGCGTCTGTAGGCGCAGTTTTTGTTGTCTACCGGAACTGAATGTAGTTGACAGATAAGAGTCATGACTGGAATTTGATGCAGACATTGGCCTGACCTTAGATTCACTTCGTGACCATGTCCTGGTTTTAAGATCGAACCAGAAAGATGAAATTATGCAAATAAATGCAGACCCCCTCACGTGAGTGAGCACCCTCATCCCCATAGTATGACGACATAAAACACGCATGCGTAGAGCCATAATTCTACAAATTTCATACTATGCGTTTCGATCCCTTACGGTTTAAAGACAATTCCCGGATTTGGCTTGAGGCCAAGCCAGTATGTTTAAAAGGGAATTATTTTTGGAATTACGGGGGGAGCGGCAATGAACTCACACGAAGAGACACGTTGACGCTTTCCGCGGGAAACTAAGAAAATGTTTCCGTGTTCCCACAGTTTAGACTTATCAAAATTTCGGCAAATATAAACCACAGTGGTTTATATATTGCTTTATTGTTCGATCTTCAAAAACCACGGACACTTTAAATGTAAAATAGAGTTGTACTGTCGGCGCACATGAATGTGCAAACGTTGTACGGACATCGTGTCTGAAGTTTCTATTGATGAATAAAACATATATATTCGTGACGAACCTGGAACGCTTGTTTGTTCAATTTCATTGACAAACAAATACACCCTTAGCCGTGAGGGGACATTGCATCACCACTGCACGATGATGCACACGGCTTGGCGAGCGACATACCCGAGGTAAGGCTACGGTCTTCTTAAGCCATTTGCGTACCGCCCAACTGAAGGAAGGAAGGAAGGAAGACGGAGGGGACAACAACTTTACAATAGGCACACGGGGCATGGGCGGATCTAAAAGAGGGGGTTCAGGGGTTAATTCGGACACGTATTTTTGAGTCAAATATGTGTCCTTCCATTAAATGCCCGCAATCAATAGTTTGTTACTCTGGCATTGGGAGTTAAGGGAATGAGATCGATAGGCGCGGGAACAGGGGGCAGGAATTTACAAACATGGTTCTGCCCCCCCCATCCCCCATTAAATGTGAACGTGAATGTTTTTGTGGCGAGCGTCAATGGCGGGTGGAAATGTAAATTTTATGAGACGATTAATGTGTATTTTTGTCGAATGTGAAAGGTGTGTGCAGTTGGAGGGCAGACATATTGTTTTTCTGCCCCCCTCACAGTAATAGAATTTCCAACAGAACCTACCCCTTCCCCTCTTTCGATATCACAGTCGAGCCAACCGAGACAGCCACAAGGTGAACGAAAATGTGAAGATATGCGGCGGCGTGGCGGCAAAAAATTGTCAGTGGTGCTGAAGCTCCGGTAGCCCCCAATATGAATTTCGTTCCCGTGCCACTGATGAGATCCCTGCTCAGTGAGACTAGGACAGGATTTTTTTCCATTTCCTTGCGTGTAATTTGTTAGGCATAGTCACCAGATTTAGAAGAGACCACGGCTATATATGGTGTCTCTTCCGAAAGATACAGGCAACGTAGGTACCCACACAAACTACAACGTCACACACCTAAAGGTGGTACATTTGAGTCCGTACCCTGTTTTAGCCTCTCTGCTGCCACCCCTGCCGATATTACAACTTCCGCCGACACTGCCGATGTCACAATTTCTACCGACGCTGCCAATGTCACAACTTCCGCTCCTGCCGCCGCTGGTCCGAATTTTACCATTGACTTTCCCGCGGCAGAAATGAAGAACACGTTTGCACGTCACATAGCGTCTTTGAACTCTCAATGCCCCGATTGTGAGATAGAAGATCCTAGTCAATTTCGTCACGATTGTACGTTATCTGATTGTAATGTAACGTGTATGGGTAAACGTAGGCTTTATTAAACACGAAAGTATACAGGCCAACGGGCTGAATAACCGGGAGCTACGAGGTGTCTCGTCGAATGATTGTCCCTGTAATTAGTGCGTCAGAATTATAATGGGACGGCATTATGACAGCTCCCTTCGTAAACATAAAAAGAACACACTATCTAAATCGCATTGGCGGGATGACCATCAGTCCACATCTGGTGTGCGTCTGCGACGTAGCTGGGGCGCAGCGGGGATGTCGTCGGTCGACTTTGGCGCCTCGTCATTAGGTAGGGCGACGTATGACACACCCTGAAGATGTCGTCGATTTCGCCGATAGTCGATGCCATCCTCCGTCCTGACGATGTATGACCGGTTCATCGGGTCACTTCGAATGACGGTGCTTGGCTGAGACCACGACTTCTCGTTGTCGAGTTTTAGCAAAACTCGGTCACCAATTTGCAAAGGAGACAGACTGCGCACGCCGTGGCGTTTGTCGTAATTACGTTTGTAGATCGCCTTTGCCTTGCGACCAGACTCGCGAATGTCTGCGTCGCGGCCATGACATGGTTGCAGTTGTTGATTGATGACTGGCAATCTCGTGGCGAGTTGGCGACCTATCAAGGCCTCTGCAGGCGACACGCCAATCGCGCTATGAGGCGACGCCCGATAGTTCAGTAGTCCGATCTCCTGGTCGTCAAGGAGGAGCAGACGTTTCGCTGTCTGCACAGCTCGCTCTGCCATGCCGTTCTCCTGTGCGAAATATGGGTTCGTTGTCTGTTGTATGAACCCCCACGATTTGGCAAACCGACAGAATTCATTCGAAATGAATTGTCGGCCGTTGTCTGACACGACGATGTCCGGAATGTGTGTGGTGAAGATAGCCTTGAGACGAGTAATCACACTGTCAGACGTTAGGCTGGTCAGCTTCTTAATTTCTATCCAGCGTGAATAGTAGTCAATGACCACCAAGTAGTCCTTGCGCTCGAACGTGAATATGTCCATTGCGATCTTCTCCCACGGTCGTTTTGGGATTTCGACAGGGCGCAGAGGTTGCTCGCGCTGTGACGGCCTGTTCCGTCGGCATGTTTGGCAATGCTCGAAGAACGCTGTGATGTCTCGGCTGATTCCCGGCCACCAGACGGCGCCTGCTGCTCGTTCTCGGCACTTCGAAACACCCTGGTGGGACTCGTGTAGCCTGTGAAGTATGTCGTTGCGCATTGTTGCAGGTATCACGATCTGCAGTTTATACACGACTACTCCGTCGACGGCTGATAGTGCTGCTCTCTCACGATGGTACTCTCTTACCGTTTGTGGGACCGATCGTTCGTGACGCGGCCACCCATTCTTGATGAAGTCGAAAAGTGATTTCATTGTCGGATCGCGTGACGTCTCGATTCGTATCTCAGTTAGACGATCCTTGGTCGCGGGCCAACTCTGTTCGATGGCGCTGACGTAGGCTGCTATCTCGTCTGAGAGTTCGATGTCGTCGCATTGAGGCTTGTATGCTTCCAGTGGTTTCCTCGACAGTGCGTCTGCGATGACCAGTTGCTTGCCCGGGACGTATTCGACTATTGGATTATACCGCATCGCTCTCATTAGCAGTCGTTGACATCTGATTGGTGTTTCGTCGATGCGCTTTGTGTTCATGAGTGGTACCAGTGGCCGATGGTCTGTCAGTAATTTGAATTCTGTTAGACCGACCAGGTACCTTGAGAATTTTTCACATGCCCACACTCCTGCGAGACACTCCTTTTCGATTTGCGCGTAGCGTTGTTCTGCGGTCGTTAGCGTACGCGATGCGAAGGCCACTGGCTTCAAGTCGCCATCGGTCAACTGCAACAGAACTGCTCCGATACCGAAGCTGCTTGCGTCCGCGCTTACTACAGTTGGTTTGGTAACGTCATAGTATGCCAGCGTCGGAGTGTTGACGAGCAGTTGCTTTGTCTTGTCGAATGCAGTTTGTTGTGCGTGATCCCATGACCAGACGACGTCAGACTTCAAGAGGTCTGTCATCGGCTTCATCACCGACGACAAGTCGTAGGCAAACTTGGACAGATATTGGAACATCCCCAGTACTGTTCTCTGTTGGGTCGTGAAAGTTCCAGCAATGCTGTGACCCTCTCTGGGTCGGGCCTCACGCCATCTTGACTGATGATGTGGCCAAAGTATTTCAGTTCAGTCTTTCTGAATAAGCACTTTTGACAGTTGAGTTTCAAGCCAGACGCATCGATTCGCCTCATGGCGGCGTCCAGACGAGTGTCGTGTTCCACGACGTTGCGGCCGTAAACGCGGATGTCATCCATGAGGATTTCAACTCCATCCAGTCCCTCTAGGATTGATGACATTTTCCGCTGGAAAATCTCAGACGCTGACGAGATTCCAAACGGAAGTCGGCGGAATGCGTACCGCCCGAATGGCGTTATGAATGTGGTCAATAGCTGACTGGCCTCGTCGAGCGGAATTTGCCAAAACCCGCTGGCTGCGTCTAGCGATGAGAAGACCTTCGAGTCTGCGAGTCGCGGTGATATGTCATCTAGCGAGGGAAGCATCAGGTGTTCACGACGAACTGCGACGTTCAATTGCTTCAGGTCCACGCAGATGCGCACCGCTCCAGTCTTTTTGACGACGGGAACCATCGCGGAGCACCAGTCTGTAGGTTCCGTGACCACTTTGGTAACGCCTGACGCGACCATGCGGTCAAGTTCTGCCTTCACCGCTTTCATCAACGGGAAAGGGACACGCCTCGCTGTTGGCAGACAATGTGGCTCGACCCCAGGTTTCAGCTGTATTGTCACAGGTTCGGTCTTCAGAAGCCCAATCGATTCGGAGTTTGATGAGCCGACTTCATCAAGCCGACTGACTAGACCCATGTCGACAGCCACGTCGCGAGCCAACACAGGCCACACCGGAGCACTTGCGCTTGCGTATTAATATCGTACCGGTCCAACGGAACCAAACAAGCTTTAGTACGCGTACCTTCCGCCTTCCGAAGATATAAATAGAAACACGCCGTGACACTCTACTTTAACTTTTCAACACGATCCACTGCCACCAACACTTCTTATACGGCGTACCTGAGTGGCCTGTATTTTCGCCCAGTCTTGCTTGGACACGGTATCGGCGTGCAAGACAACACTACGCTGCTCGGTTCGTCACGCATCAGTGCGCGCAACGCTGACATGTCGGCCGAAGCCATTGACTCTATTATTCAATCGTGCTTCACGGCAGAGCTGGAGACGATGAAGTCTGCGAAAGCCGGCAAGGGTGTTAAAAAGCGTGGCAAATCAACAACCGATCCTGAAACTGAGAGACTAGTCTTTGATGTAACTGAGGTAATCGCTCCAATGTTAATTAAAACTATGTCAGGCGCCTTGGAGCACCATGGTAATATCCTTCGGCAGGATTTTGGCAAACTGCAAGCTATTGACTTTGCTAAAGATGAACGTATCCGCTGCCTGGAGCAAAGAGTTAACGCCCTGGAGGCGGAGGCGGACAAATGCGAGCAATATTCTCGACGTCCAAACCTTCGCATCCATGGAATACCAGAAGCCGACAAAGAAAATACAAACGATCTGGTGATCGCCGTGATTAAAGACAAGATGGGACTGATGAACATCGGCGTAACCCAGTTGGAAAGGAGTCACCGACTCGACCCTAAGACGGACAAACAGGGTCACCGACGAAAACGACCAATTATAGTCCGATTCAAGAGCGAATCAACCCGCGATGAGGTATTCCGTGCCCGAACACAGCCGAAGGAGCACAACAAGCAGAAATCCGAAAATCCGATTTTGATAAAGGAAGACCTAAAGGCGTTCCAGACAAGGACACTGAAACGTAAGAAACTGATTTCGGACTGCTGGACATTTGTAGGACGAGTCCTCGTAAAGACAAACGCTGAAATGATTGATTAGAGAAATCCACACGGAGAAAGACTGACTTCGCGTAACGCGACGGTGGTCTTGATTGAAGACTCGCGTTTCGCGCGACCGAACCGCGGGTTGATCCCGCCCCTGCCCTGACACTCGCCATCCAACTTAGAACAATTTATTACACTTTAGTTTACCCCTATTTGATATACGGAATAACTTTATGGGGATCCACATACAAAACACATATAGAAAAAGTATTCATTATGCAACAAAAAATAGTTCGTTCCATTCTTAAAACGAACTTGGGAACATTCACACCCCCTCTTTACATGTTTAAATCTAATAAAATTGCATGATATTTATTAAATTGAAGTTGGAAAATTCATGTATAATTATGTCCACGGTAGTCTGCCACATTCATTATCGGATATGTTTATATTTACCTATGACATTCACTTTTACAAAACAAGACAAACCTGTAATATACGTCCTATTATCAGTTCTACTCAAAGATCTTCGAACAGTTTGCTATGTAAAGGTCCGATGATCTGGAATACAATTCCACCTGTTATACAAAATAAAATATAAATAGTTTTATGTTATCATTAAAGGCACATGTTGTAAGGGGGTGGTGTTCTAGTTTAATTTCATTCCACCCCGAAACGTCTGACATATGTGTTTGATATAATGTTATTCAACCATTGCTGAAGTTTGGCATCACCACATGTTTTTTTTCCGTAAGACTACTTATGTGAACATTTATCATATAATATTAATGTTATTAAATTTACATATATGTTCTTTTGATTATAACAACGTAACCAACACATTACACGTGAAATCATTGTTAATAATAGTTATTTTGGGGATGACGGCGACTAGTTTACGTAATCATTATCATCTTATATTGGAATAATTAAAATAAACTGGTTACAGCCTTAATTGGCTCCGCTGTCAACCAGGAACTGTACATAGTTTTGTCGATTGTTTTACGGATTGTTTATATTTGTATGTATGATTTATACAATTCCAAGCCTAGTCAGTACTTCCAGGTCATTTGTCTGCTGCTGTCAGTATCGTTTAGGTGTTTTTCAGTTTTGTCTTCATCCCTGAAATGGACAAAAAATCGTCTTTGACAGAGTTTCTAAGGGCACAAATATAGTGACTCTACATGGAGAAGGATATACGGAAAGAGACATTAGTGCTAAATTACGTTATTCCAAGACAGCCGTGCACAGCCACAACGCCATCGTCAAATTCAATACTGATGGCACTTTTCGTGACAGTAAAAGGAGTGGTTGTCCACGGAAAACTACGCTCAGGGATGACCACGCAATGAGACGCATCGTGGTGTGCTCGCCAATGAGCTCATGCAAAAAAATTCGGCCTGCTTTACGCTTAAAAGGTACGGAAATATGTCTCAGTACTGTTTCGAGACGTCTCAGCAAGGAATTTGGGCTCAAGTCCCGCAAGCAGGCCCGAAAGCCACGCCTGACACCTGTGATGAAAAAAAAGACTGGACTTTGCCAGACGACATCGCCACTGGACTCTCGCGCAGTGGAAGAAAGTGTTGTTCTCAGATGAATCGACCATGCAACAGTTCATATCTCGCAAGAGGCACGTTAGGCGGCCAGTAGGTAAGCGATTTGATGAGAAATATACAGCAGCCACAATGAAACACCCGCCAAGTCAGAGGATTTGGGGTGCCATGTCATGTCTTGGTCCTTCTGGTCTGTATTTTATTCCACCTAACACCACTATGAATGGACCTAGGTACGTGGAGTTGCTGAAGGAGAAGCTGAAACTGTATATGAACATCCACAAATGTACGATTTTCATGCAAGATGGCGCTCCTTGTCACCGATCCAAGGTAGCCACTGATTTCCTCAAGAAGAACAAAATCTCCGTGCTGGAATGGCCTGGGAACAGCCCAGGTCTAAATCCCATTGAGAACCTGTAGACTATAATAAAGGATAAGGTGGCAGACAAACAACCATCAAGCGCCCAAAACTTGAAACAAGCTATCAAGGACGTTTGGGTCACCGAAATCACCCAGGAGTACTGCGAATCTCTGGTTTCTAGCATGCCACGTCGCATCCAGGCGGTCATTGACAGCAAAGGAGGCCACACTAAATACTGAAAAGTAGAGACACTGACACTTTTGGACGACATAAAGTATCATATTATGTTGTACTACGTTTATTTTGCGAAATAAACTGATATAATGTTATGTGAAGGCCAAAAAATCATAGTTTTGTCAAATTTCTTTAAAAAATCGTGCCTGGTCTTAACCTTTTGCAAATGACTGTACTACTACTCTATCTTTCAGTCGGAATCATCAAAATTCACCACTTCCACCTCTATCTTTCAGTCGGAATCATCCACTTCCACCACTTCTACCGCTATCTTTCAGTCGGAATCATCCACTTCCACCACTTCTACCGCTATCTTTCATTCCACTCTTTCAATGTTTGTACCATTGGTGTTGATCAACAGATTATTACAAACATATATTTGGCATATGAAAAGCCGTTTAGATTTGTTTCTATTTAATGATAAGTTATTAATGTTCAGCCATTCATGTATTTTAGGAGTTCGTCGTGTCTTGCTTATTCAGTACTTCTGTTCGGTAAATTATCATGGAAATAATTGATTGTGCTTGATAATGTTGTATCTTGCTTTTTTGAAAATCATTAATAATATTATATATATATATTACATTATATATTATAAATGATAAGGACCAACGACAGAGCCTTGTAGCACAGCAATTGTGATAGGTAAAAATCTGAATTTACATTAAAAAATTTGGTGTATTGTCTTCTGTTGTCGAAATAATTATTAAATAGATTAAGCGTAGGACCATTTAATCCATAATAATCTTAGTTTGTTTAATAGTATCGAGTGATCAGTTGTATCGAAGGCCTTGGAGAGATCAAGACAAATACTGAATGGTACATAATTTTTATTGATTTGTGTAATTATTATATTTACTAGTTCAAGTGATGCACATTCAGTTGAGTATTTTTTTCGAAAGGCAGTGATTAGCAACAACAAAATTAGAATCATTAAGGTATGCGGATAACTGACTATACATTATTTTCTCTAACTCTTTTTGAACTAGTTGAAAGGAGTGAATTAAGTCTGTAAATGTTAAAACAGATGGATCTTTCTTAAAAATAGGAATTAAGTTTGCAAGTTTAAGTATATCAGGGAATATGCCAAAATGTTTACTTGGTTTATTAGTAGGGTTAATAACTTGATGAGTGTGGGTTCAATTAGTTTCAACAGTTTTGCCAAAATACCATCACAACCACTAGTGTTTTGATTGGAAATTTTAAAAATAATTTCCTTACCGTTTCTTCATCAACATTGCTTTGACTAAATCATACTTAAACATCCAGTTATACCCCATTTTGAACTGCAACATTGAAATAGCGCTTATGGATTAGCACTATGAGTAATTCACGGCGTTGACAATAAACACCAAGGTGTGGTGATCGCTTCTATTGGAAAATTGTCGCATTTGACAATAGCGATTATACCACTTTGTATTTCACATACAAGGTAATGTCGTTCCGTCGACGGACGACAGGCACAGTTGTCATGGTCAGTTGCCGAACTCCGACACAGACAATGTCAATGATTACGTTGTTTCGATTATCAGTGACTATTCTAAGCACCGCTAAACGACAGCAAGCAATAGTGTTGTATTCTTGATCGCACGCCGGTACCTGGGTAAGGAGTTAGTGGATTTAGCTCGTCTTGCATAACCACCTCTGTTGTGGTAGTATTATGTTGCTGCGCATGACAGTTGGCCGGGGACTGGTGAGCGTAGCATGACAGTTGGCCGGGGACTGGTGAGCGTAGCATGACCAAAAGGAACACCTAGGTACGAATGAAGTTTACACGACGTTTGTGCAGTACAAAGCCGTCTTTGATGCATATGTTTGGCTAGTGATTTCAACATGTTATACGCCTGTCCTGTAGCATACATTGCATGCTTGACGCCTGGTATAGGGCTTTGTGTAACTGGTGATCTAAGCTACGTTGGTATTGGTGTAGAATGCACCTGCAACAACCAATCGGACAAGAAAACGATAACATGAAAAGGACACACTGGAAGGTTGGTCATTACGTCATGGTTGTTATAGAACAGCAGGTGTTTGTACTATGCCGCGCTTCATAAAACAAACCTTCTAATACACAAAAAAGCTTGTATGAAAGCTAATTTCAGGGGGTTTTTGTTTGGTATATACGGCACACATATCCAAACTACCGGAATCTTCTGTCTGATGACATTTGGAGCCACACCCAGTCGCAGTTTGCTAGGGATCATGGACGTGTCCACAAAAATAATAATATACGTACAGTTCTCTCGGCTCCGTATTACGAGTATAAATATACACTGCCTGGTGAGTTAATGTGTTCATGTTTATATGTAATATAGTGATATTATTAGAATAATGCGTAACTTCAAATGTTTCTTGTTGCCTAATTCCCCGTCACTTTGTCTGTACAAGTTCAGAAAAGTATCTATAGGGTGACTGATTATTGCATGCGGTTTAACTCGTCTAATATTAGAACAGCCGACGCAACTTAGTAATGTAGCGTTGGATGTTTTTCTCCCCGTCTCCCCTTCTCCAACAGAATATATATCTCTCTCTCTCCATTCTCTGTGTTTGTCTGTTAGAACGACAGTCTATAAATCTGTTAGACAGTATCTCAGTCCGCCTTTCTGTCTGCTTGCCTGCCTGCCTGCTTGCCAGCCTGCCTGGCGTATGTTTCTGTTCCTGGGTCTGTCTCTCTCCCTTTTTTGCCTCTGCCACGTACTGTGTCTCTGTCTGTGTCTGCTATCTGTATTTGTGTCTCTCTTTCTCTCTCGCTCTCTTTCTCTCCTCTCTCACTCGCTCTCGCTATCTCACTCACATGCTCTATCATACTTCCTCGATCTCTCACTCCATCCCGCTCTTTCCCAGGTATATTACTAGGGGACCGCCACCCATTCTTAACCCAACAAAGTTAATTTATAACAAAAATATAATGATTGACTTAAAATTAGGTCGTGCCACAAAAATGCACCATTTCAAGTGTTTTGTAAATAAAATCAACTTTCACTTTCCTCCCCAACCCGACAGTGCTTCCTTTTGGTCACTAAATGGTACATTTATAACTTAAATAATAAAATATACATTACTTTTAAAGTTTGCTTTATAAATAACAACCAAATACCTTACAATATAATTGTTGGAGTTGAGAAAAAATATATAGATTATAGAGTGTATTGGACATGTTGTTTTATTATAAATTTTTATTTAATGTAGTTATGGACGATCTCATAATGCAATTTTAAATTAGTCAATGCATATCAATACATAGTATTAGTGTCAGGCTGCATTAAATGCTGTATGAGATTATTGCCAAACATGGCACCTATCTGTTAATACTAGTAAAACAAAGGTTATTATGTTCTCTTGTGGGAAGGTCAGATCATACTTCTTGTTTGCACAAAACAAATTAGAAATAACTGATATATACAATCTATTTGGGAGCCAGTTTAAACTATAATGGGCTGATTAACAAAGCTATAACAAAACAAGTTAACCAAGCTAGGTGTGCAATGTTCAATCTCACTACTAAAGCAAGGAAGCTAGATTTACCAATAAACATACAGTGTGGATTGTTTGACCAGCTTGTAATGCCAATTCTGCTATATGGTAGTGAAATGTCGGGTTTTCAAAATGTAGAGCAGGTTGAGAGATACCATAGACTAATTCTTAAAACGTCTACTGAAACTTAACAGGAACACAGCAAATTGTATGGTATATGGAGAAGTTGGCAGACAAAGTGTTACAACAGTTATAGAAAAGAGATAAACTTTTGGTTACACCTAATTGAAGCAAACAAAGCAAGCTGTCTAGTATTATGTTTAGGCTGATGAAAAACCTACACGACACAGGTAATTTTAAATCAAAATGGATTAAGAAAAATCAAGAGTATCATTGATGGATATGAACTATATCTAACATGTGGCATGATCGTGGAAATGTAAATATAAAATATTCTGTACACCGTTTTGAAAGATGTGTATGTCGAAATCCAGAGTGTCAGTTTAAATAATAATGTACTTCCAACGTAACTGAAATCCTGAGATGTTGTCCAGTTAGGAAAACTATTATTGCATGAATATCCCCTCTCTTGACATTACCCAAGTTGGTGTCCAGCAATATGCTTAGAATGACTTCTTTCTTATTTGTTGTCTCCAGCTCTGGTCCTATTTCTATATTTCTTTGTAGAGGCATGTTTATTGTGCTTAAGTCTCCTGCTGATATCAATGTGCTTGGTGTGGAACTTGAAAACATGTATTCAACATTTTAATGACGCTGTTAAACGGATATTGAGCCAGGTCATAAATGAATAGTAATGTGTGGACTTGAAATATACACTTGAAAGTGGATGCATCTATAACATTATTATTTCCTTAGCATAGCTGCATCGATTCGTTATTTACACATAAAATACAAGTTTTGTAAAGCTAATAAAATATAACAACACATGTTCATGCATGTTTCTAAATATTTAATAAATGTAATGATACATGTAATAAAGCAATTGATAGTGTTCTGCATATATACTCGTCACATAGCGAACACACTTTTGGTGACATACGTGTCTATCTCACACTAAATTTCCTCCCAAGGATTCATCGTGTTGTCCAAGGGGATTACTTGGGTCCAAACACCAATACAGTTTCTGAAATGGGGGGTTGCTGTGAATGTCCACATCATGCTCATGAAGCCATTTCAATTCAACATAATCCATGTACTGGATCGCGCATGAGTTCGCGTCATTTTTTGCTGTGCTTCTAAATGTTGATATAATAGTAGAGGTGGTTTATTGTTGGAATACTCTTGGAATATATATGGGGTTTTACTATTTCTAGTGTATGCAGCTGGTTTTCCATTCAAATGCTTTTGGAATAAACTTTTGAAATATTATGATTTGTTATGTAAGACTGGTGCAGAGACCCCCACATTTATGTAGCGCATCGTCACCTTGCCCACAGACCTCCTTCCCGACCCTCTGTATAGATGGCTCTTTACATAATGTACACGTATCTAAAATGAATGTGATTTTCGGAAGAGCATCCAAATTCAATGTTCTTTCACAAGTTCGTTGTATGCCAGTTAAAAATAAAATTTGAATTCTTCCAATATGTAATGCAAATTTGGTTTTCTGTTACAGGAGTGGGCCGGCAGCTTAGTATAACAAGCGAGGATATATACATTTGTGAGTTTAATTCAGTGGGTTTATACGCTTGTCCAGATAGTTTCGTAACAAGTATGTGTTGTATTATTTTTCTGTCAAATGATACAAACATGCGATATTATCTATTTTGTGAAACATTAACACTCGTTTATCAAATTTCAGATACATGTGTGTACCATGCGACTTTTCCAACAATGTAAACAATATATTTGTGACTGAATGTTGTTAGAGTATTGTGTTGTAAATGCAGACATACTATGCCATTTGTTTGTTTAAAAACTGTTGAACTGTGTTGTTTATGACAATAGTGTTTCAGTGTTGTGTGTGACAGGTTCGATCCCTGTTGGTGTTCAGTATCCATACACTACTGGTTGTGCACACACACTTATTCTTCATTGGTGGATCTCAGTCCTTAATTTATTGGTGGATCCCAGTCCTTCACTGGTAGATCCCAGCCCCTCACTGGTAGATCCCAGCCCCTCACTGGTAGATCCCAGCCCTTCACTGGATCTCAGCTCCTCATTGGTAGATCTCATCCCTCACTGGTGGATCGCAGCCCCTCATTGGTAGATCCCAGCCCCTCAGTGGTGGATCCCAGCCCCTCATTGGTAGATCTCATCCCCTCAATGGTGGATCCCAGCCCCTCAGTGGTAGATCCCAGCCTCTCATTGGTAGATCCCAGCCCCTCAGTGGTAGATCCCAACCCCTCATTGGTAGATCCCAGCCCCTCAGTGGTAGATCTCAGCTGCCCAGTGGTGGATCCCAGCCTCTCATTGGTAGATCCCAGGCCCTCAGTGGTGGATCCCAGCCCCTCACTCGTGCTAATGTTGATGCCTGCAGGCGTAAGACCACATTAAGTATTCATCAGCTGTTTACCCAGTTGAAGAATGCCCTTGAAAGCAACGTTATGGTGTGATATGTGAATTTGTTTTCGAATACTTTTATATGGGACACGTTGGTCCAGTGAATACGGAATGTACTACTGCATTACATTTTTCACGTAGTAGCAATAAATGTGCTAGTCGCTCGCATATTCGCACAGTGACTATTTTGCAGAATGCACCAATATTTCAAAATCCATCACCAGATTGGGACAAAATTAAGGGTTATCAGGTGTGGGTGGATTTTTTTGAAAAACGATGGCCGCCTAATGTGGTCTGACCCCTGCACAGAGTGCTACGTAGTTTGCAAAATTTCAAAGTAGGTGTTTATCTTAAGCTCCCAGATTGTGAATGACAACACAACTGGATTTTTTGTTTTATTGTACTCGCCATAAAAATTATAACAAGTATATTTTGTAACACACCTAGATAACCACTCTAAGTCACACACGCATGCACACACACACACACTTATAAAAATACACAATGTTGTATTCTTAAGCAAAACTTTACAGAGAACATCATAATAATCTTATCATTATGAGTTTGACATAAAATAAAAATAAAAAATGTTTAGGTTACCTAAACTGTTGTTTCGAATAGCTCTTAAATAAGATAAGAATGGTTAATCAAATGCCAACATGAATGCATGTGAAATAGGTATAAAATGGCACCTTTATAATCTGCATTCCCCTAAAATCATATTCGAATGCAGTTGGTGTAGCACAAATAATCAGAGGTGGCCTGCAGCCTTGTCCGATTAAGTATACTACTCCGCCACTGTCCCATACAATTAGAGCTGCAGTTCACAAAGGTACAATTTGTTACATTGAGTCTTATACTGTACTGCATTACACCGAGTCTCAAGCAATATTGTATTGCAATCAAATCTCACTTTACGGTCACCTTGGTACTATATATCACCTTGCAATTAAGGTCATCCTAGGAATGTACCAAATTATTTTGTAACAATAAAGTATAGGAAATTAGTCCTTGTATTAAGGTCACCTCGCCAGTCAGGTCACTTTGACCCATTCCCAAAGGTGACCTTAATAGTAACGTTTTATTGTACATAAAATCACTAATCTGATAAATAAAGCATGATTGTTTTATGATTACAAAGTCACATGATAATGGACTAACTTCTCCAAATGAAAAGTTTCCTAGGTACATGTCTAACAGTAAATATTCACTACAAACAAGTGTGTATTGTGTCGTACTGTGGCAGCATCAAGCCAACATTTCTAATAAAGCATGAATTTAAAAACTGATTTGTCATATATTATGACTGTGCCAGCCTGTGGTGTAAAATGTTGGAAGAACGAGTTGGAAGAATGAGTTCATAACAGATGTTAAATAGTGTCAGGAGAAGGTTGGAGGAACGAGACCTTAACAGATGTCAAATAGTGTCAGGAGAAGGTTGGAGGAACGAGTCCCTAACAGATGTTAAATAGTGTCAGGAGAAGGTTGGAAGAATGAGTCCCTAACAGATGTCAAACAGTGTCAGGAGAAGGTTGGAGGAACGAGACCTTAACAGATGTCAAACAGTGTCAGGAGAAGGTTGGAGGAACGAGTCCCTAACAGATGTTAAATAGTGTCAGGAGAAGGTTGGAGGAACGAGTCCCTAACAGATGTCAAACAGTGTCAGGAGAAGGTTGGAGGAACGAGACCTTAACAGATGTCAAATAGTGTCAGGAGAAGGTTGGAGGAACGAGTCCCTAACAGATGTTAAATAGTGTCAGGAGAAGGTTGGAAGAATGAGTCCCTAACAGATGTCAAACAGTGTCAGGAAAAGGTTGGAGGAACGAGACCTTAACAGATGTCAAATAGTGTCAGGAGAAGGTTGGAGGAACGAGTCCCTAACAGATGTTAAATAGTGTCAGGAGAAGGTTGGAAGAATGAGTCCCTAACAGATGTCAAACAGTGTCAGGAAAAGGTTGGAGGAACGAGACCTTAATAGATGTCAAATAGTGTCAGGAGAAGGTTGGAGGAACGAGTCCCTAACAGATGTTAAATAGTGTCAGGAGAAGGTTGGAGGAACGAGTCCCTAACAGATGTTAAATAGTGTCAGGAGAAGGTTGGAAGAATGAGTCCCTAACAGATGTCAAACAGTGTCAGGAGAAGGTTGGAGGAACGAGACCTTAACAGATGTCAAATAGTGTCAGGAGAAGGTTGGAGGAACGAGTCCCTAACAGATGTTAAATAGTGTCAGGAGAAGGTTGGAAGAATGAGTCCCTAACAGATGTCAAACAGTGTCAGGAAAAGGTTGGAGGAACGAGACCTTAATAGATGTCAAATAGTGTCAGGAGAAGGTTGGAGGAACGAGTCCCTAACAGATGTTAAATAGTGTCAGGAGAAGGTTGGAAGAATGAGTCCCTAACAGATGTCAAACAGTGTCAGGAAAAGGTTGGAGGAACGAGACCTTAACAGATGTCAAACAGTGTCAGGAGAAGGTTGGAGGAACGAGTCCCTAACAGATGTTAAATAGTGTCAGGAGAAGGTTGGAGGAACGAGTCCCTAACAGATGTTAAATACTGTCAGGAGAAGGTTGGAAGAATGAGTCCCTAACAGATGTGTCTTTATGCAGTAGCAGGATATCTTCATCTGTCCCATATCTCTTCCTTGCTGTATCAAAGTTTTTCCAACTGCAGCAACACAAATCTAAAACATACAAACATACATACATTACCACAAAGCTAACATATTTATTGACATGTCTGCACTTTTTTAAAGGTTAAAGGTACAACGTCCAATAGTTTTATTATAACACCATATAATAACGTATAAGTTATATATAAATATATATATCTACTGTATTTGTTCTGTTAAGCATACATGCACTAATTAGCATACACCCCCTTTTTAGCAGTGTCTGACACCGTGACACTGATCTCAAAGGCCAACCTTGACTGTTAAATCGTCATTGTAGTTTAATTTCTACCAATGTCACAACAGATCTGAAGCTCAGTGATGAAAGAAATATCGAAAGGTTCACTAAAATTATCAGACTTTACAGTGCCAGAAACATCTTCTGAGGTGTTTGTAACTAGAAACAGGGAGAACCAAAGAAAATGGGGATATATCCCTGTATGCGTATTAGAATGCAACATTTGACACATTTTCGCATATCAAATATCTGGTAATCATACTGTATTCATAACATATATCAAATGGAACATTTGCAAATCACACGTTGCTGAAGTTTAACAAGAAATTGGCATGCTATCACATATAATCAGACATGGTTGCAGGCTGCGTCTGATATGTGTATTAGTACACCATAAGCTACGACAATACAGCAGAATACATCTTGCAAAGGTACCATTTGATATTTCAAACAACTAAAGATTGAATTTAGCCTATTCAATATCAATGTTGGGGACTATGTTCTCTATCAACAAAGCGGGTTGTCAGCCGGGTTTAAAACAATCACATTTTGAACAAGATCACTGCATCATAATACTACTAATAATAACCGTGTTAACTTTTTTATTTTGTATTGCATCATGATGCAACAAAATAGTTCCAGCTTTACTGCATGGCTTTGGCTGTATTATATGGCTGTATTATCCAGCATCTTTTGTATGCATTTACAATAAATAATACATATATATATATATATATATATACATAAACCATATTTGACCGCATTACCACCCATACCCGCATTAAATTTGGGTTAACCACCCACCTGCTCGCATTACCGCCCACCCCCATCTCAGCCACATACATAAATATATTTGTTATCAAAAATATAGACAATAAACACAAAAGAAATACAACAAAATTGACAGAAAGTTGTTGAATATTCTTCAGACCTAACATGGTCTGCTCTGATGTTTCTGTCACTGGTTCGGCACTGATTAGTGCTTCAGCCAGCACTCATTGCATTTTGAATAACTTTGTCCAGTTTTTCTACTTTATTATGATGTAACTTTTACCACGTAATATATCATGTAATAGGATATGCAGATAGGCCACATAATGACCAGAAAGTTGTTGGATATTCTTCAGACTTCACGTCTTCTGTTGCTGGTTGGCACTTCAGCCAGCAGGCATTGATTCTGATTAAATGACTCTCAAACCCGCCCCTGTATTGTTTGTCTTTTTTATATGAAATAACTTTATTCACGAAAACTACCATGTAATAATAACCATTCCTCCAATTGTAAACATTAAAAAACAACAGTGGAAAAATTACTTGACAGTACCGCTGCAAGTATATGCTGGTAACCAGCGAAGGAGGTATCCACACTTTGCACTAACTACATCTACAACGCCTAGTTGATTTAATGCTCAAGTGGTGACGCATAGACGGGTTGATTTAGACAAGAAATATAAAAACGTTTCTCGATGTCTGTGTTGTGTCATAATAATGTAAACCTCTTTAGCAACGGAAATGAATGATCACATGACAGTCCGTAGCCACGAGAAAGGGTGAAAATAAAATGACCAGCGCCTGGATGTCCGACTTTTAGAATATCGCAAACGTAGCGGCGAAGCCTGCCGTATCTATTCGTATATTTGCTTGCCTGACCTGGTGTCATGAAGTTTGCGAACAAAGGTCAAACCTGCCGAAGGAACTTGAAATGTGGACGTTTAACGAAGACAACATTAACTCAGAATAAAATTACAATGCACAGCAAGCATTATAAACTACGAATGAATTGAGAACCTTTGTATGACGTTTCATGAAACTGGGTCTGGACTGCAATGTTGGAAATGGTTTCACGAAGAGGGAACCAATCCTTCCTGCGACAATCCAAACTTAAATCGATTCATGAAACTTGTATAGTTACGATTCAATCTCCAAGCTAAAGTGCACTCTGTCGAGCCTCCAGGGACCATGGTAGTACTTCAAGCTATCAGAAGTTCCACTTATCAGGGCCTACTTTTCAGTGCCTTAATTATAGATAGGCACGGGACCGAGGAAAAATGTACTGAATACTAATATCTGCAAAGCTATTCATATGTTGTAAGATCGTTTTAAAGTTACATCATTTTGATCAGACGTCCGGCAATGATGTTTCCTATTTTAATTATCGCTTCATAAAGTACAAACGTTTTGTGAAACCTGGCGCTAGTTGATGTCCAGTTGTTGTCTCGTACACTCGCTTTCAGTTTATGTTGTTTGGACCATTTTTTTGCATGGGGGAGCGATAGAACGGATCTACGTTAGCACCCATGTCAGCACAACCACCCACCCCCATGTTTAGAATATCTCAACCTAATCGCACATTGGCTATAATGCGGTCAAACACTGTATATATATATATATATATATATACAAGGTGTATGTATATATTATAATGTATCATCTTGACTTCCTCATTCAGTTCAGTAAAATTATGTTCTCATTGCATGCAACGTTGATATCAAAATGATACATTTGCATATAAATCTATTCTCTTTTAACAACTAATGAGTTCTGTTCTGATCTAGATGTTCTGGCCTGTTTACATAATACCCAATACCTGCAATACTTATTCTGATGCACTGCATATAGACACAATAAAACACACATTCAAATACCTTCATTGCAAGACGGATTCTTGTAGTAGATTAGTTTGTTCTTTCTGTTGTAGCCGCAAACCACGATGTAATGCCCTGCAACAGTACAATACAAGTCGTCATGGAAACAATACTATTATACGTGTGTATACAAAGATCCTAAAATATTATCAAAATACATAAGACAATGTAGCATATGAAACCTAGCTGCTGTTATTTATAGTTCTAGTTGTTTCCAGCATTCTGCAACGTTCTATTAACTGACTACCGGTAGTCTGTATATATTGTGGTTACAACGTTAAGGTCTTATCCGATCTCATTCAACTAGTCAGCCTTTTTCAGAACATTATCGCCAAACTGACCTGGCTGAATTTAAGGTGGTCACTGCCAGGGTGCTTGTAGTCCTCAGTGGTTCTGTTACGTCCCAAATTGAGACGGGACCGACATTAACGTGATCTCCGAGTCACGAGGGATACACAGTCCCCAAAAGGACCCCATTATTGAGAGCCAGGTTTTTACACCAAATATCACACCTGCCCGGTCCAGATTTCAAACTCAGAGTGCTGCCATGCCAGGCGGACGTGTTAACCACTACACTATCTCGTGCCCTGTATATTTCAGGACAGATAAATGACCAAGCCTTTCCAGCCCATTACTCATTCAAATACTGTACTCTGACCTCTCAGGTGACGTGACCTCCTGCTTGCCTAGCATGTGGCCTCACGTAAAAATGCAATGTTTTTGTATAACTCCATTTATGTAATGCAACATGAGTCAAGACAACACCAAGTATGGAAGAATATTGCCAGAATAATCTTCTTTACTAATCTTTTTTACTCACCAGATAATTGGATAAGTTATGAAATGCAAATACTTACAATAAACCATGGTATATTATGCTGTTTTAAAATAGATAAACCATGGAATGCCATGGTTAACCTTGAAATACCATTGAAATGTGTAATCTGGTATATCTCATAGGGAAAGCGAAACAATAGAGGAGAATTCATTCAGTCACTATAGACTCTTGGCGACCCACTCAAATTGGCTTGGAGACCCAAATTTGGGTAGCTACACAGGGGTTACGAATTGTGGATGTCTAATATTGACCTATTGGTTAAGTTTGTAAAGAATTGCAACAACTGCATAAAGACATACCCTGGTATTCACCCAGACACTTTCCCATCAAAGGGAAACAACATTTCAACTGAAAAATAAGAACAAAATTGAATGATAACTGTTGCAGAGACTAACATGACAACATCTGTTGCCCCAGAATTCACTATCATCTTTTCACACAACTATCTGTGTGTCACTGTAAATCTAAGATAATGAGTTTTTGACTCAATATAAAGTTTTTTTAATTGTATTTACATAAATTTCTTGACAACAACTATTACTAATAAAACAAAATCTTAACAGTGGAGAGAGGATAATAGTTCATAGCAATGACATGATATATTTAATAGTTCATAGCAATGATATGATATATTTAATGAAATCTTGCATCATTTGATTAGTGCAACTGCATTTCAGGGGGAAATCACGTCTTGTTAGTCTTCAAGAACGTGCACAAAACTGGCCATCTGGTTTTTCTGTCAGAAATCAACTAGCTTGTGAATCAAATGAAACCTACACATCAGTACTGAGATACTGTCACAGTCTTACACTGACACGACACTGACACGACACTGACACTACACTGGCACGACACTGACACTACACTGGCACGACACTGACACCACACAGGCACCACACTGACACCACTCTGACATCACACTGACACCACACTGACACCACACTGGCATCACACTGGCACCACACTGACACAACACTGGCACCACACTGGCACCACATTGATGACACGACACTAACACCACAGTGACACGACACTGACACGACACTGACACCACTGACACGACACTGGCACCACACTGACACCACCTGACATAACACTGGCATCACACTGACATCATTAATGTGACAATGACGAATCTCACCTTTGGAGGACACCATTTACAAGACATGTAAGACCAGTCGACTAGGATGATGAACGGACTGTCAGTGGACAGATGTTGCACGAGATCCTTCATTTGAAGTGACCTATGGACAGATACTGTCTAAATGTCTTGTACCAAACACTGACCTACAGACAGATACTGTCTTAGTGCCTTGTCCTAAACACTGGCGTACAGACAGATACTGTCTTAGTGCCTTGTACTAAACACTGGCGTACAGACATATACTGTCTTAGTGCCTTGTCCTAAACACTGACCAACAGACATATACTGTCTTAGTGCCTTGTCCTAAACACTGACCTACAGACAGATACTATCTTTGTGCCTTGTCCTAAACACTGACCAACAGACAGATACTGTCTTAGTGCCTTGTCCTAAACACTGGCGTACAGACATATACTGTCTTAGTGCCTTGTCCTAAACACTGACCAACAGACAGATACTGTCTTAGTGCCTTGTACTAAACACTGGCGTACAGACATATACTGTCTTAGTGCCTTGTCCTAAACACTGACCAACAGACATATACTGTCTTAGTGCCTTGTCCTAAACACTGACCTACAGACAGATACTATCTTTGTGCCTTGTCCTAAACACTGACCAACAGACAGATACTGTCTTAGTGCCTTGTCCTAAACACTGGCGTACAGACATATACTGTCTTAGTGCCTTGTCCTAAACACTGACCAACAGACATATACTGTCTTAGTGCCTTGTCCTAAACACTGACCTACAGACAGATACTATCTTTGTGCCTTGTCCTAAACACTGACCAACAGACAGATACTGTCTTAGTGCCTTGTCCTAAACACTGGCGTACAGACAGTTACTATCTTAGTGTTTTGCTCCAAACATTGACCTACAGACAGATACTGTCTTAGTGCTTTATCCTAAACACTGACCTATAGACAGATACTGTCTTAGTGCTTTATACTAAACACTGACCTATAGACAGATACTGTCTTAGTGCTTTATCCTAAACACTGACCTATAGACAGATACTATCTTAGTGCTTTATCCTAAACACTGACCTATAGACAGATACTGTCTTAGTGCTTTATCCTAAACACTAACCTACAGACAGATACTGTCTTAGTGCTTTATTCTAAACACTGACCTATAGACAGATACTGTCTTAGTGCTTTATTCTAAACACTGACCTACAGACAGATACTGTCTTAGTGCTTTATTCTAAACACTGACCTACAGACAGATACTGTCTTAGTGCTTTATCCTAAACACTGACCTACAGACAGATACTGTCTTAGTGCTTTATCCTAAACACTGACCTACAGACAGATACTGTCTTAGTGCTTTATCCTAAACACTGACCTACAGACAGATACTGTCTTAGTGCTTTATTCTAAACACTGACCTACAGACAGATACTGTCTTAGTGCTTTATTCTAAACACTGACCTACAGACAGATACTGTCTTAGTGCTTTATTCTAAACACTGACCTACAGACAGATACTGTCTTAGTGCTTTATTCTAAACACTGACCTATATACAGATACTTTATTCTAAACACTGACCTACAGACAGATACTGTCTTAGTGCTTTATCCTAAACACTGACCTACAGACAGATACTGTCTTAGTGCTTTATTCTAAACACTGACCTACAGACAGATACTGTCTTAGTGCTTTATCCTAAACACTGACCTACAGACAGATACTGTCTTAGTGCTTTATCCTAAACACTGACCTACAGACAGATACTGTCTTAGTGCTTTATTCTAAACACTGACCTACAGACAGATACTGTCTTAGTGCTTTATTCTAAACACTGACCTATAGACAGATACTGTCTTAGTGCTTTATCCTAAACACTGACCTATAGACAGATACTGTCTTAGTGCTTTATTCTAAACACTGACCTACAGACAGATACTGTCTTAGTGCTTTATTCTAAACACTGACCTACAGACAGATACTGTCTTAGTGCTTTATTCTAAACACTGACCTACAGACAGATACTGTCTTAGTGCTTTATCCTAAACACTGACCTATACAGAGATACTGTCTTAGTGCTTTATTCTAAACACTGACCTACAGACAGATACTGTCTTAGTGCTTTATCCTAAACACTGACCTACAGACAGATACTGTCTTAGTGCTTTATTCCAATCACTGACCTACAGACAGATACTGTCTTAGTGCTTTATTCTAAACACTGACCTACAGACAGATACTGTCTTAGTGCTTTATTCTAAACACTGACCTATAGACAGATACTGTCTTAGTGCTTTATCCTAAACACTGACCTATAGACAGATACTGTCTTAGTGCTTTATTCTAAACACTGACCTATAGACAGATACTGTCTTAGTGCTTTATCCTAAACACTGACCTACAGACAGATACTGTCTTAGTGCCTTATTCCAATCACTGACCTACAGACAGATACTGTCTTAGAGCCTTGTACCAAACACTGACACGGTAGAAAGAATGTAGAAAATACATTCACAGACGAACGTGTTAGAAAGAGTCTAGTAAATAAGTGCGTACAGTAAGACCAGACCAACAGTCATTGAGTAGAAAGAAAGTCTAGTAAATATGTTCACAAACACTGATGTGGTAGAAAGAGTCTAGTAAATACATTCATAGACAAACACCAATACGCTAAATGATTCTAATCAATATGTTTTTAGACGAATAGTGATATGGTAGAAAGAGAGCAGTAAATAAGTTTATTGAGTAAGACCAACATATTGATATGGTAGGTAAGACCAACATATTGATGTGGCAGGTAAGACCAACATATTGATATGGCAGGTAAGACCTACATATTGATATGGCAGGTAAGACCAACATATTGATATGGCAGGTAAGACCAACATATTGATATGGTAGGTAAGACCTACATATTGATATGGCAGGTAAGACCTACATATTGAAATGGTAGGTAAGACCTACATATTGATATGGCAGGTAAGACCAACATATTGATATGGTAGGTAAGACCTACATATTGATATGGCAGGTAGGACCTACATATTGATATGGTAGGTAAGACCAACACATTGATATGGCAGGTAAGACCAACACATTGATATGGTAGGTAAGACCAACATATTGATATGGTAGGTAAGACCAACACATTGATATGGTAGGTAAGACCAACATATTGATATGGTAGGTAAGACCAACATATTGATATGGTAGGTAAGACCAACATATTGATATGGTAGGTAAGACCAACATATTGATATGGTAGGTAAGACCAACATATTGATATGGTAGGTAAGACCAACATATTGATATGGTAGGTAAGACAAACATATTGATATGGTAGGTAAGACCTACATATTGATATGGTAGGTAAGACCTACATATTGATATGGCAGGTAAGACCAACATATTGATATGGTAGGTAAGACCAACACATTGATATGGCAGGTAAGACCAAAATATTGATATGGCAGGTAAGACCTACATATTGATATGGTAGATAAGACCAACATATTGATATGGTAGGTAAGACCAACATATTGATATGGCAGGTAAGACCTACATATTGATATGGCAGGTAAGACCAACATATTGATATGGTAGGTAAGACCAACATATTGATATGGCAGGTAAGACCTACATATTGATATGGTAGGTAAGACCAACATATTGATATGGTAGGTAAGACCAACACATTGATATGGCAGGTAAGACCAACATATTGATATGGCAGGTAAGACCTACATATTGATATGGCAGGTAAGACCTACATATTGATATGGCAGGTAAGACCAACATATTGATATGGCAGGTAAGACCTACATATTGATATGGCAGGCAAGACCAACATATTGATATGGCAGGTAAGACCAACATATTGATATGCAAGTAAGACCTACATATTGATATGGTAGGTAAGACCAACATATTGATATGGCAGGTAAGACCAACATATTGATATGGTAGGTAAGACCAACATATTGATATGGCAGGTAAGACCAACATATTGATATGGCAGGTAAGACCTACATATTGATATGGTAGGTAAGACCAACATATTGATATGGTAGGTAAGACCAACATATTGATATGGCAGGTAAGACCAACATATTGATATGGCAGGTAAGACCAACATATTGATATGGTAGGTAAGACCAACATATTGATATGGCAGGTAAGACCAACACATTGATATGGCAGGTAAGAACAACATATTGATATGGCAGGTAAGACCAACATATTGATATGGTAGGTAAGACCAACATATTGATATGGCAGGTAAGAACAACATATTGATATGGCAGGTAAGACCAACATATTGATATGGCAGGTAAGACCAACATATTGATATGGTAGGTAAGACCAACACATTGATATGGCAGGTAAGACCAACATATTGATATGGTAGGTAAGACCAACATATTGATATGGCAGGTAAGACCAACATATTGATATGGCAGGCAAGACCTACATATTGATATGGTAGGTAAGACCAACATATTGATATGGCAGGTAAGAACAACACATTGATATGGCAGGTAAGACCAACATATTGATATGGCAGGCAAGACCAACATATTGATATGGTAGGTAAGACCAACATATTGATATGGCAGGTAAGAACAACATATTGATATGGCAGGTAAGACCAACATATTGATATGGTAGGTAAGACCAACATATTGATATGGTAGGTAAGACCAACATATTGATATGGCAGGTAAGACAAACATATTGATATGGCAGGTAAGACCTACATATTGATATGGCAGGTAAGACCAACATATTGATATGGCAGGTAAGACCAACACATTGATATGGCAGGTAAGAACAACATATTGATATGGCAGGTAAGACCAACATATTGATATGGCAGAAAGTCTAGTAAATACATTTGTAAACAAACCTCAGATGGACGTTGATGCCGAGTGTCTCTACCTCACTAAACAGTTGAGTCACGCGCCTTTCATCCACACTGAAGCTCTTCTTGTAGAACCTCTGCAATATATGCAGTCAAATTTACAAATGTACATCACTACAAAAGGGTAACTTTGTTACCGATGGAATGAGCGATTGAAAAATATTTATTCCAATATCGGTAATATTGTAACACTATACAAGACATATTGATATGGCAGGTAAGACCAACACATTGATATGGCAGGTAAGAACAACATATTGATATGGCAGGTAAGACCAACATATTGATATGGCAGAAAGTCTAGTAAATACATTTGTAAACAAACCTCAGATGGACGTTGATGCCGAGTGTCTCTACCTCACTAAACAGTTGAGTCACGCGCCTTTCATCCACACTGAAGCTCTTCTTGTAGAACCTCTGCAATATATGCAGTCAAATTTACAAATGTACATCACTACAAAAGGGTAACTTTGTTACCGATGGAATGAGCGATTGAAAAATATTTATTCCAATATCGGTAATATTGTAACACTATACAAGACAAACACATGCACACACATACATATAATATTGTAACACTATACAAGACAAACACATGCACACACATACATATAATATTGTAACACTATACAAGACAAACACATGCACACACATACATATAATATTGTAACACTATACAAGACAAACACATGCACACACATACATATAATATTGTAACACTATACAAGACAAACACATGCACACACATACATATAATATTGTAACACTATACAAGACAAACACATGCACACACATACATATAATATTGTAACACTATACAAGACAAACACATACATATAATATTGTAACACTATACAAGACAAACACATGCACACACATACATATAATATTGTAACACTATACAAGACAAACACATACATATAATATTGTAACACTATACAAGACAAACACATGCACACACATACATATAATATTGTAACACTATACAAGACAAACACATGCACACACATACATATAATATTGTAACACTATACAAGACAAACACATGCACACACATACATATAATATTGTAACACTATACAAGACAAACACATACATATAATATTGTAACACTATACAAGACAAACACATGCACACACATACATATAATATTGTAACACTATACAAGACAAACACATGCACACACATACATATAATATTGTAACACTATACAAGACAAACACATGCACACACATACATATAATATTGTAACACTATACAAGACAAACACATGCACACACATACATATAATATTGTAACACCATACAAGACAAACACATGCACACACATACATATAATATTGTAACACTATACAAGACAAACACATGCACACACATACATATAATATTGTAACACTATACAAGACAAACACATGCACACACATACATATAATATTGTAACACTATACAAGACAAACACATGCACACACATACATATAATATTGTAACACTATACAAGACAAACACATGCACACACATACATATAATATTGTAACACTATACAAGACAAACACATGCACACACATACATATAATATTGTAACACTATACAAGACAAACACATGCACACACATACATATAATATTGTAACACTATACAAGACAAACACATGCACACACATACATATAATATTGTAACACTATACAAGACAAACACATGCACACACATACATATAATATTGTAACACTATACAAGACAAACACATGCACACACATACATCAGGGGTAGAACTACCCACTAGTCCGCTAGTCCGTACACTAGTAAAGATTACGGCGGACTAGTAAACCCGGCCTACCAACTAGTCCGGCTGTCTAGTAAAAATCAGCGTGTTGCGTGGCGCCACCAACCGTACAATTGACAAAGTAAATCTTCACCTAATGTGAATCGACAGTGAAACGGTACTTTTGATTGGTTGTTGTGTGACATAGAAATCTGAAACGACCGTTTTGTTTGGCTTAGCGTATCATGTAGAGGGGTACCGGCTAATGAGCGCAATTGGCGTCCATTTTCGCGTCTATTTTCTAATCTATTTTCAAATGCGCGGATTTCGAATACGGTTCACATCTTCAGTTCTACATCAATTATTTTGTTAATTCATTACTAATTATTTTGTTACGTTTACGCACGATGCATCGTTATTTAACTGGGGTTGCAAAACCAGAAGTTAAACGCAAGATGGAAAAGCGAGAACGGGACACGCTGTACGACCAGCAGAAACGACAGCGTGGCTATTTGAAGGTTTGGGAACGAGACCACACTTGGCTGTCCTACGATGACGACAACGATTTGATGTTTTGCAAAGTGTGCAGGACACACAACGTAACTGGTGTCCGTGGCAAGAATGCGTTCTTGACTGGCACGGACAACTTTCGTCCAGACTCGCTACGCGCACACAGTACAACCGAGGCGCACACACGAGCTGTCTTCCGGCAAACTGCGTTCGAAGCCCGTCCCGGTGTACTGGTCTGGATGGAGGTTCCGGTCTGAGAGTAAGTTCCGGTTCCGTTTTGCGTATTGCGCATGCTCGCGCAAGCGCAGTATATCAAAATCGACCAACTGTGAGCAACGTGACCTCAGGTGACCGATCAACTTTGACCCCGTGCCAGAAGTATGCGGCGACTGAGTTACATCGCTGTGAGCAACGTGACCTCAGGTGACCGATCAACTTTGACCCTTGCTCGATGCACTCGGTGACTGAGATATACAATTAATCATTTTTCGTTTGCTGTAGCGACCGTTACTCCACCGACCTATTTGCCCCCTACCTTGCTGAACAGGATCGTACATCTGCGTGTGACCACTCTACTGGCACATTAGTTAGTATCAGCTAGTTCACATATCTTTTGTTGAGAAAATACCTGTGATGCAGCGGGAGAAAATAGGAGATGAGTACCGACGGTACATGACTTGCATAAGGCATTACCTAGTCACAAAAAAGCACTTGGTGTGTGAAAAGCGAATGCGCAATGCCGTTTTGAAAGCTACGCAGCATGGCAAATATCAAGCAGACGGTGAGTAGACAGTCCAGCCCCAGGGCCAGGCTAATAGTCTGTAGCCTAGCGTGTAGTATACTATGCCACAACCCAGTCTATTAATATGGGTTTCTTAAATGATATAGGTGTCAGAATAGGGGCCTATGTTTTTGACAAAAGTATAATTACGAAACGATGGCTGGACTCAATGCCAATGACGTGGCTATTAATACAACTGCTCTGCAGGCCCACTGTTTATTACCTAGAATGGTTATTTTTCTTATCTTTCTGTGGGTTGTACCTCTTGATTTCCTGAAGCATAAATAAATATTCCTTTGACAAAACAGACACCCATGGCAGTCATTACAGGTTGGTGGTTATTTTTTGGCAAATATTAATAAAAATTGCACTCAACCTAAGATGTCAAATGGCTTCAGTCTTATATGACCAAATGTACTGCTAGTATGTCACTACTTGAAATTAGTTAATTGTGAATTCTATTTTGTGAATATTCTTTCAGCTGAAATTATTAACGCTATTAAACAATCGTTTTACCTAAAAATGTATAGGCTTAGCCTAGGGGCCTACCACTAAAATGTACACCAACCTAAATACCAATGTATTTGACCATATATAGTGCAATTAATTAATGAAATAGATTAATAAATCATGGACAATCACTCGCTATCAATATTGCAGTTAGCACAGGTACTTACATTGTTATTGTCACACTGCACTGTACTGTATTTGTGTATGAATAGTTATATTTCCTTTCTCGGAAGTAGACACAGTGACACATAAGCTTATTGACAGTGTGTGGGAATACTGTTACATGACAGTAAGGAATTTACTAATTAATTGTATCATACTGACTTGGTACTCTTTGTAGTGTTAAATTGTATCAAGTGAATTATGACATTCTCTGCATAGTTTGCTCAGGCCCTTATCACTAGAATTTAGACCCCTACTGCCCTAGGCTATGGCAGTGCAGCATAGGTAACTTGTGTTGGTAATTTCATCCATCATTTATGTAGTAAGCTTTACTGATAATTGTAACAAGTGAACAATACTATTTTGCAGCATCTGCAAATTTTGTAAATGGCCTTTATTAAGTTGTCTGTTTTTAATTGAAACTTGAAACAGTGGTTTCCTTTTTAACATTGTTTATTTTAAATTAAGAGTACACCTGTAGATGCTAATGTCTCAGTATCTGTTGGTGGTTCAAATCCGCCAGGTAAATGCACAAACCTTTGTGCACAATTACCCCTGGCATGGGCTTATTAACCGATACATTGCATCTGCGAGTATGATTATGTCGATATTTAATTAAAATGACTTTCAATGATGCAACAGTTGAAGCATCAGATATAGTCAATTGAAAAAAGATCCAAACAACTGATTTACCCCATACCTTCATTGTCCACCTAACAAGATTGCCACACAGAGAATTAACTCTAGATGGCAGGTGGACAAGGAAGCCTTTTGGCTTATTGAGAGCCCAACCCTTTTATCCAACCCTTCTGCATCCCGCCCGTCTGAGGTGTGTCGATTGTATGTTTACACATATTAACGCAGCAAAAACCCACACAATCAGCAGATAATCTGTTCTATTCATTTACAGTCCTTTGTGAAAAGTAGAACATTCTTATACCTAATCTACACTCCTCCTTTACTAATATAACTTCATGTCCTCTAGTACTTCTATCCTTCCTGAGAAAAAAGTATTTCTATCAATATTTTCATAACCATTCAATATTTTAAACACTTCTATCTCATCTCCTCTCAATCTCCTGGACTCTAGTTTTGTTAAACCATCTTCTTTTAGGTGTATTTCATAACTAAGATCCCTCAGTTTTGGTATCATTTTAATCGCTCTCCTCTGTACTCTTTGTATAATTTCTATGTCTTTCTTGCGATATGGCCTCCACGCTTGTATACAATATTCTAATTGAGGCCTGGTGTTGAACTAAACTGCCAGAAGTCAAAATAATGGAACACCATGTAGAAACTGTAAATAACACATTTTATTTAAAATATAATCAAAAATACTAATATATTTGATTATCTGTAAATTATTTAACTATGTTATTTGTAGCTTAGGCTAATAAATGTGTTAATATTATATTATTAAGTTTCGACCACCTGTACATTGTTGAGTGAGTTAGTCTGATTTTGTTCAAGTAACAATGGGTTCAAACTGTGATACCCTTACACTTATGTTTTTTTACAAGCAGTAATGTGTGTTACTTATTTTTCGCTAGGTATGCTTTGCCAACTACCATTGAATCATGCTGCCCATCTGCCACCAGAACCATTGGTTCCTGCTGGTGGCAAATGCACAGGACAAGACAGTCGCAGTGCTGGACTCACTGCCGCAGGAGACGAGATGAAACAAGTTTGTCGCCCTATGGCAGTAAGTGTTACCTTCCAACAAACTAGTGTAACCATTCCTACTGCTTGTGTGCACTACAATTACTTTCTTATAGTTTCTAGCCCTATGTTGGTTAACAACTGCTATAACACCACTTACTGATTATGTGTGTCTTTACACATGTCCATGTTTTCATTGGTGTAGTAAAACAGTGGAGACAGGGCTTGTTGTCTACTGCAGTGTTCATGATAACAAGCCTTTCAGTCATGCCTGCTGTTGGTTAGTGATATGTTTTATGCAGGAGTATGTAGATTATTTTAACATGTGCCCCTGTAGTCAGATTATACTTTCAATACACTTTGCAAATAATTGTTATATCTGGATAGTATGGATATTGTTTCTGCATTCGTAGGTCCGTTATTTTTAAGAGATGCCGGAATTAAGGTGCAAAATGACTGATAAATGTGAACGGATTTCTGTCCTTCTTCCAGGAAGTAACCGCAAGCGAGAAATGCAAAGCTGGGCTTGCCATTGGAGACATGGACAGCCATAAACGTAAGATGTGGTCAGCAGGAAGACAGCCACATTTGTGGTGTGTTCACAATGATGGTGAGCATCATTTGAGAAACAATTAGGTCTTACCATTAATTGTAATTTAGGATATTTTAAGACAATAAATTCCTGCCAATTTGAGAAAAAAAACAGCAAATGTGCCAATCCTCCACATGGTGCTATATACACAGAGACACAATAGTCTGTTTCCTGGCATATTCCTACATGACATTTGCTATGTTATATATTTGAACAGTTTTTTGCAATGCTGGTGACATAAAAGGTCCCTCACTGATGTAGGAATGAAATCTTCACATGATACACACTAATTGCCAGCTCAATTACAGTAACATTGAGCATGTTATCACACTACCAAGTAGGTTTGTGTAAAGTAGTATACTTCACAGAAATAGCAAAGGAAAATTGTGACCTGTGTCTATGTATGTTATTAAGGGATGATATGTTTTCAGATGAGTGTATTATTTATGTAAGGAAATGTTAACATTAATGTGTATCTGTATTCCAGTATGCAAAGGCCATCATCATTGGAGTACCACCTTACAAGATACGCCAGTGCCATGTCAGAAAGGCAGTATTAGCAGAGTTCCTGCAATACAAGAAACAGTAATGGCACATGCAGCACTGAATATATACTTTAGTTTGTCATCTTACTATTTTAATCTCACCTCATCCTATTATTTGATGGCTCTTAGTGTAATTTATTATTTAAACGAGTTTATTCATTATCTATGTTTTAGGTATAATGCCCTTATATTTAAATTGTTTTTTAATTCAATGTACGATTCTTAGTTGTATTGTTTTTATGATATTTAACTTAATATTTTAATGATCTAACTATACAGGTTTGGTATTATGATTGTATTGTAAAGCATCATAGAGCACTGTGTGATTATGGCGCTATATAAATATCTTACTTTTATTATTACAGTCATGCAGTCATGCTATATATGAATTAATGATTACTTGTGACAATGGTTTTATTTCTGAATAATTGAATTTTATATTACTTGGCTGATTAAATATTATGATATACTTTATTTGTAGCAATGTTGTATTGCAAGCGAGTGCAGCGTTATATAACGGGCTACGTTGTTTGGTTCTTTGTAAATGTATGCCAATCATTTTAGTGTATTCCTGTTGTTTTATGTTACTTTGTTTAATGTAATAACAATCACAGCTTTAGTTTCATAAGAATATCCTCAGTTTAATTTACGTTACATTAGATTGCCCATAATGTGACGTAAATATGTATAACCAGAAAGGCTAATGTTATCTACGAGTTAATAATTATTTGTAACAATAGGTTTATTTTTTAATAATTGCATTTGATCACTTGTCTGATGAAACATCACAGTATTATACAAAAAGGGCTAGTTTTGATCTGTGTAAATAAATAATTTTTTACATTTTATATTTCATTTAATAATACTACTTGAACTGTTATGTCACACATAATTATACACGTTGACATGATAATAAATGTTTACTTATGTAAGTCGTGAATGCATGACCCGTTTCCATAAATGTATTAAAGAATTGTTGAGTTACTCGGAGTTGCGTTGGGAAAAACTGTTTGGAAATGGTGACCCCAAGATCCCCACCCTCCGTACGAATTTTGAAGTGCCTCAATGCGACTTCTAGACTGCACACAAAATGTCAGCCCCATATTTCCAAAACTTATGGAGATAAGTACTATTTTTTAATTGTGACCCCCAGTCCGCCACCCCGGACAAATTTAGAAAAAAATATAAAACTACGAACCATTCCAATGGGTACGCTAGATCGCATAAAATGTCTGCCCCATACAGGCATGGCTGGCCCAGATAAGTGCCATTTTAAAATTGTGACCCCCCACATTTTGAATTTTTTTAAATATCTAGATCCCAATGGGCTTGCTAGATCAAACACAAAAGTTCAACTCCACATATGACAAAATGACAGAGATAAGTGCAATTTTTAAATTGTGACCTCCCCGAGAACCCCACCACCTGGATGAATTTCGAAAAAAAACTATGTACAAACTACCCCAACGGACACCCTAAATCACACACAAAATGTCAGCTTCATACATGTTAAATTAACAGAGATATGTGTCATTTATAAATTGTTACCCCCCAAGATCCCTACCCCCAACGAATTTATAAAAATCTAAATCTACGAACCACCCCCAATGGGCCTGCTAGATTATACAACAAATTTCAGCTTCATACATGCCAAACTGACGGAGATAAGTATGTGTCATGTTATTTAAAATGCGGAGATTTGTGTTTACCACAAAACCCGCTGTGCGTATAAAGCAGTGAAAACTGCAGCTCTGTGTGACGAAGTCGTAAGATACACAACGTCAACGCTCTGAGACAATGACATCAAAATAAACACATTTTGTTTTGCAAATAACTACAAGTTATGCTAATTATGAGGTTTTTTATGTATACTAACAATTACAAACGTAACCGTATCATTAACGGAAACTATCACACATTCTTTCGGTAAACACCGTGTTAAGCTGGCTAAAAATAGGCGCTAACCTTTGACATGTATTGTGTGTACGTAAAACGGAACCGGAACTTACTCTCAGCCCGGAACCTCCTTCCAGACCATACAGCTGCGGGCCGAAAGTAGGCGCTAACCTTTGACATGTACAATCGCATGCGCAATACGCTAAACGGAACCGGAACTTACTCTCAGACCGGAACCTCCTTCCAGACCAGTACACCGGCACTGCACCTGCCCACCGAGCCATCCAAGCGCTGAACACGGCCACCATGGACCGTCTGACGCATTTGTTTAGGTAATTATGTTACCCATGTGATATAATGTTATAAAATGTAAAAAAAATATTGTGTTTGATTGTACTTTGTTAGGGTTAGCACTATATGGTTTAAATTATTATCCCTCATTTCTCTGTTATCTCTCATTTCAAACGTCCCGTGCAGTAAACAATGCCATGGGAAATTATTAATTTGCATTTGATGTAGATCTGTGTTATAACTTGCCTGGATCTTCGGGTTCAAAAGTAATACTATTTAGTGTTGTATTTCCTGCCTTTATGCATCATATTTTTGGTTTTGAGAACGTGGCTTGTCTTGTGATTTTTGTGCTTTTATTAAAATTTAAACCTGCCCATCTTCAAATCTTCGTCAAGTTTTGTTTTGAAAGCGAGGATGTTTTTAGTATTCACTGTTTGCTGAGGAAGGTTGGTATGTTGTGACTATACTCAGTATTTACTTAATACTATGATATTTAATATTTCCTGCATTGGATGTTTCAGGACTTGTCACGCGATAGCAAAGCACCGGCGTCCGTTCACAGATTATGTGTGGCAGTGTACCCTGGACGCATAGAAGGGCCTTGATGTGGGGAACACTTATCGGAATGACAAGGCATGCAAGCAGTTCGTGCGTGCCATCGCTGAGGTTGAGCGCCGTCACCTCGCACAGCACCTGGAGAGTGCTCACTTTCTCGCCCTCATCAGTGACGGTACGACAGATGCGTCCATCACGGAAGCGGAGATAGTGTACGTGAGGTATGCAGTGAATGGTGTCGTCTCTACTGCCTTCGCTGGTATTGAGAACGTCGACAAGGCAGATGCTCCGTCAATCAAGCGGGCAATTGACGGTGTCGTGGAGCGCTACCTCCACATCCCGAAAGAGACACTCATGAAGAAGCTTGTCGGATTCGGCAGTGATGGCGCCGCTGTTATGGCCGGATCAGCCAACGGTGTCGCCACGCTCTTCCGAAATGAGCAGCCGTGTCTGCAAGCAATCCACTGCTATGCGCATCGCCTGGAACTTGCATATAAGGACGCATTGTGTCGGTTGCCCATGTACACAAAGTTGAGCGGTCTCCTCCTGAGCCTCTACTTGTTCTACCATCACTCGCCACTGAACCATAGCAACTTGAAGGCAGCATTCGACACATTGTCTCTGCCATGTGCCCTTCCACCACGTGTCGGTGGCACTCGCTGGTTGCCACATCTGCTGAAGGCACTGCAGGCCCTTGTGAAGGGATATCCAGCATATGTCCTGCATCTGACGCAGATGCAAGTGCCTGGGGGCTCCGGAGATGCCAAAGGCAAAGGCCATTGGCTTCTTGGCGACACTGCACCGACGAGACATCATCGAGATGGCACACTTCCTTCTCGATGTGCTGTTTGTTCTGAGCAAGCTGTCGCTGGTGGCTCAGACAGTGACTGCGACAGTTGCTGATGTACATGCCACGCTGACATCCGTTGTGGCCACCCTTGTGATGTACAAGACGACCACAACTGCCAAGGAGCGTGCCCTGGCACGCATGGAAGACTTCCATGGTGAGACACTCACAGGTGCTGTCTTAGCCAAGCAGACCCGACTGCAGATCTTGGGCAACCTGGTCAGCTGTCTGGAGGGTCGCTTCGTTGACAGCAATTCGCACGTTGTGCGTGCATCATCAATCGTTAGCTTCAAGCTGTGGCCTGAAGCTGCAGGTGATTATGGACATGACGCTGTGGCCACACTCAACAGCCATTTTGGCCCTGTGCTTCGCGACGCTGGCATCGATACTGCCAGTGTGGAGACGGAGTGGACACTTCTGAAGATGATCCTGTATGAACAGTCCCCAGACGTGCGACAGCTGACATGGTCTAGTGTCAATGCAGCCCACCAGGCAGAGTATGGAAACATACTTGGGCTTGTTGACGCCATTCTGACTCTGCCAGCCAGCTCGGCTGATGCGGAGAGAGGCTTCAGTCAGCTGAAGCTGACGAAGAGCAGCATCCGGTCAGTCCTGAAGGCAGATCGACTGACTGATCTGTTGACCATTCAGCTGAGTTCACCAGACATCGCTGCATTTGAACCGAAGGAGGCAATCGAGCTGTGGAGTGCTGGTGGAGCCCGGGGGCCAGACACTCAGCCGCTTAGGCCAAGGCCCGACTGTAGTAGTTACACTGACAGCAGTGACACCGACTGTGATGACAGTAGTGCCTCCGACTCTGAGTGACACTGACTGACTGACAGGCAGTGTTAACGCCAGGCCTGGATGACACTGTTTTTTTGTGTTTTAAATAAAATTGTTGTGACCTAAATTTGTGCTATGTTTTTTATTTGCAGGACTAGTAAACCTTTTGGCGGACTAGTAAACTTTTGTCTTTACTAGTCCTGCCGTCTAGTAAAATAAATGCTGAAGTTCTACCCCTGTACATATAATATTGTAACACTATACAAGACAAACACATGCACACACATACATATAATATTGTAACACTATACAAGACAAACACATGCACACACATACATATAATATTGTAACACTATACAAGACAAACACATACATATAATATTGTAACACTATACAAGACAAACACATGCACACACATACATATAATATTGTAACACTATACAAGACAAACACATACATATAATATTGTGTTATTGACGCTATGCAGGACAAGGCCGCATTGCGCACTGCAGCCACGTATGGTAATTGTGACACTTTCCACCAGGACAGACCGTGCGCGCACGTACGTATAATGTTGTGACGCTATTACCAGGACAAGGCCGCATTGCGCATGCGTATCAATGTTGTGGCGCCAGGACAGACACGTACTTTGCAATGCATGTAATGTTATTGACGCTTAACCTGGGACAAAGACACGTACGCGTACGTATAGTGTTGTGACGCTGTACCAGGATAGACGCATGCACGTATGTGTTGTGACGCTTCGCCAGGATAGACTGCGTGCGCGCACATGCGTATGGTAATTGTAACACTATACAAGACAAACACATACATATAATATTGTAACACTATACAAGACAAACACATGCACACACATACATATAATATTGTAACACTATACAAGACAAACACATGCACACACATACATATAATATTGTAACACTATACAAGACAAACACATACATATAATATTGAGTAGCCTTGGAGCAAACATGATACAATTTAAAACTGTACCAGTCTCCACTTAATCTAAAACAAAATTATATGACAAGTGCAGGTCAACTTTCTAGACACTTGATCACCCGAGGTGAATGTTTCAGCCAGGTTTGATGGCAAACAACCAAGTAATGCGTATGTCCAGTACATCAAACATCTTGCTACAGAACTTACAGTGTTATTTCAAGGTTTAATAAAGTCACTTTATTGGCCAAAATTGAAACTACAGGAAAACGTCAGAGAAATTCATTTCACAAGATTTAACAAGATTGCCACCCAGAGAATTAACTCTAGGTGGCAGGTGGACAAAGACGCCTTTGGCTTATCGAGAGTCCGACCCTTTTATTTATGTGTATCCCGCCCTTCTGAGTTATGTGTCGATTTTATTTTTAAACATTCACGCTACCAGCACCCACACAATCAGCAGATAATCTGTTCCATTCATTTACAGTCCTTTGTGAAAATGAGAACTTTCTTATATCTAATCTACACTGCTCCTTTGCAAATGTAACTTCATGTCCTCTAGTCCTTCTATCTTTCTTAACTGAGAAAAAAATATTTCTATCAATATTTTCATAACCATTCAATATTTTAAACACTTCTATGTGATCTCCTCTCAATCTCCTGGTCTCTAGTGTTGTTAAACCACATTCTTTTAGGCGTATTTCGTAACTAAGATCCCTCAGTTTTGGTATCATTTTAGTTGCTCTCCTCTGCTCTCTTTCTAGCATATCTATGTCCTTCCTGCGATATGGCCTCCACGCTTGTATACAATATTCTCCATCACTTTTAATCCTTCTAAACACTTTTGTATCATCCGCAAATTTCAACACCTTGCTTGTTATTTCATCATCCAAATTGTTGATATATATTAAGAATAATATAGGTCCTAGTACTGATCCCTGTGGTACCCCACTCAATACCGATTTCCAGTTTGAAGCCTCCCCATCAACTACTACACGTTGTCTTCTCTCAATCAGCCATTTTTATATCCAGTTTATGATGCCATTTCCTATGCCATGGGCCTTTAGCTTAAGCAGTAATCTTTGATGTGGTACTTTGTCGAAAGCTTTTTGAAAATCTAAGCAGACGATATCTACTGGTGATCCCTCATCTACCCACTTAGTGATGTCTTCCAAAAAACATAACATATTTGTTAAGCATGACCTCGCTTTTAAAAACCCATGTTAAGATGGGTTAACCAAGTGTTGTTTAACAAGAAAATCCACCATGTGATCTTTAATTAGTCTTTCTAATAATTTGCAAATCACTGATGTTAAACTCACTGGTCTATAGTTCTCCGACTTGTTTCTCGAACCTTTTTTAAATAACGGTATAATGTTTGCCTCTTTCCATTTTAAAGGAACCAATCCTTCTTCTAATGACAAATTGAAAACTGTTGCAAGCGGTACGCTAATTTGTTCTACAATTTCCAAAAGTAGTTTGGGCGGAATCCCATCCACTCCGGGTGATTTATTATCTTTCATAGCCCTTATTTTCCTAGCTACCATTTCCGAGGTTACAATTAATTGTCCTAAATAGTCTGAATCTGCCCCCTTGAACTTAGCCTCTGGTACTGGCAGTGAACTAATATCTTCTTTGGTAAACACTGAAATAAAGTACTCATTCAGGTCTTCTGCCATTAAGAATCCCTCTGATATTATATTTTCAGCACTATCTTCTAGAGGATCGACCTTATCTTGAACTTTCTGTTTGCTTCGAACATACGCAAAAAAACTCTTGCTGTCATGTTTTATATTACTAGCTAATTGTTGTTCATAGCTTCTCTTTGAATTTCTAATTTCAGCTGTAGCTTGGTTAAGTGCTTCTTTATAACTGTTGTAGTGTTCATCATTTCCAGTACATCTATATGACTTCCACATCATTTGTTTATACTTAATTTTTCTAATGGCTTCTTTCGATAAGTGTTTTTTTTTTTACCGTTTCCCTTGTTTTTTGAAGGGTACAAATTTATCGACTATGCACTTAATTTTACTCTTTAATATATTCCAGCATTCTGTTGCTGTCTTATTTTTCAGTGTGTTATTCCAGTCTATCTTTGCTAAATATTTCCTCATGTCCTTTTACCTTCCTTTGTGGAAATTTATCCTATACTGCTTTTTACTATTCCTTTCTGATTTTACTTTGATGGTAAAATGTATCTGGTTGTGATCACTACTCCCCAGTGGCTCACATATCTTGACATTGTCAACTAATTCATTCTGTGAGGACAAAACTATGTCTAACACATTCTCACCCCTGGTTGGTTCTTGCACATGTTGAGAAAGGAAAGTATCTTGAACTAAAACTAAAAACTTGTGGTCCTCACTCCCCATACTCTGTAGAGATTTCCATTGTATATGCCCGTGGTTTGTACAGAGTTACATTTAAAAGTTATAAATGAACCTTGCCTTGTTTGAATATCCGTCTTGCACGCCAAGAGTGATGGTGCAGAAAGTATGTGGTACATCGTAGTGTATCATGAGACGAGCCAAGTCAACTGTCCACACACTGCAAACACACATTGTCACATTGTATTGGAACATGTACATCTTAAACAAGTCAACTGGTCACACACTGCAAACACACATTGTCACATTGCAATGGAACATGTACATCTTAAACAAGTCAACTGTCCACACACTGCAAACACACACTGTCATATCGCAAAGGAACATGTATCTCTTAAACAAGTCAGCCAACTCTTAAAGATCCTAACTCAGGGATGCATTTTCTCCAACAGAAACAAGTTTTCGCAGTGACAGTTTATGCCAGTGGAAACTGTCAGAAACCTCAAAAAGCCATCTCAAATAAATCACATCAATAATATATATTATAACATAATATCTATATATATATATATATACATCATCATCATTGTGCAGCCGTAGTGTCCTGTGGTTGGGTGAAGGCCTCAGCATGTCGTTTCTAAATCTGCCTGTCTTGCGCTATCCTCTGCCAGATGGTGCCCTTCCAGTACTCGTCTAGTTCGTCTCTCCACCGTCTCCCCGGTCTTCCTCTAGATTGTTTCCCTTCGTAAGGTCTCCAGGTTGTGATACGCGATGTCCATCGGTTATCTCGTAGTCTGCTGAGGTGCCCTGCCCAGGTCCACTTCTGTCTTCTGATTTGTTGTGTCTCGTCTGTGACTTTTGTCTTCAGTCTTACCCAGATGTTTATTTTTCTCTCCCGATACGTGATATTTAACATACTTCTTTCCATCTTTGTTTGTGTGGCTGTTTGCTTGTTCTTTGCCTGGATGGTGAATGCCCATGGTTCCTCGTCATATGTCATCACTTGGTGTGTAATTTTTTAGCGTCACTTTTGTTTTCGAAATGTTTATTATTTTCAGACCTTGTTTTTTACTTTCATCGGCTAGCTCCTGCAGCATGTTTTGTAGTTCTTGCAGTGTAGTAGCGCATATGAATATGTCGTCGGCAAAGTGAAGATGGCTGAGATATTCTCCGTCTATCATCAAGCCTCTGGTTTCCCAGGTCAGTCTTCGGAATATCCTTTTGAGTGTTGCCATAAACAGCTTGGGCTGTTGGTGTAGATGTCTTTTAGGAGTTTGATGTACACGTCTTCAATCCCCTGTTCTTGAAGGGAGGTCAGTATTGCTTGAGTTTCCACCAAGTCAAAAGCCTTCTTGTAGTCGACGAAAGCGATGCAGAGCGGGATATTATATTCTCGGCACTTCTCTTTCAGTTGGTTTACGACGTGTATGTGGTCTGTCTTTGAGTACCTGCTTCTGAATCCTGTTTGCTCTCGTGATTGGTTTTCGTCTAGTGTCTTCTCTAGCCTATTCATTAATAACTTTGCGAGTAATTTGTAGATGTTTGATAACAGACATATCGGTCTGTAGTTCTTTAAGTCTTTCTTATTTCCCTTCTTGAAGATTATCACCATCTTTGCGTGCGTCCATGCTGTGGATATTCGTCTTTCTGATAAGCATTTAGTATACAGCTTAGCCAGTGTCTTCGAGATGGTATCTTCTCCTGCTTTTAATGTTTCAATGTTTACATGTCTTCCCATTCTTCATATCTCTTAGCGCTGCTTCCACCTCCCATGGTGTTATCTCTGGTACCTCTTTCGGGTCGATGTGAATTATGGTATTCTGTTCACTGTCGTATAGCTCGGTGTAGAATTCCTCTATTCGTTTCATGATCATACCTTAGTCTTGTATTTCTCCACCTTGTCTAGAAGTGTAATCTGTGTAGTCTTCTTCTTCTTTTTTGTGTTAGGCAGCCACCATCCGTTTAGCAGATCAAGTCTGCTCTGAGATTTTGCTGCACTTTGGGGGGCTGCTGTGCTTAATAAAATGATAGTTGATGCGCTAGGGATTAAAAGATAAATAAATTATTAAATACATTTAAAATATAAATTTATAAACGAATAAGTTAGTTTTTTTAAATATGTATAAAAACAGTATGTAAAAAGGCCCTGAGTCATAACAAGAGAAGTGGGAAAAAGTGGGTGATGTGTCAACTACTTGGAGTATCCGGCCAGACCAACCCGGCTGCCGTAGCGGTCACCAGGGTTAAACCCTGACCAGCACAGCTCCAGCTTTCATTTATCCACTTTCGTTAACACATCAGAATTTGAGGAGAGTACAAATCCTGGTCTCAAAGGAAGCAGGAGCTTTGGTGATTTCTTGAGGAAGGCTGTTCCACTCTGGTATGATTCTTAGGAAGAATGTCTTCTGTCTGTAGGCTGTCCAGTGATATGGGATGTTATAGGTGAGATCATTGGTGTATCGGGTGTTTCTTCTTGGGTGATCAGCTGGTGTTGGTCTGTGCTTTGACTCGATGTGTATGAGTCTGTGGTGGAACTTATATAAGGTGTTGAGTCGTGCTTTCTTTCTCCGCTGTTCGAGAGTTGGCCATCACAGTTTGTGTAACGTGGTGTCCACACTTGCTGTTTTTCGGTAGTCTCGTTTCACCCATCTGGCTGCCCGTCTTTGTACTTTCTCCAGTGCCTTGATGTTGGTTGCAGTGAAAGGGTCCCATACAGTACTGGCATACTCCAGCACAGGTCGGACAAATGCCTTGTATGAAGCTTCTTTTTAACCTCTTGTTGGTCGTTTTGATGTTTCGCCTGAGGAAGCCCAAGGTCTTATTGGCTTTGTTGCATACGTCTGTGATGTGGGAGTCCCAGCTGAAGTCAGAGGTGAACTTGACTCCAAGGTATTTTGCCTCCGTGTCTGTGCTCAGAGTATATCCGTGGAGGTGGTATCGTGTAGCCAGAACTGTGCGCCTCCAGGTGATGCTCATTGCAGTACACTTCTGGGGGTGAAAAGACATCTTCCAGCATTGCTCCCAGGCTGCTAATCTGTCAAGGTCTTGATGCAGGTCATGTTGATCTTGTGGGCTGGTGACAACCTTATGGCAGATTGTGTCATCCACAAAGAGTCTGGGAGTAGAGGACAGTCCTGCTGGGAGATCGTTTATGTAAAGCAGGAACAGGCTAGGTCCTAGTACAGAATCTTGTGGGACACCAGATTCAACTGCCGTGAACACTGATTGTGCTCCATTAGCGACAACTGCCTGTTTTCTGTTGGAGAGGAAATTCTCACTCCATCGGTGGACCCTTCCTGTTATGTCATAGTGCTGTATTTTATGCATGAGGAGGCTGTGGCTCACTTTATTTAAGGCCTTTGAGAAATCCATGATTAGTACGTCTTCTTGACATCCCTTTTCAAGAGCTTCAGACACCTCGTCCACAAATCCTAGCAGCTGGGACTTGCAGGATCTGCCACGACAAAATCCATGTTGCTCTGGACAGAGGATCTTGTGCTCTTCCACGTATCTCATATTGGTGCTGACCACCACATGCTCAAGCAACTTGCAAGGGATGCTCGTGAGGGAGATGGACCGGTAATTTTCAGGCTTGTACCTTTCCCCTTTCTTGAACACAGGTGTAATGTAGGCAGATTGCCAGTCCTTGGGTACAATGCCAGACTTCAGGGAAGCTCTGTAGATCAGGGTTAGTGATGGAGCAACCTCTGATGCAACTTCCCTGAGGACTCGAGGGCTGATGCCATCAGGTCCACTAGCTTTAGTTGATTTTAACTGCTTCAGGAGTTTCTCAATTCCGCTGACAGTGATGTTGATATTTTCACACCGGGGCTGATTCTGGTCAAGCTGAGGCATTGGGCACCTTGTGTCAAATTCCTCTTTAGTAAATGTTTCCTTTGTACTAAAGGCTGACTGGAACTGCCGGTTCAGTAACTCAGCTTTCTCTATGTCATCTGTGATCAGGTTGCCTTCTTCTTTCAGTGGGGGAACTCCTTGGTTATCCAACTTCATTTGTTTGATGAAGGCCCAAAACTTCTTGGTGGGTTGGGGTTTGTCTGGAGTTCCATCTGTGATTAAGTTGTCCATGTGAGCCCAGTACTGCTGTCTCATTCCGCCCTGGACTTGTCGCTTGATAATCCGGAATGCAGTGTACAGCTCTTCCCTGCCAGTCTTCTTCCACTTCTTATGGATTCTGTCCCTTCTGCGAATAAGTTTCTTCAGCTCGTGATTCACCCATGGAAGGTCCCGCTTCGGTCCTGTTGTTTTATGAGGTATGTGCTGTTGTATCCGTTCGATTATGCCATCCTTCCATGTTGTCCAGATATCTTCTACGTTGGAGTCCTCTGAATATGCAGAGAGAATGGAAGCCGTAAGCTTAGTTGTGGCTGTCCTCATGCTGTCCCAGTCAGCTCGGTTGTAACAGGCAATACGCCGTTGTACTGGGCGAACTCTGATGGGGTTTGGCTGAAGTTCAGCATAGACAATATCATGGTCAGCTACACCGGGTAAGGTCTCCACCCTGGCTATCATGGTTGGGCAGTTTGTGCAGATAAGGTCCAAGGTGTTGTCCTCCCTCGTTGTCTTGTCGACAACCTGTTCCAGTCCTAGATCACGAATAGTATCCATAAAGAGATGATGCAATTGAGGGTAAGGAGTCCCTTTCTTCAGGGTCATGCTTTCCCAGTCCCATCCAGGCAGGTTAAAGTCGCCTCCAAGGAGGATGATGGCATTTCTTGATTTACAGGCTTGTCTTGCAGACTGTGCGAAAGCCCGCAGGCTGACTTCATCTCCAACATGGGGCCTGTAGTATGCTCCTATCAGGAAACCCCTCTTCCCCTTGCTCTTTACTCTCACCCAGATAATCTCGCAGCTTGATCTGGAAAGGACAGGTTCTTCAGTACAGGCGAGCTGGTCCGACACAGCAATGAGAACACCTCCTCCGTTCCTATTTCGGTCCTTCCTAAATACTGTGTACTCAGGGAGGCCAATTTCTGCGCTTGAGATTGTTGAGTCCATCCAGATTTCCGTTCCGATTATGATATCTGGTCTTGTACTCTGGACAAGAAAGCTGATTTCTGCTTTTTTTCCAATGGTTGATCTGAAATTAATGTTCAATATCCTAAGTGGTCTGTTTACATTCTTGTCCTGCTTGCTGACGCGAGTCGGTGTAGAGGAGTGGAAGGGTGTGAATGTTCCGTCTGTACCTAATTCAGCAGTGGAAGTGGTGCTCTCTGTGTGTTCTTTAGATATCCCATGTAGGTCGAAAGCGACTGTGCTGTAATTTGTGCATCCACACACAGCACAGTGCCAGCTAACATCAGACTCGTTTAGGTTGGCATAGGAGAGGGTCCCCACACTTTGGCTTGAGGCGTGAAACCATTGGTTGCATGATTCGCAGACAATGCCTTGGTCCTCCCAGGCAACTGTTCTATCGCATGTTCCACATGGGGCCAGGGAAGAGTTATTTTTACTGGAATGTTGGCTGGACATTGTCTCGGACTTTGTTGCTGACTGTGAAGTGTTTCTGGTACTTGAGACAATACTGGGGTTGTTGAGTATTGATGCTGCCAGCAGTATCAGGAGGGGGTAAACTAGTGTCAAAGCAGACGAAGCTGCTGTTGTCATAGAGATCATGGGTTTAAACGTAGTAGTACTAACATGCATAGAGATGTTTTACAGTACCTTATAATGTAACCCTGTCTCAGCCTAGTGCCTGTGTTCTTCGTGCTTTCTTCAGGTTCTTTGATGACATAATAATTTCTTGTATCTCCTGTTTGTACTTCCTGATGTCCTCCTTTGCTTTATTTTTGATGATCTTGCGTATTTCTGTGTACTCTATTTGTTTTTTATAGTCGCCGTTATCCACCATTTCTCGTCGTTTCATCATTAGTGCTTGTGTCGGTGACGATATTCTCGTCACTGCATGTCTGTTGATAGCTTTGGCTACACTTGTCGCACTTAGTTGAATCATCTCAGTGATGTTTTTGCTCATGGTGTCGTTGTCGTCTAGTTCTTGTAGTGTCTCGAATCGATGTTGCAGTTCGAGTTGGAATTCGATCTTTTTTCTTCCGATTTGTGTGGTATCTACACTTGGTGGTCTCTTGTTTATCAACTTCTTTCTTTCAGCCTTGACGTCCAGTTTGATGTTGCTCATTACCATTCTGTGGTCACTTCCAATGTTGACTTGGTTGCTGACTGTTACGTCGGTGACCATGTCTGGCCTGTTTGTCAGGATGTAGTCAATTTTGTTCTTCGTTTCTCCATTTGGACTTTTCCATGTCCATCTCCTCCCTGCTTTCTTCTGGAACATGGTATTCATGATTTTATACTTTCTTGATGTTGCCCATTCTACCAAGGTGTTGCCTCTTTCATTTCTCACACCTAGGCCAAATTTGCCTGCTGCCGTTTCCGAAATGTTTGTTCGTTTCCCTACTTGCGCATTAAAGTCTCCCATCACTATTGTGTAGTGGGTTGGCTTTTTTAAGGTCTCATCCATGTTGTCGTAGAAGTTGTCTGTGTCTTCTTCTGAGTATGATGTTGTTGGTGCATATAATTGTACTATCTTCAGTTTGTAGCGCTTTGTCATGTATAGAACAAGTTCTGCTACTCTGGTGCTGATGCTGTTAACCCTCACTATATTGTCTTTCCATTTCATGTTTGTGAGAAAGCCTACTCCTGCTTGGCCATTGTTCACCATGGAATGGGATAGTAGGTGGCCGCTTTGTAAGGTAGTGAAGCATTCCTCTCTTCTTATGACTTCTCCGATCCCGATCACATCCCATACCAACCTGGTTTCCGTAAGTTCTTCTGCCACTTCTCGTATCTGTTCATCTCTCAGTAGTGTCTTATATATATATATATCAAAAAAATCATTTGTAAGCAAACACAAAGTTTCAAGAGGCCTATTACAGTGCAACACACTTATAACGAACACGGATACAACAAATTGACAGATATAACAAAACAATTTCTTACGTACGGATTTTTCCATATCTTTTCCATTATAAACGTTCACGGGTATAACGAATTCACGGTTATTACGAACACCTTTTCCCGAACAAATTTTGCCATATAACGAATTTCTGGAAACCATGCAGTGGCCGCGCAGTGCCAATGAGGGAAATCATTCGTAACAGGGCTACGCAGTCAGACGACGCTGCAGCGCACTGCAACTGGCTTGAAGATTTACTGGTGTCTGGGGCCCTAGCCAACAGCAAACAAACGACAATGGAAGAATTCTTCAAAGCAGATTAACTGGTGTCATTCTGTGTGTGTGTGTGTGTGTGTGTGTGTGTGTGTGTGTGTGTTTGTGCGTGCGTGCGTGCGTGCGTGCGTGCGTGCGTGCGTGCGTGCGTGCGCGCGCGCGTTTGTGCGTGCGTGCGTGCGTGCGTGCGTGCGTGCGTGCGTGCGTGCGTCGTTATGTTAATGTGTGTGTGTGTGTTATGCGTGCGTGCGTCGGCGTCGCGTCGCGTCGCGTCGCGTGCGTTTGTGTTATTATTAATGCGTGCGTGCGTGCGTGCGTTTGTGTGCGTGCGTGCGTCGTATGCGTTGGTGTGCGTGCGTGCGTGCGTGCGTGCGCGTCGCGTGCTTGATGCGTGTGATGCGTGCGCGTGCGTGCGTGCGTCGCGTGCGTCGTCGTTGTGTAGTAATGCGTGTGTGTGTATTGTGTGTGTGTGTGTGCGTGCGTGCGTGCGTGCGTGCGTGCGTGCGTGCGTGCGTGCGTGCGTGCGTGCGTGCGTGTGTGTGTGTTGTACAAGAAGTAGTATTTACCGCGGGCGTTGCTCCATCCTGCCACGGCACAGATCATGTTTTAGTGCGCTTGGACGCGACGTGCTTCCCTATGTGTTTACATCATACTGTATTTCGTTACTTTTTCACAGAGTGTGGTATGCGATCTTATACTATAACTACACTTAATAGTAACGTTTGTAACTGTTTTATGTGTCATCTAAATAAATGTTACACAACAAAATATCTGTTTGATAGACACCTGGCGAATAGTTTAAAAATTGTCACATACAAAACTGCCACCTAGCGGGTAAATGTGTACACGCATATAACGAATTCACAGATATAACGAACTCATTAGCTACCCACAAAGTAGTTCGTTATAAGTGTGTTGCACTGTACCTAGTGCAAGTTCTACCACAGACTCATGCACACAAAAAAGTTGTAAACTTGACCAAGCCAATTGTCTCATTGCAAACATTCATAAAGAGTTACCATTCTGTCAAGTTACCTGTGACCAAACTGCAGATTGTCACAGACTTCTTTGAAATGACGAAGATCTTTAACATAGTATCTGGAAAAGAACAAGACGAAATTGTTAAATATTTGAAAAATAAAAACATGCATCCAATACAACTGCAACTATGGATGATTATACAAAAATAAGCAGCATCAAAGCCAGTATGTCAATAGTCAAGTGTCGGCAACCCTCTCAAGCATGACATGACACTGATTAGCTCCATAAATGTAACCGTGTGAAATGGAGCCGAACAGTCTAATTTATTCATTAAAAAAGTGAGGTGTCATGTTTTTCATTTTCTGCTTTATTCATCATATTTTTGACAAATTCTGTTACCTTTGTTTCACAGAACACTTCAACATGAGGCTCACACACGACAAATGTTGCCAACTACTTTATGAGTTCACAGAGATTGCTACATCATAGAAAGAAATGTATACCGGTAATCAGACAGCCACCACCAAAAAATGGGCCAAGTGGCCCTGAAGTCCTTTGGACTAATAGATCTATATGTGACCCCTGACCAAATGAGTGATAAGTCAGAAAAATGGTAACATTGTTTTCTTACATTCTTGTAAAGGTTGGGTAGGGTGCTTAACACGGTTTCAAAAATTATGACTGCTACCAAAATTGGCAAAGTTATGGAGCATTGAACATGGTAGGGGTCAAAAAGTAAAAATGGGTCAGCTGGACGGTGATAGACCATTTGAAATTGAAGCCTTTGTAAAACTTTTGTCTCGACTTCACCGAAGGCGGTGTCCTGCTGTCAGAACTTCGAAGGTGTTACTCACCTAACTTACAAATATATAGGGAGCTAATGGAGAGGCCCATCATAATCCATAGCACTACAAAATGAAGTATCTGAAAGTCACACTTCATATACTGAGTGACACATCTCGTACTGTCTCTCCGCACTGCAATGTCCAATAGTTTCCTATCACAACCCTCGTGTACAATATACCAAAGCTATATATTTCTAACACCACAACATATGTATTATCATTGGATAGGTAATTGAATAATCTTTCAGTTGAATGCAACTTGTAGAAGCAGAAAATGAGGCATACAAAAGTTACACCACAAACAATGACATGCATTCTCAAAATGTGATTCATTCAAAAATTAGTGCTATATAATAGTAGTTTGTCAAAATGTAAACAAACTCAAAGACAGTTGCAGCTTAGTGTCCACCAAGCAGTAGCAGAGCAGTTTTATAATAATAATAATAATCCACAAGTCAAGTGGCAGTGATCTTCCTTTTATCATTCATGTGATGTTTATTGTGAACCGGGCAGACAAATGGTTATCATACGTAGACAGGTACAGAAAGAAACTGAAATTTTCTATAAAAAGAACACGTTTGCCTATCAATGGCATGTATTTCCTATTGTTGCTGTTTCTGCCGGGCAGACACAGTTTCTGCCCGGCATAAATCAAACAACCCTGTAGGTAATTATTAATCAAATGTTTGTTGGTGAATCATAGTTACAGATCATTAAGGGTTATGATGGAAGTAAAATGTTTACATGTTTACTGTTCACTGAAAAAAACAGCTCCACAGACCTAATTATAGTTATTGTTAAGATGTTTAACCTAGTTCCATTATCTGACATTGTGCCAACAGATTGGTGTATTGGGATCATTAAGCCTATATAATTATTATATAAACATAGCAGCAGACACTGAGACAGTGTGACTGCTGCCTGGCTAAATGGATGCAATGGTGCTTTGAAGTTAGTTCTTCTGCCAACTATCCTTTTCACACAAGCCTATAGGTTTAGTAGCTGCCAGCACACTACTGAGCCTAAACTACCATGCAGGTGTGAAAAACGTGCTGATGTATTTGAACTTGATCCACTAATTAACTGTCCACCAAGCAGTAGCAGAGCAGTTTTATAATAATCCACAAGTTAAGTGGCAGTGATCTTCCTTTTATCATTCATGTGATGTTTATTGTGAGCAGGGCAGACAAATGGTCATCATACGTAGACAGGTACAGAAAGAAACTAAAATTTTCTATAAAAAGAACCACATACCTAAACAAAGCGAATGTAATAGGTGAAGAACAGGCAGTGTTCAGATAGGGGTATTGGTTGAATTGTATTTGTCTTGACACAAAAGGCTTTATTGTTCCTTAACTATGTCAACTCTTCTAATGGTTGACATTTGGTTGTTTCAGGTGTCAACTATATTGTGAATCTGCAATTATTAGTCTATATTGATACAATTGATTTACACAGTACCATGTCTACACAAGGCATGGCAAGCGTAAACATAACAGTAGAATGCATTTGATATAAATATAAAGTGTCGGATATTTCACTCTATAGTTGTCCAGGATATTAATTTTCTATGTTTGTCACCTACAGGTGACAGAATATTAATTTTCTATGTTTGTCACCTACAGGTTTCTACAGACAACACATCTTTAACCAATAGACACCACAGTCACACCATTTTATAATAATTAAATGAACATCAAAATAAACTTGCAATTATAGAAAATCAATAGTTTTGAAGATACAGTTTAAAAGTGTTAGGCAACAGTTCAGTCTAACAGGGATCAAGTGTGTCTACTCTGCCTGGGTGCTGTGACCAATGAAAGATTAGTCTCAATGGACTAGGCTGTAGAGATTAGTCACAGCTGTTGACTTTGTGGCACAATACACAACATCTACTGTTGGGGGTGGTCTCAAGGGCCCTTCTCAAAACCACATCACTAGATAATGTAAAACTTTTGCACTTTGGGGGCCCCTTAGGTGTCCTTAGAATGATTAAATCAAATACAGATTTCTTGTATATAGAGGCAGCACCCTAAGATACATATATGCAAAATTAGAAAAAAAGTTGCTGTACAGTTTTTGAAAAAATAGGCAAAATGTTACATTTTCACCAGTTTGGGGGTCCTTGGAGGCCCTAGGGAGGCAGACTGGATACTGCACTGTAACATAGTATAAGAATTTACTTTTTTTAATAATTAATTACTCTTCACAAGTGAATGAAGACAGCTCTTCTGAGGACTGACAAAACTTACTTGAGAACCATTTGTGCTGAAGCCAATCCACAATCCCAGGAATATGACTGTGCAACGTGGCACATCTTGATACGTTTCTCCATGCTGCTTTCATCTGTAAAACAAACATGTGCACATTTAATTCTTTCTTCTTTTATAGTCACTCCAAGTTGGTACCTACAGAAATAAATATAATATGCAATGTGAAGCAATCATGGTGATTTCAGGGATAATACATGTGAATATACTTGGTGTAATTATACACAACTTCATGGCTTCCTTCTTTCTGATCACACTGCGTGGCCTGAACTGGTTGCAGTGCCACTGGAACTGACTCGGACATGTCCTACGCATGGACTAGTCTAGCTGGACACCATAAAGAAAATGTTCATGTCTTGATCTGTACCATTTATATTCAACCTACACTTTCTATCATACGCGATGGCAATTTCATTTTAACATGTTATTTCATAGATACTGAATATTCAAATCAAGGATTTAGTAGTGTTGAAGATCCTATCAGTTATTTTTAAGAGCTGTTATAACATGCCGATACCTGTCAACGTGCAGACTCTTTACAAAAAATACTTTGTTACATTCTTCTTGATTAGAATGTCAATTTGTACAACAGTATATGCGAACTAATGTAAAATCCATGTCTGTCAATTGATGGTGTAAAAAGATGGAATTCATAACAGTATTGCAAAAATACTAAATTTTCGGTCAGCTGTTAATAAAATAAAAATCAACATGATTAGCAAATATGAAACTAGTATATAAAGTTTAATCTAACTTAGTGTTATTTTCAATTATGCTTATTTGATTTATTAATTAATGTATACTAATACTGTATTGTTTAGAAGTATAATTAAAAATTATTTGTATAAATGTAAAATGACTGCTACAAATACTAACAACTGTATATATGTTATTACAATAAATAAACTAAGTAAGCAATATACAGCGGTATACATATATATATAAGATATTTCTTCAGTATACCCTTTTTTAACATTTTGAATTACTTTAATTACTATAAACTGTACTATTGTGTTAGCAAAAATAAATATATTGATTGATTTATTTTATCATTATTTGCTATGCAGTCCCTGGATCATAACTGACCTGTATGGTATTGTGCATTAGACACAGAAGCCCCAATTTGACGGTGTCAAAATTAAGTTTTGTTATTATTAATCAGTAACACACATCTAAGCATGCAACACCTTAATCTTGCTTACTGGAACTAAAACTGTTCGACGAAGCTGCCTGCTCCGCCTGCATCTGGTCTTGAATGCCTTCACGTTGATGGCTGTCACCCATGTCACATAAGTCTATGTCTGTTAAGTATTCTCTTCTCTTCTACACATCTAGCACACACACACACACTTTGTGAAGTTTGTCTATTTCCTGGGGTTTTGTCTGTCAGTCTTCGACGTGCCTTTAAACTTCAGTACTTTGTTTGTATTTGACTTTAGATTTGCATACAGCATGCCAACCAGTCCAGTTTATTTTAATAACAACTAAACAAGAGTCAAGACTCGAGACTGTTAATGCATGTTAGCCTGGAACTGGGTTCTCATCTGTGTTACTACTGTTGGACTCAGAGGTGGAATAAAGCCAACCTCAGCGCAGGCCGAAGATTTCCCCTACTCAGCTGTCACTCATGTTGTGTAAGACTTCACTCAGTCCCACACCCCAGATTCTGTTGGATTAAACACTACAAACACTGGGCAGGTCCGGTACTACTCGGTAGCAAGTGCTCTGAGGCTGAGTGACATTTCACTTCGCCTTCGCCTTCGGTCACTGTCACCGACTCAGTCTCAGAGTGGACTCAGTCGCAGTGTTTCTAATTCTAGTTCCTACTCTACTGGCTACTCCTAGACCTACTACCTAGTATAGGCTAGCTGGTATGTCAGTGCCGTGACATACCAGCTGGTACAAACATGGGACCTATTTCATCACTACCTTCAATTCACTATTAACAACTATTACACGCATGAACGCATACGTGTCAGTGTTTTCTGAATATTAATAAGTAATATTTATTTTGAATCTGCTTTGAGTAGCCTTGCGCTGTGACTGTAGGATATAAACAACGGTTCCGCACAACAAATCTTGCCGCGATACCATAGGTGCAAATGTCAATGCTTATGTGCTTACAAAAGTAGGATACTATTGAAATAAAAATTGGGACGAATGCAGAAAGTACTATCAAAAATTCATACAATTATTAAAATATTAACAATTATAAATATGCTGTATAAAAAAGATTGGGTCCGCGATGCTGAGTGCGGTACTACATTACGAAAAAGTAGCGTCGTTCCGCCATATCGTAAATTCTGTTTTCAAATGGATAGGTGTATGTAAAATCTGCATTCATCCTCCATAATTTTTTATAACACTCGTTGCAAACGCGGGAGACACTGTAACAACAATCAAGATGTCTATCGGAGTACCAATAAAAGTGTTACACGAAGCAGAAGGTCATATAGTTACATGTGAAACGAACACCGGTGTCGTATATCGCGGAAAACTTGTGGAAGCCGAAGACAACATGAATTGTCAGATGGTCAGCATCACAGTTACTTACAGAGATGGACGTGTCGCTGAGTTGGAGAATGTATACATAAGGGGTAGCAAAATCAGGTTTATGATTTTGCCAGATATGTTGAAAAATGCGCCAATGTTCAAGAAAATTGCTGGCAAAGGCGGCACCAGTGCAGGTCGTGGAAAATCGGCCATTCTCCGTGCACAAGGTATTTTTTTAACATTTCAGATGGTATTATGCTGATATAAATTACATGTGCCTATTTTTGTGGTTGAAATATATGTCAGATGTTTTTATTTATTAATAGCGCATCGCACTTAAAAATGTCTGACTACTTTTAAGTGGGCGATAATACATAAATCGTTGTTCCTTAGCCCGGGTATTGGAACCGGGTGGCGCCACTGTTTCGGCGGTAGAAAGACCGAGCATTGCGCTTGCGCCTGTTATGGTTTCCGAAGTCCACCACTGTTAACCGGTTATCTTTGCTAAGTTTATGCATAATGTAGCATTTCATGTTTTGGATCATAGCAGATAATCTGGTCCTGCATGTATTTATGGCTTATATGTATTATAATTATAAACACAGCTAACGTGTCAAGTCCAAATATCACGCACCAAAATGGAAGTTCCCTTTTTGCCAAGCAAAAGCATTGTGTCCCACGATTAGCCAATGTTGAATGTATTTACTTTCGGTATCATGGCAAAAATTATTTACACAGAGACAATAAATTCCCCATTTTTCTGGCCTCATCTTTATAATACAGCACTGTCGGTTGAAAATTGTAAGCCAAATCGTAGGTAATGTGTCTAAAAGCAAACAAAATCTGCCCAACTTGACGGCAACTGTGTAATGTTGATATCACTTCCGCAGAATTCATGATGTTCCACTTGTCCAAGGCATGTCCATTGAGATCTAATTTACATCCATAAACGACCTGTTATTTGCTTGGATGATGACAAATAACTGAGGTAGCAATTTTGGCAACTAATGGATGAGGCAGGTTAAAAAACAGGTAATAGAGACTGTAGTCCACCTCTCTGATCACGTACCTGGCGAACACTGCTTCACACAAAATTTATTTATATTACAAAATTGGTGGCACACAGATGCTATGGAGTATGAGGCATTCTTACATTAATAAGTCATTTTTATCACACATTGATTGTAAGTTGAGATTGTATATATTGACATATTTTCCCTGATTTTTCCAGCTGCCAGAGGACGGGGACGTGCAGGCGGAAGTCGGGGAGGAAACGTGTTCCAGCGACGTCGATGAAACCATAATACTTTCCATCAACATGCAGAACACTTTATTCACTTGGCATCAACTGACTTTCATTCAGCAATACTCCTAGTATTGGGATGTGACGGCATGATCAGATGGACGGGTTGCGGCCACTTACTGTTCGTGCCATCAGCAGTTATTGGCCAGTCACTAGGTCACAGCATTTCCTGGGAGACAATTCGATTGTCTGGCAGCAAACTTTTGACATTATAACATTCAATGCATTGCTAGTCCTGCCTGTCATTTGGCAGTTTTGTATGGTCAAGGATATTCTTCAGTTGAACAAGCTGAAACGTGCACTTTTTGTAAGCACCATTTGTATACTTGGCAATTATATTTGTTTTGTAGATTAAACATAGAAAAGTGAAAGGTCCATTTGATTCATTATCATTTTATATAATTAATTTATATGAAGGGTTTCAGGGCAAAACACGATAAACACCATTACTGAAATTTTGCCAGAACATGGTCGAAACGTTCAACTACATGTTGAACTAGTATAAATATATTATTTATACCAAAATGCTACAAATCCGTTAAATGATGTGAACAAAAGAGTGTTTTCAAAACATGATATATCCATTTTGGCCAGAGCACCACGTTGCCCTTCTTCCCTCTGCACATAGTGAGGGCGCTCACTGTATGGATATATCACTTTTTGACAAAAAAGACATGGATATGTCGCGTTTGGATAACAAAAATTCAGCCTCTGTTGACATTCACTTTTATCTTAATATATTCCAACTTCATATACAAGTTTTTATTTAATCTGAGTTTTTCAAAATTCCTTCGTATACAGTAAACCTCAGATATAACGAATTCGCTTATAAAAAATTTTGCTTACGGGAGGACCTTGGTCGGACTTCATGGGTAATTTTCTTTTTCATTCGGAGAAATGAAACTTGTAGGGATTGTAAAGTGTGTCAGAGTACACATGATGAATATTTTTTCATGGCATGGTGGCCATCTTGGATTTCAAATGGTGTGAGCCCCATTGGAAACTACTTGTCGAAGATGCCCCAAAGTTGGTGTGCCTATACCTTGCAATAACCCTAAAAGCTTGTACAGATTGTTTTTTCAATATTTGTTAAAACAATTTTGTGTTGAATTTTTAAAGATTTTGTTAAGAAAAACGGTGGCGTTAGCCCGAATTGATGGCATATATTGTAAAACTGATAACATTTTCCAAAAACACTGGTCTGTTGACACTGAAAAGGATACTATATAGGTAATGTGTGAGAAGTTTCAAGTCATTCTGTTGAGAAATAACCAAATGAGGCTCATTTGGAGATAACAACGGGAATAAAAAATATGTTTTAGAGAAAACGATAAAAGTTTATGTACATTGGGCAGTAGAATTCAACCTCTAAAAACTTGTCCAGATGGATGCCTTCTAATAGATGGCACAAAGGTAAAACCATTATATTACATAGAAACTACAACACTAAGCAGTTCGTGTGAATCTGGAAAAAAACTAGAGAAAAACACCTTCAGAAATAAAAAAAAATTATTGTACACGTGAAGAATAAATGCAGAATGTGTAGACATGATGTATATACTACCAGGTATATATATATGTAGTACACTGTCCACAATGTCCTAGTGTACCCCTGCTTCTGCCCGAGCATGACGTGCCTCAACCAAAGTGTCCTGGAATTGGTGATCTGCAGTGATCTGCTTTGAGTGTGTAACGTACGTCGTCTTGCTCATCACAGGCGTGTCCAGTAACCGGCAGAACTTCACCAAGCCACTGTGGCCAACGCCCATAGTTGAGGTGACGACTGACCTTGTCACGACAAATGGCTCGTTGGAAGCCTTGGAGCCTGCAATACGATCTGACGAGTGGGTCTTGCCGAGGACTTCTTCACAAGCCGTGCAGTAAGTCTCCAACATGGACACAGTCAACAACACGGATGGTGAAAGCACACGTTCCACACAGTCTGCAAGGAAGGTGCTCGACGAGGGTAGGCAACATACTGCAGCGTACTATTATGGTTGACAGTTTGCTGTCGCCATCTTCATCAGCAAAATGAGTTGCCCCCATAGACTCCAGAAGTTTGGCATATTCAAACTTCTCCATTGCTGAAGTGCGTCGGGGTGTAGATGCATACGAGACCTGGAAGCAAATAATGCTAATATATTTCCTGTTATAGTTATACATTCATTTTATATAGTAACTAAAAACTGACAGACAATGTATGACTAGCAATATAGTTGCATTGCACTTTTGGCAGCAAATATGTTTTTCTTTATATCTATGCCATTGGAAATACTGCCCTTCATAATTTGCACTGGATATCACAATGAAGAACTTGTACTAGTAGTACAATGTAAAAATAGTCCATAAGATAATACATAACTGGCATCTGGAGGCTAACATTTACAACCCTGGATGTCATGGAACATTAATCTTAGACTAACAAATATTTGATTTCTGCAGTTGCTCTGATCGAGGATCACATATAAGGTCCGCATTGTCCTTCCCACGAATTGCATGTAATCTGCTAGACTTGATAGGAGTTCCTTTAAAAGGTATAGCATGATGGAACGTCCGGAGGACCTGCAGGTCAAATCAAAGTGTACTTTCAACTACATATTTATGCATTTTAACCATCTCATTTATTTATTGTTGCTGATATGTTGACAAGAGCGTGTCACATTCTTGAAACTACCCAGCTTATTTGTACAAAATTGGGATAAACTAACTGTTATTTTTGGTGTATTGACAACTGTCCCAATATTTGTACATAGTACATTGAATGCAGAAAATACATGTTTTTTAAAACGTCTTAGCGGTGTATACACGTCACTTCTGTCAAGATAGTTCCTGTCTGACAGTAGTGTCAGGCCGAACAGAACTGCTGCAACATGCTTGCAGTGAGCTGTAGGGCCCTGCCCAGCACCACATTCACATTGTGCTTCTTACACCACCGCATCATTGTTCATGGACACATCTACTTTATAAGAGGCAGACTTCGTCACCTCTGCCCGCACAACAGTTGACACAAACACTTTCCTTGTGTGTTGTCTGTGGTGGTACGCATATACCGCAATAACCTGAAGAAAACAATGTACAATATATAAACAAAATTGTGGAGTCGCACAATACTGGGCCAAATTGGTGTCCTGTAACTTACGCTATATTTACTCCATAACCAGCTGCTTTGTGGACAGTTCCTGTTGATAACATTTGTGCTGTATCTTAGGCCCATGAAGAAAGAAGAGACAAAAAATGCATCCTGCCTGTTTATTGTTATTTGAAAAAAAAAGTGGTTGTGGACAATGTGGTGGATAACATAAGTTAGTATCCACCATTTCACGTCCAGAGTGCTCTGATCATAGTAAGACTTACATCATGAACTTCACTTGGCATTGCGCCACATAACAGTGAGTAAAGAAATCTTATCTTCTTTAATTTTAGGTGCAGATGTTTTTGTTTTTGCTGTCGTGTCCTCTTTTTTGGCCCAGTATTGTGCTTCACCTATATATATTTATCCACACATATATAATGTAATATCAATAATAATTCACGAGTAAGGAGTTGTTAGGTTTCTTTTAAACTGGTTAATGGTCAGGATTATTCTAAGTTTATGAGGCAGGGTATTCCAGAATACTGGTCCTGAATAATTTATTGTTAGGTTTCGAATGTTTGTTCTTACATTTTTAACACATATAAATTTGCCAAACCTCTTACAAATAAGCCTGCTGGTATCCATTGACAAAGAAAACTATTATTTAATTGAGGCAGTATCATATTTGACAGGAACGTACAAACTACTAAGCTCATAATTACGGTTATTCGCATTTACCTTTAATCCTACTGTCCTTTTAGTTTAATGTTAAGATAACTCCTTTCCGTACTGGGATAAGTATTCCTCTAGACTCTCCAGTATAAATTTGGGTAGTTGGTGCATACCACCATGTACTTCCCTATACATGTTATTCTGCGGCAGTTTCATGCTGAGCTCCTCTTCATTAATCTGTAAAATGAAAAACAATGACATTATCCCAAGTTATGTTCAATATGTGACTAAGATAAAGTATAGTGGGTTTGGAGTAAGACTGCTCATGATATAGAAGAAAGCACTGTGAAACCACCTTGAATCCCACAATATTCTTACTGACCGACAACATGGCTTTAGACGTAGACGTTTCTGTGAGACATCACTGCTCACGACGATCCATGACTTTATGGGCACCCTGGAAAAAACCCACCAAACTGATCTTATACTTCTAGACTTCTCTAAGGCTTTCGACACTGTCCCTCATAATCGACTCCTGCATAAACTGAATTACGATGGAATTAGAGCCAGCACCCACCTTTGGAGTAAACATTTTCTGACCAATAGATCACCAGAAGTGCTGGTAGAAGGGTGCAAGTCGGGTCAGGTACACGTGAGCTCTGCAGTCCCACAGGGAACTGTCCTTGGACCGCTCCTTTTCTTCTCTATATTAATGACATGCCCACCCATATTTCTCCTGGAACCTCCCTGAAACTTTTCGCTGACGATGCCATAGTCTACCGGAAAATCAATAACCAGACTGACCAAGACAACCTACAGGATGACCTCAACAGACTCATCGAGTGGGAGCGAAACTGGCAAATGGCCTTCAACCCCTCCAAATGTGAAGTAATGCACATCACCAAATTAAAATTACCCACAAATAGCTCATACAAAATACATGGCACAACACTCAGAGGAATACATGGCACAACACTCAGAGAAATACATGGCACAACACTCAGAGCAATACATGGCACAACACTCAGAGGAATACATGGCACAACACTCAGAGGAATACATGGCACAACACTCAGAGCAATACATGGCACAACACTCAGAGCAATACATGGCACAACACTCAGAGGAATACATGGCACAACACTCAGAGCAATACATGGCACAACACTCAGAGCAATACATGGCACAACACTCAGAGCAATACATGGCACAACACTCAGAGCAATACATGGCACAACACTCGGAGGAATACATGGCACAACACTCAGAGCAATACATGGCACAACACTCAGAGAAATACATGGCACAACACTCAGAGGAATACATGGCACAACACTCAGAGCAATACATGGCACAACACTCAGAGCAATACATGGCACAACACTCAGAGCAATACATGGCACAACACTCAGAGGAATACATGGCACAACACTCAGAGGAATACATGGCACAACACTCAGAGCAATACATGGCACAACACTCAGAGAATACATGGCACAACACTCAGAGGAATACATGGCACAACACTCAGAGCAATACATGGCACAACACTCAGAGCAATACATGGCACAACACTCAGAGCAATACATGGCACAACACTCAGAGCAATACATGGCACAACACTCAGAGGAATACATGGCACAACACTCAGAGCAATACATGGCACAACACTCAGAGCAATACATGGCACAACACTCAGAGGAATACATGGCACAACACTCAGAGCAATACATGGCACAACACTCAGAGCAATACATGGCACAACACTCAGAGCAATACATGGCACAACACTCAGAGCAATACATGGCACAACACTCAGAGGAATACATGGCACAACACTCAGAGGAATACATGGCACAACACTCAGAGGAATACATGGCACAACACTCAGAGGAATACATGGCACAACACTCAGAGCAATACATGGCACAACACTCAGAGCAATACATGGCACAACACTCAGAGGAATACATGGCACAACACTCAGAGGAATACAGCAATACATGGCACAACACTCAGAGCAATACATGGCACAACACTCAGAGCAATACATGGCACAACACTCAGAGCAATACATGGCACAACACTCAGAGCAATACATGGCACAACACTCAGAGAAATACCAGTAGCAACACACCTCGGGTTGGACATATCAAACAACCTCTCCTGGAACCCATACATCAACAAAATAGTCAGTAAAGCAAACAGCCAGCTTGGATTCATCAAGAGAAACTTAAAGTATGTTCCCCAGTCCATCAAACGCTATGCCTATCAGAGCCTGGTCCCCCACACCTCGAGTATTGCTGCTCGGTATGGGACCCACATACCATTCGGAACATCAACTGTCTGGAGGGGGTCCAGGGCCGGGCAGCAAGATTCGTGTTTCATAACTACAGCTGGGGAATATCTGGGACTGCCCTGGCCTCTGGCCTCTGCCCTCTCCTGGCCAATCCTAGAACAGAGGAGGGCTGAGGCCAGGCTTTCTCTTATGTACAAAATCACGAACAATCTCATAGACATTGATCCCAATCAATACCTCGAGCCCGGACACCGCCAAACAAGATCCAACCATCCATACAAATACAGACAAATATCCACCTCCCACAACTATTACACCTACAGCTTCTTTCCCCGAACAATAGCACAGTGGAACAGACTTCCCTGTAACAAATTCATCCATAACAACCTGGACGCCTTCAAGGGTGCAATGCAGGGTATTGTCCTAACAGCTGCACCCCTCAGGTACCTCCCACAGACAACACAGCCCTGCCCCCTCCCTATGCCCCCCCCGCCTCCCCAAAAAACACCCACCTATACCCTTTCCCATCCCAAATCCAATACAAGCACAAAACACCTTTTCCCATTCCAGATAATATGAAGACAGCCATCCTGAGACCAAACAAGCATCACGTACCGACCAACCATACTAGTGCGCGATGCCCCAGTAAGGGTTTTGCACTATAAACAAACAGAAACAGCAGAAACAAATTATACAGAGAGCGCGGCTAGTGTAGTGGTTAGCCTAGCATGCCAGTGCTCTGAGTTCGAAACCTGGACTGAGCAGGCATGACATTTGGTGTAAAAACCTGGCTCTCAACATTGGGGACTGTGTATCCCTCGTGACTCGGTGATCACATTAATGTCGGTCCCGTCTCAATTTGGGACGTAAAAGAACCACTGAGGACGACAAGCACCCTGGTAGTGACCACCCTCAGTGCCAGCATATAAAGGTCGGTTTGGCGATAATGTTCTGAAAAAGGCTGACTAGTTGAATGAGACCTCATAAGACCATTACATTGTAACCACAATAATACAGACTAGTCAGTTAATATGCTCACATCTCCGTGCCAACGAAACATCGTCGTATTAAACGACAAGGGTCTGACAAGAATAAACACGACGTCGACGACATCTTGAAACTTCTTGACGAAATCGATCCGGGCAATATACTATATACGTCACTCGTGATCTTGGTAAATTGCCAAGCATTGATTTTAATCACGTAGATATGCCTACATTATCAAGTGAAATCATTCTATGCAAAAATAAACAGTGTGACACTGATGAATCATACAGACAACTCGTTCAATCAGTGTCCGCATTGTCTATACGCAAATTTCTACGCTGGTGTCGTCACTTATACCTGCAATACAACCTGTGACCCAGCCCACTCGCACTACAACTTCACAACCCGTTGCTGTTGTATCAACTCCACGACCCAACCCTGCTGCTGTATCAACCTCACGACCTGCCGGTGTATCAACTCCACGACCCGCCCCTGCCACTGTATCAACCTCACGACCCGCCGCTGATGCTTTATCTACATCACGATCCGCCGCTGATGCTGTATCAACCCCACGACCCGCCCCTGCTGCTGTATCAACCTCACGACCCGCCGATGCTGCTGTGTCAACCCCACAACCTGCTGCTGATGTGTCAACCGTTCTACCACAACCAACATCAACCACGGGTAACACCACTCCTCCACCACTGTGGACCGTGGTTGTTGCAAGAAATGCCAAAAAACGTCCAAGTCGGCCTTCTCCAACACGTCCAAGCCGTCCTCTTCTAAATATAAACCGCATACCATGACTACAGGCAATTCTACCAAGTGTGGACTCAAATGTGCTCCTGTTCGACTCATATCTGCTAAATACTTGGTTGTGTGGATGTATAGATGGAACTATGGATGGATGCATGGATAGATGGATGTATGTACAGGTGTATGGATGTACAGATGTGTGTATTTATGAATGTATGCATGGGTGGATGTATTGATGTATGGAAGTAGGGATGGATGGATGTATGTGTGTATGTATGGATCGATGGATGTATGCATGTATATATGTGTACGTATGGGTGTGTGTATGCATGCATGTATGTATGCGTGGATGGATGTATGTGTGGATGTATGTATGTATATATGTATGTATGTATGAGAAACAGTATGACTACCTATCTTGGGACTGTCAAAGGCCCTCTCCATTTCTACAAATCCCACTGCCATTCCCCCTTGCATCTCCAACCTCTTCTCCACCAGCTGTCTCGATGCAAACATCATTTGTCCCTCTGCCCTTTTTGAATCCCTGTTGTTCTTCACCCAATACTTGCTCTATTCACTTTTATCAGCACTTGGTCATAAGGATTATAGATCCTTATGACCATGTCGGTACTACTAGACAGATAAACACATCTGTCCATATACGTTAAATTACATGTCTTATTCACACACAACAAGATATTTGTACTTTGAAAATGTTTTTTATGTTTTGTACACAATTACATTGCCTTGTATATAGCAGTTTCATTTGTTCATGACTTTACAATGTACACCACTGAACCAACAGTAGAACCTGCACGATTCTGCTATTTAATGTATCTGCACAGCATGTAACGTAACAATGTGTGCACATCTGCATACCAACACACACTCGGCACACAAATACGCACCATGCACACACACACTCGCTTACAAAGTGGGGAAATAAAGATAACTGAAAGAATGCTTTAAATTACATACATCAATGTGTGCAACCAGACATTTAGGAACAGGATACTGACAAGAAACTGTGACACTCACAATGTCAACATACCCTGACCAAGACCTCATTGTCAACACTCCCTGGCCAAGAGCTCATTGTCAACACTCCCTGGCCAAGAGCTCATTGTCAACACTCCCTGGCCAAGAGCTCATTGTCAACACTCCCTGGCCAAGAGCTCATTGTCAACACTCCCTGGCCAAGAGCTCATTGTCAACACTCCCTGGCCAAGAGCTCATTGTCAACACTCCCTGGCCAAGAGCTCATTGTCAACACTCCCTGGCCAAGAGCTCATTGTCAACACTCCCTGGCCAAGAGCTCATTGTCAACACTCCCTGGCCAAGAGCTCATTGTCAACACTCCCTGGCCAAGAGCTCATTGTCAACACTCCCTGGCCAAGAACTCATTGTCAACACTCCCTGGCCAAGAACTCATTGTCAACACTCCCTGACCAAGAACTCATTGTCAACACTCCCTGACCAAGAACTCATTGTCAACACTCCCTGACCAAGAACTCATTGTCAACACTCCCTGGCCAAGAGCTCATTGTCAACACTCCCTGACCAAGAACTCATTGTCAACACTCCCTGGCCAAGAGCTCATTGTCAACACTCCCTGGCCAAGAGCTCATTGTCAACACTCCCTGGCCAAGACCTCATTGTCAACACTCCCTAACCAAGAGATCACTGTCAACACTCCCTGGCCAAGAGCTCATTGTCAACACTCCCTGACCAAGAACTCATTGTCAACACTCCCTGGCCAAGAGCTCATTGTCAACACTCCCTGGCCAAGAGCTCATTGTCAACACTCCCTGACCAAGAACTCATTGTCAACACTCCCTGGCCAAGAGCTCATTGTCAACACTCCCTGACCAAGAACTCATTGTCAACACTCCCTGGCCAAGAGCTCATTGTCAACACTCCCTGGCCAAGAGCTCATTGTCAACACTCCCGACCAAGAACTCATTGTCAACACTCCCTGGCCAAGAGCTCATTGTCAACACTCCCTAACCAAGAGATCACTGTCAACACTCCCTGGCCAAGAGCTCATTGTCAACACTCCCTGACCAAGAACTCATTGTCAACACTCCCTGGCCAAGAGCTCATTGTCAACACTCCCTGACCAAGAACTCATTGTCAACACTCCCTGGCCAAGAACTCATTGTCAACACTCCCTGACCAAGAACTCATTGTCAACACTCCCTGACCAAGAACTCATTGTCAACACTCCCTGGCCAAGAGCTCATTGTCAACACTCCCCGACCAAGAACTCATTGTCAACACTCCCTGGCCAAGAGCTCATTGTCAACACTCCCTAACCAAGAGATCACTGTCAACACTCCCTGGCCAAGAGCTCATTGTCAACACTCCCTGACCAAGAACTCATTGTCAACACTCCCTGGCCAAGAGCTCATTGTCAACACTCCCTGACCAAGAACTCATTGTCAACACTCCCTGGCCAAGAGCTCATTGTCAACACTCCCTGACCAAGAACTCATTGTCAACACTCCCTGGCCAAGACCTCATTGTCAACACTCCCTGACCAAGAACTCATTGTCAACACTCCCTGGCCAAGAGCTCATTGTCAACACTCCCTGACCAAGACCTCATTGTCAACACTCCCTGGCCAAGAGCTCATTGTCAACACTCCCTGACCAAGAACTCATTGCTGGCCAAAGTCCGTTAACATACCTCAGCCTTCACATAATGTGATATGACAAACAATCTCCTGCTGGGCGTGTTACAGTTGACCCCCTGAGTAGGTATCAACTGCCCACACACAGCAGCAGAACTTGACATGCCAAAGTGTGACAACAACTGTTGGTCGTTGAGTTACAAGCTGCCATTGGATTCAATTGGGATTTACAGCAACAGTGTGTTCTAATTTTGTGTATTTCTGGATAGTGGGGTGTTGTAAATATATTGTTTTTAGTAAATGTGAAGCTTCCGAGATACCCAGATCTGCACAGAGAACTATTGGAATGTTGGTGAAGAGCATGTTTTCAAGACACGATAGTACCGAATCTGATGAAGATGCAGTTTACAAAATGTGGAAATGTATGGTGCAGATGGGCACATTTTCTTAATTAACTGCTCAATATTTTTGCATCAATGCACCATTACCAGTTTAAACAAATTCTCAACTGCTGAAACATTTGTTGCCTCTTCCAAACTTAAACATTCACTTAACTAAATGCCTCCGCAACAAAAAATAACTAAACTGTGTTAAATACCTTGAACAAAAAACACCTGTGTGCATTTGAACAAAAGTAGTAGTATTAATAATAATGTGCTAATATCACAATATGTTTAGAGAGTGCAACAAATACAAAGTCAATTATATTGGACACGATTACATGTCACATTCACAAATTTAGCAACTGCAGCGATGCATACCACTACTGAGATCGCAAGATTACGCCCACTCAACACAAAATTACATTTACATAAATTGTAGAAATGGTGAAATAATATTTTTTTTACAAACATGGCCATCACTAGAACGTAAGCGGTGACGACGAGACAAATATGTGCAGCAAATGTGGGACATCGTTACAAAGTAGAAGATACAATGGCGTCCATTCACTATTCAGTCCACGTAAAATAATCACCATAGCACAGCTACTAGTCACACACACAAATGCAATAACATGGCTTCACATATTCATAGTGTTCTCAGTCGACGAAATGTTTACGGTGAGGCGACACAGGTAAGCAACGTGTGCCACCACCGGTCTCCGTCAAAGTCAGTTTGGAACGACCTGTTGTTGCCGTTCAATCTCATCCAGTGTTAGCACCTTCGTACTGTGTGTTGGCAGGCGCGGCATGTTTGGCAACTGTTGCTTAAAGACGTCTGTGTTGAACCACTTCGCCAAGTTGCCGTCCACTTGTTGGCTGTTAAACGCGGCTCCTGGCATCACGTGGCTGCCAGCAGTGGGTGGCGCAATGTACTCTGAAAGCACAATCAATACATCAGTGTTATTGTTACAATCAGAATCACAAGAACAAAGAGCGTATACCGATGAAAGATGACCGACCTGAGAAAAGAAGTTGGGATTGAATGCAGCCTAACAGGAAGACTGTTAGGTGAGAAGCCGTATGAGATGGGCAGACCACTTGCCAAGGAGGGATGCAGGCAAACTTGCAGAGGTGGAACAACATCAAGGATGCAGGAGAAGGCCACAGCTGAGATGGGAGGACTGTGCGAGGAGGGACATGAGACGAGTGGGTGAGGATGAAAGATGGAGAGAGGAGACTGCTGACAGGAAGCTACGGAGAGAACGAACAGAACGAGTGGTTCAACAATACTACACCTGACTTCACCCCTGTACAGGGAACATGGAGGAAGAACAAGACGAGTGGTTCAACAATACTACACCTGACATCACCCCTGAACAGGGAACAGGGAGGAAGAACAGGACGAGTGGTTCAACAATACTACACCTGACATCACCCCTGAACAGGGAACAGGGAGGAAGAACAGGACGAGTGGTTCAACAATACTACACCTGACATCACCCCTGAACAGGGAACATGGAGGAAGAACAGGACGAGTGGTTCAACAATACTACACCTGACATCACCCCTGAACAGGGAACAGGAAGGAAGAACAGGACAAGTGGTTCAACAATACTACACCTGACATCACCCCTGAACAGGGAACAGGGAGGAAGAACAGAACGAGTGGTTCAACCTGACCTCACCCCAGAACAAGGAACAGGGAGGAAGAACAGGACGAGTGGTTCAACAATACTACACCTGACATCACCCCTGAACAGGGAACAGGGAGGAAGAACAGGACGAGTGGTTCAACAATACTACACCTGACATCACCCCAGAACAAGGAACAGGGAGGAAGAACAAGACGAGTGGTTCAACAATACTACACCTGACATCACCCCTGAACAGGGAACAGGGAGGAAGAACAGGACGAGTGGTTCAACAATACTACACCTGACATCACCCCAGAACAAGGAACAGGGAGGAAGAACAGGACGAGTGGTTCAACAATACTACACCTGACCTCACCCCTGTACAGGGAACAAGGAGGAAGAACAGGACAAGTGGTTCAACAATATTACACCTGACCTCACCCTGTACAGGGAACAAGGAGGAAGAACAGGACGAGTGGTTCAAGAATACTACACCTGACCTCACCCTTGTACAGGGAACAAGGAGGAAGAACAGGACGAGTGGTTCAACAACACTATACCTGACCTCACCCCTGTACAGGGAACATGGAGGAAGAACAAGACGAGTGGTTCAACAATACTACACCTGACATCACCCCTGAACAGGGAACAGGGAGGAAGAACAGGACGAGTGGTTCAACAATACTACACCTGACATCACCCCTGAACAGGGAACATGGAGGAAGAACAGGACGAGTGGTTCAACAATACTACACCTGACATCACCCCTGAACAGGGAACAGGAAGGAAGAACAGGACGAGTGGATCAACAATAATACACCCGACATCACCCCTGAACAGGGAACAGGGAGGAAGAACAGGACGAGTGGTTCAACAATACTACACCTGACATCACCCCTGAACAGGGAACAGGGAGGAAGAACAGGACGAGTGGTTCAACAATACTACACCTGACCTCACCCCTGTACAGGGAACAAGGAGGAAGAACAGGACGAGTGGTTCAACAATACTACACCTGACCTCACCCCTGTACAGGGAACAAGGAGGAAGAACAGGACGAGTGGTTCAACAATACTACACCTGACATCACCCCTGAACAGGAAGAACAGGACAGTGGACCTGACCTCACCCTGTACAGGGAACAAGGAGGAAGACAGGAAGTGGTTCAACAATACTACACCTGACCTCACCCTGTACAGGGAACAAGGAGGAAGAACAGGACAAGTGGTTCAACAATACTACACCTGACCTCACCCTGTACAGGGAACAAGGAGGAAGAACAGGACAGGTGGTTCAACAATACTACACCTGACCTCACCCCTGTACAGGGAACAGGAGGAAGAACAGGACGAGTGGTTCAACAATACTACACCTGACATCACCCCTGAACAGGGAACAGGGAGGAAGAACAGGACGAGTGGTTCAACAATACTACACCTGACCTCACCCCTGTACAGGGAACAAGGAGGAAGAACAGGACGAGTGGTTCAACAATACTACACCTGACCTCACCCCTGTACAGGGAACAAGGAGGAAGAACAGGACTAGTGGTTCAACAATACTACACCTGACATCACCCCTGAACAGGGAACAGGGAGGAAGAACAGGACAAGTGGTTCAACAATACTACACCTGACCTCACCCTGTACAGGGAACAAGGAGGAAGAACAGGACAGGTGGTTCAACAATACTACACCTGACCTCACCCTGTACAGGGACCAAGGAGGAAGAACAGGACAGGTGGTTCAACAATACTACACCTGACCTCACCCTGTACAGGGAACAAGGAGGAAGAACAGGACAAGTGGTTCAACAATACTACACCTGACATCACCCCTGAACAGGGAACATGGAGGAAGAACAGGACAAGTGGTTCAACAATACTACACCTGACCTCACCCTGTACAGGGAACAAGGAGGAAGAACAGGACTAGTGGTTCAACAATACTACACCTGACCTCACCCCTGTACAGGGAACAAGGAGGAAGAACAGGACAAGTGGTTCAACAATACTACACCTGACCTCAGCCCTGTACAGGGAACAAGGAGGAAGAACAGGACGAGTGGTTCAACAATACTACACCTGACCTCACCCCTGAACAGGGAACATGGAGGAAGAACAGGACGAGTGGTTCAACAATACTACACCTGACATCACCCCTGAACAGGGAACATGGAGGAAGAACAGGACGAGTGGTTCAACAATACTACACCTGACATCACCCCTGAACAGGGAACAGGAGGAAGAACAGGACAGTGGATCAACAATAATACACCCGACATCACCCCTGAACAGGGAACAGGAGGAAGAACAGGACAAGTGGTTCAACAATACTACACCTGACATCACCCCTGAACAGGGAACAGGGAGGAAGAACAGGACGAGTGGTTCAACAATACTACACCTGACATCACCCCTGTACAGGGAACAAGGAGGAAGAACAGGACGAGTGGTTCAACAATACTACACCTGACATCACCCCTGAACAGGGAACAGGAGGAAGAACAGGACGAGTGGTTCAACAATACTACACCTGACATCACCCCTGAACAGGGAACAGGGAGGAAGAACAGGACAAGTGGTTCAACAATACTACACCTGACCTCACCCTGTACAGGGAACAAGGAGGAAGAACAGGACAAGTGGTTCAACAATATTACACCTGACCTCACCCTGTACAGGGAACAAGGAGGAAGAACAGGACAGGTGGTTCAACAATACTACACCTGACCTCACCCTGTACAGGGAACAAGGAGGAAGAACAGGACAAGTGGTTCAACAATACTACACCTGACATCACCCCTGAACAGGGAACATGGAGGAAGAACAGGACAAGTGGTTCAACAATACTACACCTGACCTCACCCTGTACAGGGAACAAGGAGGAAGAACAGGACTAGTGGTTCAACAATACTACACCTGACATCATCCCTGTACAGGGAACAAGGAGGAAGAACAGGACAAGTGGTTCAACAATACTACACCTGACCTCACCCTGTACAGGGAACAAGGAGGAAGAACAGGACAAGTGGTTCAACAATACTACACCTGACATCACCCCTGTACAGGGAACATGGAGGAAGAACAGGACTAGTGGTTCAACAATACTACACCTGATCTCACCCCTGTACAGGGAACAAGGAGGAAGAACAGGACTAGTGGTTCAACAATACTACACCTGACATCACCCCTGTACAGGGAACAAGGAGGAAGAACAGGACTAGTGGTTCAACAATACTACACCTGACCTCACCCCTGTACTGGGAACAAGGAGGAAGAACAGGACGAGTGGTTCAACAATACTACACCTGACCTCAGCCCTGTACTGGGAACAAGGAGGAAGAACAGGACGAGTGGTTCAACAATACTACACCTGACATCACCCCTGAACAGGGAACATGGAGGAAGAACAGGACGAGTGGTTCAACAATACTACACCTGACATCACCCCTGAACAGGGAACATGGAGGAAGAACAGGACAAGTGGTTCAACAATACTACACCTGACCTCACCCTGTACAGGGAACAAGGAGGAAGAACAGGACTAGTGGTTCAACAATACTACACCTGACATCACCCCTGTACAGGGAACAAGGAGGAAGAACAGGACAAGTGGTTCAACAATACTACACCTGACCTCACCCTGTGCAGGGAACAAGGAGGAAGAACAGGACTAGTGGTTCAACAATACTACACCTGACATCACCCCTGAACAGGGAACATGGAGGAAGAACAGGACAAGTGGTTCAACAATACTACACCTGACCTCACCCTGTACAGGGAACAAGGAGGAAGAACAGGACTAGTGGTTCAACAATACTACACCTGACATCACCCCTGTACAGGGAACAAGGAGGAAGAACAGGACAAGTGGTTCAACAATACTACACCTGACCTCACCCTGTACAGGGAACAAGGAGGAAGAACAGGACTAGTGGTTCAACAATACTACACCTGACTTCACCCCTGTACAGGGAACAAGGAGGAAGAACAGGACTAGTGGTTCAACAATACTACACCTGACCTCCCCCTGTACAGGGAACAAGGAGGAAGAACAGGACAAGTGGTTCAACAATACTACACCTGACCTCAGCCCTGTACTGGGAACAAGGAGGAAGAACAGGACGAGTGGTTCAACAATACTACACCTGACATCACCCCTGAACAGCGAACAGGGAGGAATAACAGGACGAGTGGTTCAACAATACTACACCTGACATCACCCCTGAACAGCGAACAGGGAGGAATAACAGGACGAGTGGTTCAACAATACTACACCTGACATCACCCCTGAACAGGGAACAGGGAGGAAGAACAGGACGAGTGGTTCAACAATACTACACCTGACATCACCCCTGAACAGGGAACAGGGAGGAAGAACAGGACGAGTGGTTCAACAATACTACACCTGACATCACCCCTGAACAGGGAACAAGGAGGAAGAACAGGACGAGTGGTTCAACAATACTACACCTGACATCACCCCTGAACAGGGAACAGGGAGGAAGAACAGGACGAGTGGTTCAACAATACTACACCTGACATCACCCCTGAACAGGGAACAAGGAGGAAGAACAGGACGAGTGGTTCAACAATACTACACCTGACATCACCCCTGAACAGGGAACATGGAGGAAGAACAGGACGAGTGGTTCAACAATACTACACCTGACATCACCCCTGTACAGGGAACAGGGAGGAAGAACAGGACGAGTGGTTCAACAATACTACACCTGACATCACCCCTGAACAGGGAACATGGAGGAAGAACAGAACGAGTGGTTCAACCTGACCTCACCCCAGAACAAGGAACAGGGAGGAAGAACAGGACGAGTGGTTCAAGAATACTACACCTGACCTCACCCCTGTACAGGGAACAAGGAGGAAGAACAGGACGAGTGCTTCAAGAATATTACACCTGACCTCACCCCTGTACAGGGAACAAGGAGGAAGAACAGGACGAGTGGTTCAACAACACTATACCTGACCTCACCCCTGTACAGGGAACAAGGAGGAAGAACAGGACGGGTGGTTTAACAACACTACACCTGACCTCACCCCTGTACAGGGAACAAGGAGGAAGAACAGGACGGGTGGTTCAACAATACTACACCTGACATCACCCCTGTGCAGGGAACAAGGAGGAAGAACAGGACGGGTGGTTCAACAATACTACACCTGACATCACCCCTGTACAGGGAACAAGGAGGAAGAACAAGACAAGTGGTTCAACAATACTACACCTGACCTCACCCCTGTACAGGGATACGTGGAGGAAGAACAACACTTATCGAGATGATGACTTCACGTACATTCAGGGCTGGGCCTCTACTCCACACCTCTTCTACGGATCATCTAGAGGATGGGCATTTTTGGTAGCAAAAGTAATGGCTGCATTAACACAGATGTTTCTGCTGCCAACTTCATCCCAGGTCATCAAAGCATAAATAAATTGTTTTAGTTGAATGGTGACATTGTTGTTGCCCAGTCACTACCTTGTCTGGGAGTCTGCCCTCTTAAGCAGTGGTGGTGGCAGTTTTATATGCTTTTGGCAACTTTATCAACAATAATGTCAAAATATTTGTAAATTTTCTTTCCCAAAGGGGTATGACGTTATCAGGGCATCTGGAATGGCATTATTGATCGATTCAGATAGCCCTTAAGGTGTTCATTTTCTGAAGTCAGATATTTCTTATTTCCACAATACAGCTACTATACATTTCCAACACTATAATCCGTTGTTCCCTTTCACCTTGTGCCTATGCCTAGGGAAGTAAACTATTTCACTGAGGGACTAAATCTGTAATTTGTAGTGAACTCTCAAACACTAGAGAAGGAAAACTCTGAAAACCAATCTCGACAATACACTAGCTACAAACATGTGGCTAAAACGGAGGGGTTAACATAGCTAAACATACCAAGACAAAGATGTTTTGTTCATAGTTTTTGTGTAGTGTGTGTGGTTGTGTTGAGACTGGCTGTGTTAGGAGAGAGACGATGTACTATGTTTGGCTGGTGTGCCTGGTGTGTGTGGTTGTGTTGAGACTGGCTGTGTTAGGAGAGAGACTATGTACTATGTTTGGTTGGTGTGTCTGGTATGTGTGGTTGTGTTGAGACTGGCTGTGTTAGGAGAGAGACTATGTACTATGTTTGGTTGGTGTGGCTGGTATGTGTGGTTGTGTTGAGACTGGCTGTGTTAGGAGAGAGACTATGTACTATGTTTGGCTGGTGTGGCTGGTATGTGTGGTTGTGTTGAGACTGGGTGTGTTAGGAGAGAGACTATGTACTATGTTTGGTTGGTGTGGCTGGTATGTGTGGTTGTGTTGAGACTGGCTGTGTTAGGAGACAGACCATGTACTATGTTTGGTTGGTGTGGCTGGTGTGTGTGGTTGTGTTGAGAGTGGGTGTGTTAGGAGAGAGACTATGTACTATGTTTGGCTGGCGTGGCTGGTGTGTGTGGTTGTGTTGAGACTGGCTGTGTCAGGAGAGAGACTATGTACTATGTTTGGCTGGTGTGTGTGGTTGTGTTGAGACTGGCTGTGTTAGGAGAGACTATGTACTATGTTTGGCTGGTGTGGCTGGAGTGTGTGGTTGTGTTGAGACTGGCTGTGTTAGGAGAGAGACTATGTACTATGTTTGGCTGGTGTGGCTGGAGTGTGTGGTTGTGTTGAGACTGGCTGTGTTAGGAGAGAGACTATGTACTATGTTTGGCTGGTGTGCCTGGTGTGCGTGGTTGTGTTGAGACTGGCTGTGTTAGGAGAGAGACTATGTACTATGTTTGGTTGGTGTGTCTGGTATGTGTGGTTGTGTTGAGACTGGCTGTGTTAGGAGAGAGACTATGTACTATGTTTGGTTGGTGTGGCTGGTATGTGTGGTTGTGTTGAGACTGGCTGTGTTAGGAGAGAGACTATGTACTATGTTTGGCTGGTGTGGCTGGTATGTGTGGTTGTGTTGAGACTGGGTGTGTTAGGAGAGAGACTATGTACTATGTTTGGCTGGTGTGGCTGGTGTGTGTGGTTGTGTTGAGACTGGCTGTGTTAGGAGAGAGACTATGTACTATGTTTGGTTGGTGTGGCTGGAGTGTGTGGTTGTGTTGAGACTGGCTGTATTAGGAGAGAGACTATGTACTATGTTTGGCTGGTGTGGCTGGAGTGTGTGGTTGTGTTGAGACTGGCTGTGTTAGGAGAGAGACAATGTACTATGTTTGGTTGGTGTGGCTGGTATGTGTGGTTGTGTTGAGACTGGCTGTGTTAGGAGAGACTATGTACTATGTTTGGCTGGTGTGGCTGGTGTGTGTGGTTGTGTTGAGACTGGCTGTGTTAGGAGAGAGACTATGTACTATGTTTGGCTGGTGTGTGTGGTTGTGTTGAGACTGGCTGTGTTAGGAGAGAGACTATGTACTATGTTTGGCTGGTGTGGCTGGTGTGTGTGGTTGTGTTGAGACTGGCTGTGTTAGGAGAGACTATGTACTATGTTTGGCTGGTGTGGCTGGTGTGTGTGATTGTGTTGAGACTGGCTGTGTTAGGAGAGAGACTATGTACTATGTTTGGTTGGTGTGCCTGGTGTGTGTGGTTGTGTTGAGACTGGCTGTGTTAGGAGAGAGACTATGTACTATGTTTGGTTGGTGTGGCTGGAGTGTGTGGTTGTGTTGAGACTGGCTGTGTAAGGAGAGAGACTATGTACTATGTTTGGCTGGTGTGGCTGGAGTGTGTGGTTGTGTTGAGACTGGCTGTGTTAGGAGAGAGACAATGTACTATGTTTGGCTGGTGTGGCTGGTGTGTGTGTGGTTGTGTTGAGACTGGCTGTGTTAGGAGACAGACCATGTACTATGTTTGGCTCGTGTGGCTGGAGTGTGTGGTTGTGTTGAGACTGGCTGTGTTAGGATAGAGACTATGTACTATGTTTGGCTGGTGTGGCTGGTATGTGTGGTTGTGTTGAGACTGGCTGTGTTAGGAGAGAGACTATGTACTATGTTTGGCTGGTGTGGCTGGTATGTGTGGTTGTGTTGAGACTGGCTGTGTTAGGAGAGAGACTATGTACTATGTTTGGCTGTTGTGGCTGGTGTGTGTGGTTGTGTTGAGACTGGCTGTGTTAGGAGAGAGACTATGTATTATGTTTGGCTGGTGTGGCTGGTGTGTGTGGTTGTGTTGAGACTGGCTGTGTTAGGAGAGAGACTATGTACTATGTTTGGCTGGTGTGGCTGGTGTGTGTGGTTGTGTGAGACTGGCTGTGTTAGGAGAGACTATGTACTATGTTTGGCTGGTGTGGCTGGTGTGTGTGGTTGTGTTGAGACTGGCTATGTTAGGAGAGAGACTATGTACTATGTTTGGCTGGTGTGGCTGGTATGTGTGGTTGTGTTGAGACTGGCTGTGTTAGGAGAGAGACTATGTACTATGTTTGGCTGTTGTGGCTGGTGTGTGTGGTTGTGTTGAGACTGGCTGTGTTAGGAGAGAGACTATGTATTATGTTTGGCTGGTGTGGCTGGTGTGTGTGGTTGTGTTGAGACTGGCTGTGTTAGGAGAGACTATGTACTATGTTTGGCTGGTGTGGCTGGTGTGTGTGGTTGTGTTGAGACTGGCTATGTTAGGAGAGAGACTATGTACTATGTTTGGCTGGTGTGGCTGGAGTGTGTGGTTGTGTTGAGACTGGCTGTGTTAGGAGAGAGACTATGTACTATGTTTGGTTGGTATGGCTGGTATGTGTGGTTGTGTTGAGACTGGCTGTGTCAGGAGAGAGACTATGTACTATGTTTGGCTGGTGTGCCTGGTGTGTGTGTGTGGTTGTGTTGAGACTGGCTGTGTTAGGAGAGAGACTATGTACTATGTTTGGTTGGTGTGGCTGGAGTGTGTGGTTGTGTTGAGACTGGCTGTGTTAGGAGAGAGACTATGTACTATGTTTGGCTGGTGTGCCTGGTGTGTGTGTGTGGTTGTGTTGAGACTGGCTGTGTTAGGAGAGAGACTATGTACTATGTTTGGTTGGTGTGGCTGGAGTGTGTGGTTGTGTTGAGACTGGCTGTGTTAGGAGAGAGACTATGTACTATGTTTGGTTGGTATGGCTGGTATGTGTGGTTGTGTTGAGACTGGCTGTGTTAGGAGAGAGACTATGTACTATGTTTGGCTGGTGTGCCTGGTGTGTGTGTGGTTGTGTTGAGACTGGCTGTGTTAGGAGACAGACCATGTACTATGTTTGGTTGGTGTGGCTGGTGTGTGTGGTTGTGTTGAGACTGGCTGTGTTAGGAGAGACTATGTACTATGTTTGGCTGGTGTGGCTGGTATGTGTGGTTGTGTTGAGACTGGCTGTGTTAGGAGAGAGACTATGTACTATGTTTGGCTGGTGTGCCTGGTGTGTGTGGTTGTGTTGAGACTGGCTGTGTTAGGAGAGAGACTATGTACTATGTTTGGTTGGTGTGGCTGGTGTGTGTGGTTGTGTTGAGACTGGCTGTGTTAGGAGGGAGACTATGTACTATGTTTGGCTGGTGCGGCTGGAGTGTGTAGTTGTGTTGAGACTGGCTGTGTTAGGAGAGAGACTATGTACTATGTTTGGCTGGTGTGGGTGGTTGTGTTGAGACTGGCTGTGTTAGGAGAGAGACTATGTACTATGTTTGGCTGGTGTGGCTGGAGTGTGTGGTTGTGTTGAGACTGGCTGTGTTAGGAGAGAGACTATGTACTATGTTTGGCTGGTGTGGCTGGAGTGTGTGGTTGTGTTGAGACTGGCTGTGTTAGGAGAGAGACTATGTACTATGTTTGGTTGGTGTGCCTGGTGTGTGTGGTTGTGTTGAGACTGGCTGTGTTAGGAGAGAGACTATGTACTATGTTTGGCTGGTGTGGCTGGAGTGTGTGGTTGTGTTGAGACTGGCTGTGTCAGGAGAGAGACTATGTACTATGTTTGGCTGGTGTGGCTGGTGTGTGTGGTTGTGTTGAGACTGGCTGTGTTAGGAGAGAGACTATGTACTATGTTTGGCTGGTGTGGCTGGAGTGTGTGGTTGTGTTGCGACTGGCTGTGTTAGGAGAGAGACTATGTACTATGTTTGGCTGGTGTGTGTGGTTGTGTTGAGACTGGCTGTGTTAGGAGAGAGACTATGTACTATGTTTGGCTGGTGTGGCTGGAGTGTGTGGTTGTGTTGAGACTGGCTGTGTTAGGAGAGAGACTATGTACTATGTTTGGCTGGTGTGGCTGGTATGTGTGGTTGTGTTGAGACTGGCTGTGTTAGGAGAGACTATGTACTATGTTTGGCTGATGTGCCTGGTGTGTGTGGTTGTGTTGAGACTGGCTGTGTTAGGAGAGAGACTATGTACTATGTTTGGCTGGTGCGGCTGGTGTGTGTGGTTGTGTTGAGACTGGCTGTGTTAGGAGAGAGACTATGTACTATGTTTGGCTGGTGCGGCTGGAGTGTGTGGTTGTGTTGAGACTGGCTGTGTTAGGAGAGAGACAATGTACTATGTTTGGCTGGTGTGGCTGGTGTGTGTGGTTGTGTTGAGACTGGCTGTGTTAGGAGAGACTATGTACTATGTTTGGCTGGTGCGCCTGGTGTGTGTAGTTGTGTTGAGTCTGGCTGTGTTAGATGAGACTATCTACCATGTTTGGCTGGCGTGCGTGGTTATGTTGAGACTAGCTGTGTTAGATGAGACCATCTACCATGTTTAGGTGGTGTGCGTGGTTGTGGTGAGACTGACTGTGTTACCTACCGTGTTTGGGTGGCGCGGCTGGTGTGAGGTGGTGGCGGGGCTGGGGTGACAGGGTACGACTGATGTTAGCAGTGAACGCTGCAGCTGCACTGAGGGTGTTGTTGGGTGATCTGCGTGTCACCCCTGCGCCCCGATACAGCGGGTGCACTGACCCGCCCGCCGCCGGCTGCTGCTGCAATGAACTGTCCAGTGCTGACCTCTGGTGAGCGGCAGCCTGAACCTGCGCCTGAAGCATCATCAGCTGGTTGATCTGACTCATTGGATTCGTCACTTGTTGTACACCTGCATCAGGCAAACAGCAACATTTACTGGAACACCACAAGGCCATCACAGTGTTCTACCTATGTCGAATTTGCAGGGCGTTACGCCCTACCCTTTTTCAGTGATGTCCTGGTACCAAAAAACACAAAATGAACAGCCTGCCTTTTTAGACGACGCCCTGCTACATTTGCATTGTAACGCTACTCGTGGTTACAGACGGTTAAACCCCGATCGCGCCATGTGCCAACTGACAGCGTGACGCAATCGGGACAGAGATGTGTTACGATATCGACTCCATATCCCAATCGCTCCACGCGTTCTGATCGATTGTTTAAGTGCCCCTATCTCGACTCCTATCCCGATCGCTGTTAAATTCTTAATCTTGTGTAAAAAAAAGTATTAAAATACGTTATGATTTGAGGAGGCACCGACTTTCGAAAGTGGATAGACCAGAGCGATGAACTTTCGCGGAGCGTCTCGACTATACATATCGCCAAGCAGTCCTTATTTTGTTTGTATCTTCAAAAGTTAAACTCTGATCGACGGGAGACTTCTAGCATTAGATTTGTTGTTAAATTATTACTTATGTGATGTGTGCAACAATTATTAAAATACGTTTTGATTTGAGGAGGGCCAACCTTTGCAAGCCGATAGTCCCTGTTTGCCACGGACTTCCGCGGTGTGCCTTGACTATACAGTCCTTATTTTGTTCGTATCTTCAAAAGTTAACGTTTGATCGCTGGGAGACTTCTACCGTTAGATTTTTTATTTAATTATTAACCCTACAGGTGACCACTGGGCCGAATTCGGCCCATGCAATCAGTGCAAAACTGCTCCCGGCCAATTTTCGGCCCAATTCAGTATCACTCTTTTCCAAAAAAATTTTTTTCCGTCACTAGCAACTGACAGAGGAACTTCTTCTTCTTCTTCCTGTGGCATTTTTATCAATGAGTTGTATCGCGTCATGATTCAGTAATAGCAAATCACAACCAAGCTTTAAAATGTCGTAGTAGTAGATGCCCAAATATGGCCAATTTTACTACGCTCAGGACTTTACATTCCCATTCATATGGTCTAAACAGGGAAATGAAGGTACCGATGGAAAGCCCAACGATTGGTCTATCCAAATAAATTTACGTAAACGGTCAACCAATCAGTGCATGGCTCTAAAACGTCTTCTTGTTGACGCTGGTTTCATTCCATCACGACGAAAGTCCGCCATGTTTTTTGTCTCGCTTCGATTATGTAAGTTGAATTATTTCAAATGTCCGCAGCAATATATCAGCAAAATACATGACAGTATTTGTGGATCAAGTTATTATACTAGTTCAGACAGTTACACAGACTTTGGGGGCTGTTTTGAAGTGGATATTATGCAAGTTGCTGGCGAGCCGGACATCGCTGTCTTGTACCCAGACATGGGCCGATTCGGTCTGCCAGCAAAGGATACGATGCATTCAGAATTCAAATACAACATGTCCTATAACCTGATGACATATATATATATATGTGTGTAACTAGGAACTGTAGGTATTACTTACTTTATTGATATGTAAGGAAATTGATAATAGATACGTCATGTTATCAGACAGGTGCTCCACGGCGCGCAACGGTAGGCCTACGAGGCCTATTGCCGTATTGGTTGTATTTGAACGTTCTACGAAAAATACAATAAAATGAAAAGTTCTGAATATATTTGTGTCTAGTTTTCATTATCACGCAGCTGAAATGTACAGCTACATTTGTCACACTGCATGCATAAACATACAACCGCTCAATAATTATTTTGTCACTGGGCAAACTTGGGTTTCTACTTTACCCTCGTTCTGACGTTCATGAAGAATAGTCTAAATTTTACATGGGTCTACCTAAAAAAAATTAATATAAAAAAAAATTCTGAGTATATTTGATTAATTTTTTCTGTACTCATTAGCTTATATACATGGCTACATTTCTCTAATTAGACATTGACACATACAACCACTCGGAAGTTAGCTAGTAGTAGGGCGAACAAAATTATTTTTTTGCATTTATTTTATATAAAATTTAAACAGTTATATCTTCATGATTATTTGATGTTATGCAAATATCATCACTGCATAATAACAAAGGGTCTTTTTGCCAACAAAATGATAGCTCAATCATATTTTAGTGGTACGTATTAGCGAAGTTGTGATTTTTTAAAAGCACCCTTACAAATAGCAACAAATTGCGTACACCGTGGAAGTTTACCATTGGCCACCTGCAGGGTTAAGCATGCGATGCGTATATAAAATATTAAAATGCGTTTTGATCTGAGGAGGCGCCAAACTTCATCAGTCGATAGACCAGAGTGTGTTCGTGACACTTTTGCGAAATATTCATAGTCTTTATTTTTTAATGTAACGATATATAATGATACCTAACGACGTTTAGAATAACATACCTCAACAATATTAGTGAATAATTGCGTATTGTATGCGTTAAAAGAATCTGCTCCCCCTCAATATGCAACAATCCGCCGGCACATGACATTGTTCTTGCTCACTGCAAGGTATGCCGTTTCTAGGTCACAACGTTAAGGGGGACCACGGTTGCTGGTAGCCAGCGTTTAGCTTTTGCCAAAGTGTTTAGCAGTAGCTAGCTAGCTACCTGTAATAATTATTATCAGAGGGGTACCATTAAACAGTGGCTTCAAACTAGTAATAGTCACTTTTCTGTTTGTTGACTGATTGTTAAAAATAAGAATATGTGTAAGTATTTTTTCTGTAAACAAATTTAAATTTTCCAAATTAGCATGTCTGTAATTATTTTACTGTTTGACGTCACACGTTTTACTATTTGCAATGCAATATATCTAAATTTCTTTACAGTCTAGCCCAACAATATTTTTTATACATAATGTTTTGTTATGCTGAATATATATAAATAAAACAAGCTATATTGTCTATATATACTATATAACCTTCCATTTATATTTATCTAAATGTCATTTTTCAAATTACTATGTTGCTTGTACTTTTAAAATTGTTTAAATCGAACATAACAGTATATCTAAATTTATGCTAAACTACCCCAAAGAAATTTGGCACACATATTACCTGTATAATATTCTCTCTGTATATTGAGTATTATGCAGATTGACGCAAATTAAAAAGTTATGTAAAGCTGAATATTGTGTTTTGTTCTACAGATGCTTGCCCGAGCCTATTTTATAATACCTAAATATATGTATACACTGTGTACGTAATATAATATATGTAAGTAGTATGATATTAAACTACAAGTTGTACACTGCTAACTTTTACTAAAATGGCACCCTGCCCTTTTGAAAACCTGGGTATATCACTGCATCACACGTATATCTTGCAATGTACATCCATCTCATCACAACAACTGTTTCATAAGGAACAGTAATTGTCTTTAGGCCAGACATGGCAGGTAGATAGGATTGTTTTCTTATTTAGAGTATAGAATGGGTCTTAGAGTAAAAATATATTGAACTTTTTTCAGCCAGACCTCCATTTTCATGGTAGCAAACACAATGTGTGTCATTTTGAGGAAATACTGGCAAATTTGGAAACCCTATCATTCTTTACTGAACACATATACAATTATAATTCTTGAAAACCCATGTTCAGTATACATTCTATCATGCAACGACCAGAGCATTTGCTAAAATGTTGCATTTGTAGTTTTTACATAATTTTGTTGTAAAGTATGGGAACAACTTTTTGGCAACAAATTCTTGTTTATCTTTCAAACCTTTGATGTTTAAAAAAGTGTCTGGTCATTGTGCAGTATTGCGAATAAATCATTTTAAACAGGTTAACATGGTTTAATTGAATTTTACGAGAAACAAGTACGTGGAAAAAGAGCCAGTGTCTTACCAGGAGCCATCATCCTCTGCATCATGACAGCATTGGGCACAGGGGGAGTGCTCACACCCGCACACATCACTCCCGGTTGCAGGGGCACGTGACCTGGCATCCCCATACTGTGTGTAGACATGCTGGTGCAGGCCAGGTTCGCATTTGACTGTGGCATATTCAGCTGCTGCTGCTGCTGCTGTTGCTGCTGCAGCAGCTGTTGCTCCAGTAGACGGGTGATGTCTGTGTTTTGTAGTCCGGCATGGGCTCCTACGATCGGCCGCTGGTGCTGGTGCTGCCGAGATAGGAGCAACTGATGTTGCGATGACGGTGAGATCACCGTGTTTTGGCTCACAGCACCTGGTAACAATATATTACTGATACGGTGAATTGCGAACATTTAACAGATTCTGTTACAACAAATTCTCGCTTAGAATAAATTAATTGGCCCTGATTTTTTATATTTCTGAGCGTATAACAAATAAAAAAAATTGTCAGATACAACAAACAATTCTGTCAGCACTGCAATGTGTAGTGATGCAGTAATCTAGTACAGATTTAACTTGGGCCAGACTATTCCTAGGCGAACTCACTAAAAGGCATTGAATACAACCATTCAAAAGAACACTGCCCATTTCATACCGTTTTATTTATTTTGTTGTTGCTTGAATGAGACAACCTGGTACACCAGGACTAGCAACAATATATGCCTGCTGTCAGTAATAGTTCAAAACCGTGTCAAGTATAGTCCAAAAAGAGCACCACTGTCAGTAATACTTTAATACTGGGTCATTCCAATGGACTTTAAGGTGTTTTCTATGTAATGTAATATATTTGGATTTAATAGTATTCTTGTAAAATGTGAAATAAAATGTCACTGTTTTCTGCCAGACATAAAATCTGCCCACACATGATGAACGACAATACACCAGCAACTGACCTTTCACAATGGGCCTCCGTACAGGCATTGGGCCACTCGAAATCGGTACTTGCTGTGCCAACGCATCGCTATTCATCGTTCCCTGGCCAACCAACGGCCGTCGAAATGTGTTGCTGCTGCCTGGTGCTGCCACCTGTTGCACGGCAATGCTCAAAGGCACTTTGTGTGCGGGCACCGGGATACTGATACTTCCGCCTGACGTTACTGCACACCAACAATCACATTAGAATCACAACCAATATGCACAATGTAGAGTCTGCAAGTTTACGTCTTGTCATATGGTTTTACTTTAGAAACCCATTTTACGTGACTAGCCACATTACCCAGAAAATGTACACAAATCTTAAACTCACCAAGATTATAAACAGAAAGTACACATTGACAATATAGCTTTATCTAGAGATCCATCCACCCGTCATTTCGATGGGCTAAGTTCATTTTGAATAGGTGAAATTTGAGGAGCAAAAACTTTATTAAAACATATTATTGATTCTCGTTGTTATTTATAGGTCCACTATGCTTTAAAAATGTGTGTCAATGCATGTATTATTGTATACATATCGTATTATCCCTTAGACACGCACTGTCTAATAGACACGCACCCCCTTCAGGGTTCGAAATAGCGGCAGTCCGGTAGTCCGAGGCCTACCAGAAATTCGGTCGGACTACCGGAGTTGGCATCAGTGGTAGTCCGATGGACTACCGCAAATCCGGGAATATTTTTTTACTCATCGGTCACATGCGGTATATATATTTACATCTAGAGACCCTGATTTTCCTCGATCATGAAAAACGGGAAGAATTTGCTAAATTGGCGTTTGAAACAAAATTAGGCTAGCCTTTTAAAACGGAAATTCTGCGATCACAAAAAACAGATAAAATCGCAGTATTTGCATTTTCAAAAGGGTATTCCATGATCACAAAAAAGAGCAGAAGCACCGCCTCTTTCATCGATAATGCCTTAACTGGAGATGTTTTGAAACAAACGTTTAATATGCAACAACGTAACGCAAATCGTTGCGAAGTGTCATAGTGCCTGTGCTACCTCGTGTCAACCGACGTAAACTGGGACATGTGCAGAAGGCACAAACATAAACCGTTTCGCGATCGTTGCCTGGCTGTCCGCTAAGCGCATGGAAGACATGTTGCTAATTAAATCCAGTTGTCACATAATTAGAACACGCATAAGTGTACATATTCCGGCTTCGAACACAAAGCGCGAAGGAGTAACAACAACCTAGGTTACACTGGTTCAAAGTGAGATAGTCCGCGTTTCGTAGTTCTAAAAAATTCCGTTGGATGGCATCATATATAGCGCTAGCTAAAAATTTAATGGTTGAACAAAATTATTAGTGATCAGCAGTGATTTGAACATTTATAATTGTTAATATGATTGCTTGTATAATTTACATTTGCTAACTTACATATTAAGCACTACTGCATTAGGAAGAACCATTCATTTATATGTAATTATATGACAGGAATTATTTTATTACCCGAATTGTTTATGTACAGTTTTTACTGTGGTGCAAATATTGCACAAACTGATGTTGTTAGAAAGTTTAGCCACACTGTAAAACAGTATTATTTAGATGCAGAGATCATAACATTGTGATATTTTAGATATTTCACAGAATGTATTATTTTTCAAAGTTAACTTTGAAATGAAATATTTCTTTTCTTGGACTTCTTTAGTCAGTTTGCCATTTTTAAACGGAAAATACATAATTTGACACACAAATTATTGGTGTACATTTGTTGTTTGGTGCATTAACTTTTCAAATGTTGTGTTCCGCGCATTACTTTGCTAAAAATGTTGGCTATTTGTGGACTACCAGATATTTCTGTGGACTGCCAGATTTTCCAACCAGGTAGTCCTGCTGACTACCAGAATTTTGGGAGTTATATCTACCCCTGCCTTTTTACAGAATTGAAACCACCTACGAATACTGATTTTCGGTAATGAACGTGTACTTTGAAAATGCAAACTACAGTAATAATACCACTGCTGGTAGTACACCTTGCGCATAATGTCTAGATACCAATTCATTGTCATTGTTTTCCGTAAGGTGGCATTAATAATTTGAGCGACTTTAATTTTATTCACGAAGTCGGGCATGTTGTTATAATCACGTAAACCTTCCTAAAACTGCAGATAACGTGTCAACATAATGTGATATTTACAACCGCGTAGTTGCACCGCTTGCAGCTCGTGCTACCTATGTCTTATAATAAATCAATAGACGCGCACCCAGGCCCTTGCGTCTATTGGGGATAATACAGTATGTATTTATGTACGCATGTTTGGACTGGATTGTATGTGTGTGCGAGTGCGGGCGTGCGTGCAGGCGTGCATATCTCCTGGAACACTTTCGACTGGTAACAATTTTATTCTGCATAAAAGCCTAACTGACTACATTTGTGTAGTTCACTGTTAGCAAAACTACGCTGACGTAGTACTTACTCTGGCAAGTAGGTGGCGTACATGAGCCTTCCCTTGCTTGCCGCTCTTTAACTTCAGCCTTTTCATTTGCCATCCTTCGAATAACGGAGGTCGGTGTGAAAGTTGGCTTCAATGCACCCTGGAATTGTTGCAACTGTGACGTCACAAAACACATTTCATGTGAGAACATAAATAGCAGATAGTCCACTGGATACCCTTTCAACATGTAAGATCTTACAGCTTCATCTCTGTTCACTGGGCATAACTACCTTTTCTAGACATGTAATAATGGTAAGACATTTTAATGTACCAGGAAAGCATAAAAAGATAGCACATATCAGGAAAACATCTAAAGAAATTGTAAATAGATTCTCAAATTATTAGAATGCAAATATTCAGTTAGTAGGGGCAACAGATAATTAAGTGACGAAAGATGCTAGATATCTGCATGGACACAAACTGCTACATATGCATTTAGCCTACAACCATACATCACGTACTGTCTTGCGGTCTATAAGCACTTGTATATCTTTAACTTAAACATGGTTTGTATACCTCAGTGGGAATAGTAGGAATGTTTAGTTACAATGACTAGTGGGTGGGTGGCTGTCATGTCAGCGGCATATTTGTAAGCCTTGGTGAGTCTCCCAGCAGAAGTTTCTTCTTTTTCAAAATGCTGTTACATGTTTTATATTTGTTATCTGTCAAATAAAGACGTTCCAGTTACAGCTAGATGAGTTCTACGCAGTCTACTTACCATACAGTGTTGCTGACTGTTGACGGTGGAACAACTAGGAACTGTGGCCGTTCTTACTTCATTCACACACATCGACTGTACTTGACTAGAAAATGGATTGGGCGATTTCGCTCTACAACAACACAAAGCTGGTAATCATTAAAGGTGGCAAAAGATGAACTTGTTACTGTTTTCTTCGTAGAACTTTAGCAGGCGTTGGTATGAACATGTGCACCACAAAAAATCTACATCATCTGCGTCAAATTAGTAGAAACACACATTAAACATTGGCATTTGCAAAATATTTGGATTTGGCAGAGGTAGTTTGCACAAAAAAGGCTTTACAATGAGAATTGCACATAGACAACAGACTGGTAAAACCATGTCGCAATGAGCTACACCATGTATTGAGTAAGAACTCTCATCCATCTGGCACCAAAATGTTAATTCTGACTACAAATATATTGATCAGGTTAAAAAATGGGAGTGCTAGCATAATTTAACAACCGAGTCTGTTTAACGATTGATTTTCCTTACGAGCTCATGATCTTAATGAGACGGTCCCTGAGATGACACCATACTTGAGTGCGTACCTTTCCTGTGCTTCCTGGCGCTTATTGAAGCGTTCTAGCTGATCACCGAGCTGCTTCTTGATGAGTGCGTTCTGCATGATGGCCTGCGTGTGTACGATGAGCTCCTGGGGCGATGGTACGCGATGCATCGCTACATGGCTCTGAAACACAACACAGCTGTCTGACAAACACAACACTAACAACATGCACTTCTGCACGAATACAGACACACAGGTGAGGAGACGTCTTTGTTGTGCAGCCGGTGTCAACGTTACCTTCAGGGGAGGTATGGCAGCTAAATAGGACATCATAAAAATGCACAATTAATATAAATTTGTGTGCCCAAGCTGTAGAGGTCTTACAGAATAAATTAATACTGACATTATTTCTGCCCGACACCCCATTTCCAAGGCAACCACCAAATGATGGAATTTATAGTTTATATTTTTTACATACGTTTTGTATATTTTTAAAAGTAGATTGTGTACTGTCTTTTGTAGAGAATGTGTTTATTAGTATTAGCAATCTTATAACCTATTTTTTCTTAAGTATTATGTAACACACCACGAACAATTTATAATTTGATCTGGCTCTATATAAAATATATTATTATTAATGATACAACTAGTCGCAGTGGCAAACTGAAGAAGTAGACTCACTGGCGTCACCTGGAGAGTGTTTGGCGACAACGACTGACCCGACTGCTTCAGCTGTGATGGATGAACAGGAGATGGCGCTGTCAGGTGCATCGGAGGCTGACTGCCAAACACTGCAACACAAACACACGCTGCAGTCTCAAAACTGTTTCTTATTAAAATTAGGGAATTTCCTTAAAAATAAAAAAAACTGGGTTGGAATAAATATTAGTTTAACGTTGGATATGAAATCCATAAATACCCACGCAACTGAAGCAGATAGATGGTTGATTTAATGTAACACATCTATTGTTTACGGTCAACGGAAATAATAAATAACCAAGAAAAAACAGTGAAATTTATATAGTTTATGGAGACAAGGAAACTGTCATTGAACAGGAAACACACATTTATTTACAGCTGGAACAAATCTATTATTGACATTGTCTATTTATGTTTCCAAACATCTGTTGATGACTATTGCTCTGTACATAAGGGTGGCAATGAATTACATGGTAATTTTAAACTTTCAAATTTTTAGATGGCCTTTGCTAGGATTGTTGTCTATGCTGAGAAAATGCTAAAGCTGAAGTTTCTGTCCGATCGGACAATGTTTAGGGGTGCCTCATGCAGTGGCGTTGTCACTCTTTGTATGCATGTTACGGAAAAAAATGGGCCAAGTGGCCCTGAAGTCCTTTGGACTAATACGTCTACATGTGACCCCGGCTGCCCAAATGAGTGATAAGTCAGAAAAATTGTAACATTGTTTTCTTACATCCTTGTAAAAGTTTGGTAGGGTGCTTTACATGGTTTCAAAAATTATATGACTGCTACAAAAATTGGCGAAGTTATGGAGTCAAAAAGTGAAAATGAAGAAAACGGCTGTTGAAATTATATATGCAAATGGATTGCATGGAAATATTACATGCACAACATTCAAATGTGGCACACAGTATGTAATATGTATGTTATGTTGCAATGATACACTGGAAGTACAAATGTGCTGCTACAAAGACTTATCAAGTTGCCAGATTATGTCTTCATGTGTAAAACCAAGAGGACAGATTATTTGAGAGCAAAAGGTAGACTCACTGTTTGACACAGTTTAAAACCTACAGGCAACTGTCCAGTTTAACAAGGGTCTAGTGGCTTAATGCTGTCTGTTGAAACAAGCTACTGCCAGTGACCAATTACAGATTATTCACAGTTTCCATCAAACAATAGCAGGCAGAGAATCTTAGCTCCACAGCTGGGTGTAATACACAACAAGTGATAAATATATGATACACTGGAAGTACAAATGTGCTGCTACAAAAATGTATAAAGTTATGCCAGATTATGTCTTTATGTATACAAATTAAGAGAACAGATTATCTGAGAGTAAAAGGTAGTCTAAAGAAAATAAAAAATAAACACAACTTGCAATTATAGAAAATCAGTAGTTTTGAAGATACAGTTTAAAAGTTCAGTCTAACAGGAGACAAGACACCACAGTCACACCATTTTATAATAATTAAATGAACATCAAAATAAACACAACTTGCAATTATAGAAAATCATTAGTTTTGAAGATACAGTTTAACATTGTTAGGCAACTGTTCAGTCTAACAGGAGACAAGACACCACAGTCACACCATTTTATAATAATTAAATGAACATCAAAATAAACACAACTTGCAATTTTGAAAATCAATAGTTTTGAAGATACAGTTTAAAATTGTTAGGCAACTGTTCAGTCTAACAGGGATCAAGTGTGTCTACTCTGCCTGGGTGCTGTGACCAATGAAAGATTAGTCAAGGTCTCAATGGACTAGGCTGTAGAGATTAGTCACAGCTGTTGACTTTGTGGCACAATACACAACATCTACTGTTGGGGGTGGTCTCAAGGGCCCTTCTCAAAACCACATCACTAGATAATGTAAAACTTTTGCCCCTTAGGTCCCTTGGACCTTCGGCCAAACGACTAAAAATGCAATTTTCAAAATTGTCCAATTTTGATGGTTTTTATTTTATTTGGTAAATTGTATGATACTTATTACAAAATAAAGGAATTTAAGACAATTTCAGAAAGTGTAATACATATTTTGTACACTAAATTGTATGTATCCACTAGTGTACACCACTTTTTGAAACACACAAAAATATTAAGAACACTGTCGAACAAAAAATATAACTGTACATTGTACATAACAGGAATGTATGTTTATTTCTTGCCCAAGTCGGGGTGCCTCTTCCGGTGTTCCTCGATGACTTGAAAGAGGAACTGTCGTTGGTCCTCGTCTTTTGTGAGCGACAGATTGAATTGCGGCATACGAGCCACTCCGCTCGATTGTTGACAACGCTGAGCTTTGAGACACGTTGCTGAGCTGCAACGTATTGAGCATCATTGGGCCATTCCACGGGGTCAACCTCCAAAAACTTGTGGTCGATGCCCATCGCCCCAAAGAATTTAATGGTTGAGGTGGCGACGAAGTCAGCAAGGCACTTCTGTTCAAGGACAGCACCAGCTTGGTCCAAGACGATGTGCTTGACAGGTTGCTCCGTCCCCTCCACCTCAGTGAGGGCCTTCACTTTTTTCCTCTTCATGTCCACCGGAGTGTCATCATCGAAGAGGGCCAGTGGTACCAGATGCTCGCTCAAGTACCACAAATGGTGCCCGAAGATGGTGGTGGCCGCCTTGGAGACTCCTTCGTCGGTCCCAGAGTACTTATGCATTGCCTTCAAGAGGGCGAGGTCATTACTGGGCGCGGCGGCGGGAACTGGTGCCATGAACCACGCCGAGATATAGAGGAATAGCGCAAAATAGACGAATAGCTGGATTCCATTCTGCTCCCGGCTGGTTGCATCGAACTGATGACGGAAGAGGAATATCTTGATGCTGTAGATGATTTTTGCCATCCAGCAAGTGTAATGGAGTGCACCTGGGCACAAGAAGCGAATCCCTTGCTGAAGAACTCCTCCGAGGGCGATGATGGATAACCCCTGGTAATCATTGCGGGGCAGGCCTTGATTCGGCCACAGCACACCCCAGTACCAAATGTGCATAAAAACAACAGTAAAGTATGCTAAGAAGCCTAAGATACCATATTATCACTCAGATACATTATTTTGCAGATTTAGACAACTTAAATATGTTCTTTTAGACTCAAATGGCATCTTCTTAATGTTCTCATCATGTTCATTGTTCAGCCTACTGTGTTCTGGTGTACAATTAGTAACAATACTTAACAAAACATCCAAAAACTCTCCAATACATCAATGTATCTGTGAAAATTGTTACAGATCTGTCATCTAGTGATCAAAGCACAAAACAAGAGTTCAGTGCTACCATATCCAACAGATTCCACCTATATGACCCACCCCGACGCGAAATGGTCGATGAGGCACCACTAATTATTATCCGATCGGACTAAAACTTGATATGTAGTGTTTTCTCATCATACATGACAATCCTACAAAAGGCCATTTAAAAATTATAAACTTGAAAAATAAGTGCCACCCTACTGTACTTGACAATGCGAACGCTTAATCCTTTGGATTTGTTGCGCCACTTAGCTCAGATTTTCTGAGGACATTTGCACTAAAGTCATTCCATTGTTATTATTATCAATAATATGCAACAAACATCAGGAGTATCTGAATATGGCTGAACAATAATCTGTTTAACTCTTTCGTGGGCACACACTACATACCCTGCTGTGGGCAATTGATTTGAAGATGGCTGCCAACTGTGGTTTCACATTTCATAACAAACTCAAGACGTATCTGTATGAAATCGCATAAACCTTTGGCAGTCCCTTGTTCTAATGACGACTAATACTCGTCCCCATTCACGATTCTGCCAAATTATTGTATGTTGCACCTCTGAGCTAAGATTCCTGAGGATATCGGCACTATAGAAGTTTATTACTATTATTTAGTGAAGACTGAGAATGGAGAAGCATGCCACCAGAAGTGGTATCTGCAACCGCTCTGAATTTGTTTAGCCCAGGCTCCAGCACCACCTCTGAATTCTATAAACACCTCTCCCATCCTCTCCCCTTCTACACCCCCAACCCCACTAAATCACACTACTACATTGCTTCTCTCTTTCATGTTGCCAAAGATTACCCAAACAAATTACAAAATTGTCAACCAAATGAAGGTGGTCACCAAGTAGAAGAAGTTGAAAAAAGGAGAAGGAGAATGAGAAGAAGAAGGGTGACTTACTGATGGGAGAGGGTGCATGGGGTGAGGCCGGGGGGTGACTCTGCAGCAGGTTGGGCTGTACGATGGCTGGTGAGGGGCAGCGAGGAGAGGCTGGGGGCTGGAGGGTCATCTGTGGAGTGACGGGCGACGCAGCCAGCTTCGTCAGGATCGCAGGATTCTGCTTCATGAAGTTCAGGATCTGGTCCTCGATGTGCTGCTGTTGTTGCTGCTGTTGTTGCTGCTGTTGCTGCTGCTGTTGTTGCTGTTGTTGTTGCTGCAAGACCTTCTGTTGCTGCTGAATGAGGAGGCTCTACAAGGAAAGGACAGTCCAGTCAATGGTCAATATCAGGGATCATCTCAGAATGTTGATGTCTGATATCAGACAAAATTACTTTCACCTGGTCTCAGGTCCCCCCCCCTCAGCCAAGGGTTTGTAAACATTGACATGATTATATCAATTATTATTAATGGTTTTTTTATCATATGGACATTTGAATCATATATTTATGTATTTATTTATACATTCACTTGATGTATGTAGCTACTAACTTCATTTCTACAAAAAAACTGTGATGGCACATTTCGTGTGGAATGGCTCAAGCGAAACAAACTCGAACCACATCACGTCTGTCACGCGAAAGTGCACATAATAATAAATAATAACAGTATCGGCCTGAAGCGTAAAATATAGATGTCCGCGCCAAACGAAACTGCATCTGAACCCCCCACTAAGTGAAAGTAATTTCGTCTGATATCGGACCTCAACATTCCGAGATGATCCCTTATGGGTGTTCCGTCTCAGCTTTGTAACAAGAGCACGACAGGAAGTAGGCACAATCACCTCACCTGAATGTTTTCTTTGCGTTGACTAGCAAGAGCATCTTTCTGCGTGTTCATGAGGATGTTGATTGGCGACACCATGCTCTCTTCTGCGACTCTCTAAAAATTTAAACAACTTATCCTACTTCAGCATGTAAATTGCTTCTGGATTCAGTTAGATTAATTCATTTTGATTAAGAAGTACAATTACCTGACTGAATCCTTGTGCTGGCTCAATGGAGCTATCAACCCCCCAACAAGAAAACCCCCCAAGAAAAACATGTGCGGGGCAATATTATTTCTGGTAATTATATGATATATATATATCATGTCCAGACTGTCATCAGACCTATGTAGGCGAAACTAGCAGATCATTGGAGACCAGACTCAAAGAACGTAGGAACATGAGGGCCCCAATCACATCTGTAATTAAACACTGAGTGAATGAGGGTCATAACATCACGGCCAGAGTACAACTTCTGGCAAAGAAAGATCAGCAAGGTTCTGGAGATTCGTAGAACTACTGTCATGTGAGAAATTGACAATCACCAACAATGTCACATGACCATCTAAAGTGCACATTACAATGCTGATGAAGACACCACAAGGGTGTTGAAAGCTCTATTTAGGTCCGCATTAATACTGCTAGTTGAACAAGGGCAGGTTGAGTAAAGAACACAGGCCCGGATTTAACCCTGCCTCACATGCAACAGAATAAGATATAACCTTGCCTTGCACGCAGTAGAAGACAGGTAGTAACACTCACAGGCATCTTAGGAGATTCGGAAAGTTGTCCCGAGATCTTCATCAGATCAAGTAGCTTGTTGAATGCAGCCATGTCGCCAACGTGTTGTGGGGGCAGTTGGGGTGGAGGGTGGTGGGGCTGCTGTCGGTGCTGTCTATGCTGCTGCTGCTGCTGCTGTTGTTGCTGCAGCAGCTGCAGCTGTGGCTGATGAGTGGACACAGGTGTTGGTGCAGCACTGGTGTTGTTCATCAACATTCTCTCCAGCTCGGCCATCGTGGTAACTTTGCTTGCAGCAACCCCTGGAACTGACGGAAAGTCATTCGAACATTAAAAATGTCAATTGTACCCTCTTTAAAATACATTTATTTATGTAATTATATGGCTGATATTATCATCATTTAAAATATTACATGTTTTAAAACCATTTCTGATTTCAATCATTTCCGATAGAACATTCACATTTGATACTATTTCGTTGGATGCCACACACGGCCAATATCATACACAGACATGTCATGAAATGTATCACATTCATAGAGGATTTCACAGTAAGTTGCACTACATTTTAGAACACTACTTATTACCACTGAATTGTGGTTCTTACTCTTATGAATAAATTTCATAAACCTATGCTTTAAATTGTCCAATACAATAATGATAAACTATCTGATAACAATGTCATATACATTGTCGTGTGTAAGAGGTGCGAGCTCCCGCAACTAGTGTTGCAGATATTGCAGAGTTCACACTTCAGTTGTCTTATGTTATATACATTGTCGTGTGTAAGAGGTGCGAGCCCCCACAACTAGTGTTGTAGATATTGCAGAGTTCACACTTCAGTTGTCTTATGTTATATACATTGTCGTGTGTAAGAGGTGCGAGCCCCCACAACTAGTGTTGTAGATATTGCAGAGTTCACACTTCAGTTGTCTTATGTTATATACATTGTCGTGTGTAAGAGGTGCGAGCCCCCACAACTAGTGTTGTAGATATTGCAGAGTTCACACTTCAGTTGTCTTATGTTATATACATTGTCGTGTGTAAGAGGTGCGAGCCCCTGCAACTAGTGTTGTAGATATTGCAGAGTTCTCACTTCAGTTGCCTTATGTTATATACATTGTCGTGTGTAAGAGGTGCAAGCCCCCACACCTAGTGTTGTAGATATTGCAGAGTTCACACTTCAGTTGTCTTATGTTATATACATTGTCGTGTGTAAGAGGTGCAAGCCCCCACACCTAGTGTTGTAGATATTGCAGAGTTCACACTTCAGTTGCCTTATGTTATATACATTGTTGTAAGAGGTGCAAGCCCCCACACCTAGTGTTGTAGATATTGCAGAGTTCACACTTCAGTTGCCTTATGTTATATACATTGTCGTGTATAAGAGGTGCGAGCTTCCGCAACTAGTATTGTAGATATTGCAGAGTTCACACTTCAGTTGCCTTATGTTATATACATTGTCGTGTGTAAGAGGTGCAAGCCCCCACACCTAGTGTTGTAGATATTGCAGAGTTCACACTTCAGTTGCCTTATGTTATATACATTGTCGTGTGTAAGAGGTACATTGTCTGCGAGTAGTATTGTAGATATTGCAGAGTTCACACTTCAGTTGCCTTATGTTATATACATTGTTGTAAGAGGTGCAAGCCCCCACACCTAGTGTTGTAGATATTGCAGAGTTCACACTTCAGTTGCCTTATGTTATATACATTGTCGTGTGTAAGAGGTGCGAGCTCCCGCAACTAGTATTGTAGATATTGCAGAGTTCTCACTTCAGTTGCCTTATGTTATATACATTGTCGTGTGTAAGATGAGCAGATGTGTGAGGAAGAGGGCGTGGGATTCATAGATTTATGGGGGTACTTTGTTGGGAGAGAAGATATGTACATGAGAGATGGCCTCCATCTAAGTGGAAAGGGGGCAGCAGTATTCTCAGAGAATCTGCTGCGATCTGTTGACAGTGGGACAGGTTGCATCTATTTAAACTAAATTCGCAGGGGGGACTCGCAGAGAAGCCTGAAACTGGAGGCATAGATAAAGGCAGCAAAAATAATTCAGCAAAGAACAGTCTGGAAAACTGTTCTGAAGCTGGGTATAAATGTGTTTGTTTAAATGCAAGGAGTATAGTAAACAAAAGAAATGAACTAAACATTATGGTAGAAGATATTGACCCTCACATAATAGGTATAACCGAATCATGGGCAACCACCGATATATCAGATGCCGAATTGGGACTGACAGGATATGTAATGTTTAGGAAAGATAGAATAGGAAGAAGGGGAGGTGGAGTTATTTTATATATTAAAGAATCTATCCAGGCTTATGAAATAAAATTAGACAGAGAAGCAGATTGCGAAGAAGCTGTTTGGTGTAACATAGTTACAGGAAACTCAACGTTAACGGTTGGATTAGTTTATCGAAGTCCAAACATAAGCATAGAAGAGAATGAAAAAATACAAAACGCTATAAGGGAAGTGAGCAAACGGGACTGTGTTATTATGGGGATTTTAACCATGGGCATATAAAATGGAAATCTCTACAGAGTATGGGTAGTGAGGACCACAATTTTTTAGTTTTAGTACAAGATAGTTTCCTTTCTCAACATGTGCTAGAACCAACCAGGGGAGAGAATGTGTTAGACTTAGTTTTGTCCTCACAGAATGAATTAGTTGACAATGTTAAATTATGTGAGCCTCTGGGAAGTAGTGATCACAACCAGATACATTTTACCATCAAAGTAAAATCAGAAAGAAATAATAAAAAACAGTTCAGGAGAAATTTCCACAAAGGAAGATATAAGGAAATGAGGAAATATTTAGCAAAGATAGACTGGAATAATACACTGAAAAATAAGACAGCAACAGAATGCTGGAATATCTTAAAGAATGAAATAGAGTCCATCGTAAATAAATTTGTTCCCTTCAAAAAACAAGGGAAACGGACCAGAAAGAAATACTTATCGAAAGAAGCCATTAGAAAAATTAAGTATAAACAAATGATGTGGAAGTCATATAGACGTACTGGAAATGACGAAGACTACAACATTTATAAAGAAGCACTAAACCAAGCTACAGCTGAAATTAGAAATTCAAAGAGAAGCTATGAACATAAATTAGCTTGTAATATAAAACATGACAGCAAGAGTTTTTATGCGTATGTTCGAAGCAAACAGAAAGTTCAGGATAAGGTCGGTCCTCTAGAAGATAGTGCTGGAAATATAATATCAGAAGGATTCTTAATGGCGGAAGACCTAAATGAGTATTTTAGTTCAGTGTTTACCAGAGAAGACACTAGTTCACTGCCAGTACCAGAGGCTAAGTTCAAGGGGGCAGAATCAGACTATTTAAGACAGTTAATTGTAACCCCAGAAATGGTAGCTAAGAAAATTAGGGCTATGAAGGAAAATAAATCACCTGGAGTGGATGGTATTCCACCCAAACTACTAGTGGAAATTGTAGAACAAATTAGCATACCGCTTGCAACAGTTTTCAACTTGTCATTAGAAGAGGGAAGTGGTTCCTTTAGAATGGAAAGAAGCAAACATTATACCGTTATTTAAAAAGGTTCGAGAAACAAGTCAAATAATTATAGACCAGTTAGTTTAACATCGGTGATTTGTAAATTATTAGAAAGACTAATTAAAGATCACATGGTGGATTTTCTTGTTAAACATAACTTGATAAACCCATCTCAACATGGGTTTCTAAAAGCGAGGTCATGCTTAACAAATATGTTATGTTTTTTGGAAGATATCACTAAGTGGGTAGATGATGGATCACCAGTAGATATCATCTACTTAGATTTTCAAAAAGCTTTCGACAAAGTGCCACATCAGAGATTACTGCTTAAACTAAAAGCCCATGGCATAGGAAATGGTATAATTAACTGGATAGAAAAATGGCTGATTGACAGAAGACAACGGGTAGTTGTTGATGGGGAGGCTTCAAACTGGAAATCAGTTTTGAGTGGGGTTCCACAGGGATCAGTACTGGGACCTATATTATTCTTAATATATATAAACGATTTGGACGATGATATAGCTAGCAAGGTGTTGAAATTTGCAGATGATACAAAAGTGTTTAGAAGGATTAAAAGTGATGGGGATAGACAGCATTTACAAGATGATCTTGACAGGTTGATCAAATGGTCTGAAAAGTGGCAAATGTTGTTCAATTTTGGGAAATGTAAATGCCTTCACACAGGACATGGGAACGAATATGTAGAATATACAATGGGGGGAACTGTACTAAGTACTACTGTAAAAGAAAAAGACTTAGGGCTGACAATTAGTGTTGACATGAAGGTTTCAGAGCAGTGTGGAATTGCAGCTTCAAAGGGAAATCAAATCCTTGGATTGATTAGGCGAAATATAGCATATAAAGAAAAAGAACTAATAATACCGCTGTACAAAACAATAGTTAGGCCTCATTTAGAATATTGTATACAAGCGTGGAGGCCATACCGCATGAAGGACATAGATATGCTAGAAAGAGTACAGAGGAGAGCGACTAAAATGATACCAAAACTGAGGGGTCTTAGTTATGAAAAACGCCTAAAAGAATGTGGTTTAACAACACTATAGACCAGGAGATTGAGGGGAGATCAGATAGAAGTGTTTAAAATATTGAATGGTTATGAAAATATTGATAGAAATATGTTTTTTTCAGTTAAGAAAGATAGAAAGACTAGAGGACATGAAGTTACATTAGTAAAGGAGCAGTGTAGATTAGACGTGAGAAAGTTCTCTTTTTCACAAAGGACTGTGAATGAATGGAACGGATTATCTGATGATTGTGTGGGTGCTAGTAGTGTGAATATGTTTAAAAATAAAATCGACACATACCTCAGAAGGGCTGGATATATGTAGATAAAAGGGTTGGACTCTCGATAAGCCAAAGGGCCTCTTTGTCCACCTGCCATCTAGAGTTAATTCTCTGGATGGCAATCTTGTTAAATCTTGTTAAATCTTGTAAGATTCGAGCCCCCGCAACTAGTGCTGTAGATATTGCAGAGTTCACACTTCAGCTGCCTTATGTTATATACAGTACATTGTCGTGTGTAAGAGGTGCGAGCCCCTGCAACTAGTGTTATAGATATTGCAGAGTTCACACTTCAGTTGCCTTATGTTATTACGCTACTTTGACTTCTGTAGTACTTCCGAGAATGCACGATAACACAGTGGGCATGTTTATTTAGCAAGATGACTATTAATCAAAATGACTAACAGACCCAATATTTTAAAAAGTGCAAAGGTTTCTCTGATGATCCAGTCAGATTTGACATGACACCAAAAGAAAGCATGCTACATAAAAGAATGAGTGTATGGTGACTGCAGACACTTACTCCGTGGTGGCAAGAGAGACTTTGTTGTTGCTGCTGGTGTGTGTTGTCCAGCCAATAGCAACTCCTTGAGACTTGACTCCAAGTCACTCGCAGCCAGCACACCTTCAAGCACAAGTACTGTCTCATCAAACAATCTTCCAAAAGCTTATAATTATATGTAATAAAACACATAAAAATAACAATAATAAAACTTATGCACAAATGTACATATCTAGGTTAAGTTTGTGTGTGGATAAATACACACACAAGCACATATTGTTCAAATAAATAATTGTTCAAATAAATAACACATAAAATATATAAAAAATACCTACAGTGGTATATGACAAGCGAGGCGGGCCACCTCGCCGTTTTTCTATGCCGCCTCGTAGCTATTTTGTGCACCCATTTTTTTGTTCTTTCACGATAAATTCAGCGTCGGCAAGCGAAATGACACCACAAAGTCACTTATATTCCTGCAAAATCGCACATTTGCAGCAACATCGTTTAGTCGTCTTAAAATCGCTCAGAGCCGGTTAGGAATTAACTCCATTGGACAACGTGAATGACATCAGTTGTCCAATCACGGAATATTCTCGATTATTCCTGGTGTCTGCAATGTTGACACCTTCCGGTTTTTCGACATACTAGAAATCTAGACATTCATGTAACATAGCACCCAAATGTTAACTGCGTTTGGGAGACATGTGGAACTTGGGAAAAAAAACCAGAGAAAACGGGAGCTGAAAAAAAATGTCTTTTGTACTCAATTTTACTATTATAGTATGTGCCCACATTAAATCAGAATGCTGGTCAGCCTGGTGTAGCTGATGTTGAATTTCTGGTTTATGACGGTGGTGGGAGTAAAAACCGTGCTGGCAGATGGCACTATGTCACTAGTTGGCACTTGTGTCGAATCCGGACCCTTTGAAGACCAAATAAAAACCCAGCATCCTATTCACTAGTTGGCACTTGTATCAAATCCGGACCCCTTTGAAGCCCAAATAGCAACCCAGTTTGTGCTAGTCTGAGTCGCTGCGGCCGTGCGTTACCGTACAGCGTGCATAAAATGAGTGACATAGCAGCGTATGTTGATACAAACCTGGGCACTATTTACGCTTCAAATGGGCGTGAGACACAATATTCTTAAAGCTAAATATGCCTAGGATAATGTTGAATGATGGAACTATCTCACTGAGGTATCAAAGATAGGCGAAACTCAAGTTATAACGGTGAAATCGAGGTGGATCCGGATTCAACACAAGTCTATTCTACTAATGTTATATGCCGGGTTTTTTTTATAGCAAAATAAGGAATGTGATCCATAAAATATCTTTGTGCTAAATAAATAATACATATTCCGACAAAGTTGTGCAAACAAACTTTTGGCAAAGTTGATTTGAGTGAAGTGCTTACAAATATAAACCACCAAAGTTCACATCTCATAAAAGACCCCTATTGCCGAAAACCGTGTATACTAACGGTTATCAATAACTTGGGCTAGACAATGATGTTTGGAGGGAGCAGCAGAGAAACAGGAGGACAATTTTGCATTTAGGGGGCCCTGAGGTGCCCTTAGAATGATTCAATCAAATACAGATTTCTTGTATATAGCGGAACTATGTCAACTCTTCTATTGGTTGACATTTGGTTGTTTCAGGTGTCAACTATATTGTGAATCTGTAATTATTAGTCTATATTGATACAATTGATTTACACAGTACCATGTCTACACAAGGCATGGCAAATGTAAACAGAACAGTAGAATGCATTTGATATCAATAAAATGTAGAATATTTCACTCTACAGTTGTCCAGAATATTCATTTTCTTTGTTTTTTCACCTACAGGTGACAATACATCTTTAACCAATAGACACCACAGTCACACCATTTTATAATAATTAAATGAACATCAAAATAAACACAACTTGCAATTATAGAAAATCAATTGTTTTAAAGAAACGGTTTAAAAGTTTTAGTTCAGTCTAACAGGGGAGGGGGTCAAGTGTGTCTACTCTGCCTGGGCACTGTGACCAATTAAAGATTAGTCAAGGTCTCAATGGAACAATAGCACTAAGCTGCAGAGTGGAGTCATGCTGCTGGCTTTCTGGCACATTAAACAAAATCTACTGTTGGGGGTGGTCTCAAGGGCCCTTCTCAAAACCACATCATTAGATAATGTAAAACTTTTGCAGTTTGGGGGCCCAAGGGGCCCTTAGAATGATTCAATCAAATACAGATTTCGTGTGCATAGTGGCAGTACCCTAAGATACGTATACGCAAAATTAGAAAAAAAATTGTTGAACAGTTTCTGAGATACGGCAGCTAACGACGGACACAGAGTGATGGCAATAGTCCCTTGGACCTTCGGCCCAAAGGACTAAAAATCTCCTGACCCCCCTAGCAACGTTTTGTGCCTGCGGAGCTCGTGTAGCCCACCCCTACTATCTCACCCATCATTTTACCCAGGGGAAACACTGCATACACACAAAATATATAAATATGTTGAAATGAATGGTTTCACAGTGTTACTAAACTGTTGACTATTGTACGTCTTTCTCTCATTATGGAACCTATGAAACAATGAGATGTAAACAATAAAAATAAACCAACCGGGATGATGTGGGGTTTGTGGCAGGTGGGGTGGCAGTGGCGGCCGTGCAGGTGTCCTGGGGGGTAACTCAGGGCGTACGTGCCCTCTCACATTCTGTAGCAACTCAAGGAATGACGGCTGCTTTGGTTCAGATGGCGGGGAAGGCACAAGTGGACTTCGCTGGCCACTCACCAGATCTGTGAGCATGAAGCAATTAAAGCATTTCTAACGAATTGCAAAGTAACGGATACTTTATAACAATGCTTTCACAATCATTTAAAGGGGCGTAGTCTGTGTCTACCCAGAATTAGCGGGCGTCGAAGTTTGTAACAGGAAGTCTACTGTGTTGAATGTGGGAAAGTTGAACATCGAACAGTGATGCACGTCGATTTCAACGACCTTACATATAAAGCAGGATTCATACACTTGAGTAACTATGAAATTCCATGACATTTCCATGCTTCTCCATGCTTCCGTTAAAAACATTCATGCCAAAACAAACATACATTTGAGCATGATAACAAAACATACATTTTAAAGCTTCACTACAATATAGCTTATGCCCTCTCGTGGAATAAACCACAGACAGCAGTTATCACTAAGTTACAGTATTTTTATAGCACTTGTTCCACAGTAAGTAGGTTAGGCCGTCATGGTTTCCATAGGTGGAGAACTGAACGTTTTTTGGTATCTGCAATTGTATTTAAGAAGAATTCCAGGCTTTTCCATGCCATTTAGAAAACTACAAGCTTTCAAGGCCTTGATTTTTAACTAATGAAACTCCATGCTATTCAAGGCTTTCCATGCCCCATATGAACCCTGATAAAGGTTATAAGAGACAGGTTTCAGGGCAAAACGCGATATATCCATTTTCTTTTGTGCTTCATTCTCAAAGTTTATATAACAACTTGCAAATTAAGTTCATATATTTAGAATCCATAATCATAGAGAATGGTAGCAAATGTTGCATATTTTTAACGCAAAATGTGATTTTAAATGATGTTGTCATCCAAATGCTATCCATATAGTTATTCATACGAGCCGTCACATGGATGGCGCTTATCGTGTTTTGAAAAAACACTCTGTTGTGCACGTCATTTTATCGGGATTAATTGTGTTTTTGTATAAATTAGATAGTACCCATCTGTTTAAACAAACGTTTTGTCCTGGTTTGGGCGAAATTTCAAAAAAGGTGTTTATCGCATTTTGCCCTAAAACCATTCAAGTAAACAATGCAGGACTCTAGAACCACATCTTCATTCAACTTTTGATACTTTAAATAATAATGCAAGACAATTCTAACGACATCTAATCCAGCAGACATGACACTCACCATTGAGATAGGCGAACTCGTCATTCAGAGACGACCTCCGACTGTTACTGTGACTTGTTGTTGACGTATTTGGTTGTTGCTGCTGTTGTTGCTGCTGCTGTTGTTGTTGCAAGTGAAACCACTGTGTGAAGCGGCTGACTGACACCCTCACGTCTGGGTTGGAAGCAACAGTCACCGGCTACAAACATGATCAGTGTTCGAAATTAAAGGCTAAGCGAAATAAAATTTTCATTTTCAACTTCCTATACGTTAACCTAATGCTCTTGTCAAGTAATGTGCCAAATATGAAGTCTGTTCATAGCAAACTGCTGCTACTAAGCCCGGTCAAACATGGTCATTTGCGTGTCGCAAGAAAACCAGCTCGTCAGATGTTGCTGATGTCACCGCAGGCAATGCCGCTGATCACGCCCTATTCTTTAAGGCCAGACAACCAAGGTGAAATGGTGGTTTTCTGCCAGATTATTATACCTTTGTATGCACACTATCAATAAAGTTCACTTCTATGAAAATTACGTACCTCCAAGTGAGTTTTAGTCATGGATCAAGCACATCGATATCATGTAATGAAATCCATTATGCAATCTTTGACAGCCATTTTCTCAAAAACATTTTTCTTCAAATTTCTGCATTTGGAAACTGGATATCTCTGGGAATAATTATGCTATATAAATAATATTATCAGTGTTGCATTCAGCATACTCTACTGTGTACAATGGTAAATGGCAGTGAGGCTAGTTGTTTCAGGTTGTACATGAAACTGCAACTACAGAATGTAATAATTTGTTATATCCCCGTAAAGGTAATAATTTTACCTAAAACTTTGTCACTGGATGAATTTTCTTTACTTTTAGAGTTTTTGCTGAACAGCGCGAATGCTTTTTTAATTTAACACATTTGTTCGCTAAGTTCTGGTGACTTTGCTGACTGATCAAAAAATAATCGTGTCGGACAGTAGTGATGAATCTAGTCATGCTGGTTCTCATGGCATCAACGAATTCGATGATTATGAAGGTTTATTATGGTCCGTGACGTATCTGCATGAACCAGATGCTGATTGGCAATGACGATGCGGTGCCCGATTTGTTCCAGTGTCAAAAACCGTATCACTGAAATCTCGCGTTCTCAATCCTCTTAGCCTACTTTAATACTCTGCCTGATGTCGCACTGATTCACGTCACACATTATAGGCGTAGAGCTGCCTACACAGTGAATAGTGAGTGAATTCAACCGAAATACTGGGAGAGAATAGAGCAGTGAAATCTTGGGATACGTAGGGTGTGTAATAAAAGCTCAGGAGTTGCAGGATGAGTTATAAAAAATTGTGATTTGTAGGATTAGTAGAGAAATCTGGGGGGATAGAATATGAGCAGTGAAACTAAGAAAGTCCCAGGATGATCAAATGTTTGCCTTTTACAGGTTCTGTACTTTTGCCAATTTATCAAAACAGTGATGGCTAATCCAAATGTAGTGGACGAACAAAGATTACGTCACCAACATAGAACAAAGATTACATCACCACCATAGAACAAAGATTACATCACCACCATAGAACAAAGATTACATCACCACCATAGAACAAAGATTACATCACCACCATAGAACCAAAAAGAAACGTGTTTTCGTACATCGACACCAGGACAGTTGTTGAAGAATTCGTTGAAGTCAAACTCGGGGGTGCGGGGTGCGGCTGACGAATGTGGCTCCACGTCCGAATGGCCCGAGTCTTCGGGAGAACTCGACTCATTCGTCTCAAGACTGCTGTTTCGGTTGACACTACTGGTGACACCTGTTGAACAAAAACAGAAGCTCAAAATCACATGATGACATCTCTGTGAATGCTCAGAATCACAAATCTATGCACTGCAGTTACCAGAGACCGTTTCACCAACATAATGAGTTTGTAAGGAAAACCCATCTTTAAATAGAATATGTTGTTAAATATATAGAGCTTTTTCAAACTGCAAAGTCACCGCCATATCACCAAGGACACTATATCAGTGACACACCGGCGAAACTGTCCCAGTCGCACATACTGGTGTTGACATTTTTCAGTATTCAAATTGACATTAAAGCGCAAAATCGGGCTTATGCGCTCATGAGAATACTGATGAAATGGCCCCCAGGACTATGAGGTTTGCTTCATGAAACAATGTTTGAATGTTTCTGACAGCCATGTTTTCAATTTGTCATATATGACCTTATACAACAACAGATGACAAAGTTGTAATCACACTCGCTAAACAGTAAACTCTATAAAATATCATGCAAATCTTATACCGGTAAACACATCAGTGTCTATGCTTCTATGGACATTGTATCACTAGTATTTATATAAATGTTGTTGTTGCTGAATTTATATCTGCAACAAAATCAAGCAAGCCATTGGACCCTTTGAAGACCCCCTGACGATAGTCAAGAAGCTATAGTGGTATTGTCATAAGTCAGAGTAATGATCTCATGGGTTTGCCATTATGACAAACGCTGAGGACAGTCACAGTAAACACTGAAGGCATGATAGAGTATGGGAGGGTATTTTCTCATTCCCTTTTGAGTGGTCTGGGATGAACGCTTTGAGCTTTAATAACAATTTGGGTTGCCCAATAGATCGTTTCTCCAAAATGAAGATTTCATGGTGAATGATCAACCCAGTTTTTACTATACATTCCAATGGCAAACATGTGCATAACAATCATTATAAAGAATGCTCTGTAAATAATTATTAATATACATCGTGGACATACATACACAGAATGCACGCTGCACACTTCCTTACACGTAGCTAAAAACATTGGCCGTACAAGGGAAGAAAACAGTCTTGACACTCCAGCTGTATCTGCGGTGAGGCTGCACGGTTTGTTTCTCATGATGTTTGATATTGCCTGATTGCCTTCGTCGCTGAGCACCTGTATTATTGCTGTGGTTTTAGTTCTGGTGCGGCCATACTTTTTGCAATTTTTGCCCGCGTGATCTGACATGTCTGTGGGTAGATTGTGTTTGTAGTTTGTGCACGTCACCTCTGTGTTGATGCTGTTATATATACTCCAAAGATGTGCACATAAACAAAGTTACTTCACTGGAACCGGCAGCGACACCTGCCTGCCGCTTGTATGACGCCAAACAGAATTGTCTCGTACAGTCGTACATTCCACCATGTGACATTAATGTCCAAATGACAAACCATGCACAATGCACTATTAGCTACTATTCTCTTGATGACATCAACACGAGGTATTTGATAAGGTATTCTTTCTTGAACCTTTGATCCGATATTTTAGTCCTCTCAGACTTGGGTGTAGGGCCTGTGGACGACCTTTTATGGAAGATGCCACGCCATTCGCATCAGTTTACGGCCAAAACACAACACCAGACAATGCTCGTGGGAACGGCAACACACCGATCACGAACCCAACACGTGGGGATTCATATTCTCAAACAGATTACTGCATACACGACAATTTATGCTACTATGGCTGAATAACGTCATTATTAACTATGTTTCTTCAATTGCTATTCTCGAAGAATTAATATATAATTTTTCTCAACTACGACATCATCAATAATTCGATTTTGTTTCATTGTAACGTATAAACCCAATGTGAATTACCGCGAATTACTGCCGTTTGACTTTTGTCGTTTTTGACATTGTGGCCTCTTGCGGGATCAGTTAATACTGATGTCTAAATCCACTATGTGAGGCCACTGTTATCGGAACCCTGCTCACCGTGGGTAATGCTGTAGTTACGGGTAAATTAGAATGACATATTTTTTATATCAAAAAGCACAGGGAGGGTAATGGCTGATTTACGCATCGTAATTGTGTAATGGGGGCACAATATCGTAATGATTACACCAAAAACGTAATGGTTGGCATCTCTGAGACAGAGGAAGAGGTGGGAAGACAACATTCAGGAGTGGACTGGTTTGACCTTCGGCACCTTCCACAGGGTATCAGAGAATCGAAAGAGATGGCAGAAACTGTCATGAAGTCATCAGTGATGTCCCAGCGACTGCATGGTTAGGGAAAAATATAAATATACGTTTAACATACCATTTCGATTGTCTGGCGTGTCTTCAGCCTCTCTGGTTGACTTCTGTTCCTCTGCCATGTCAAAGCCAATCAACTCTATCGTATCTGACTGACTTGACGGTCCCCCAGTGAACCACTCAGGCTCCTCTTCTTGTGATGGATGTCTGCGCATGTCACGTCGACGACCTACAATGTAGCCAACATACAGGACCGAGTAGAATTATCACAGGAACAAAGTGCTTCTTACCGCAACAACTAAATTTCAACAACATTAACCCTCTTGTGGACAGAACGCCCAAATCAACCCGACTCTTACTCATGGCCTGAACACCTAAATACACCCGAATACAGGGGCACATTTAAACTGGTACCACGAAACAGTGTCATCCAATAACGGCAATAATAATATTGAAGTTTCACTGGGAAGCATCAAAAGTTAGAAATGTTAGCAATTTCCGTGACTAAACATTGCCAACCACCATGCGGTTTTGTAGTCGAACACAGCACCACACAATTTCCGGTTCCTCTTTTACGCCACGCAGTAAATATTTTAATGGGGATTTTCAGCCAATGAGACTAAAATTTAACATTTGCTGTGGGCATAACCATGGAAGCACCCAGGAATTATTCCCAAAACATGCGTCCGCAGGCGATTTCTTCGATTAAATGCTAACTTTTGAGCATTGTAAACAAGTATTAATGCGCCGCGCGACGAAGCGGGTGGTGTTTTTAGCTTTGTTGTAATTCTCGATGTTGTCATTATGTAAAACTCCAGTGATTCGGATTTTGATGGGATTTTCTAATCAAGTTTATAACGAATGCTCACATCGAAGGGGAATGTTTTGCTCTATGGTTACGCATTTTAAATATAACACTGACTTAATAGTTCAGACGGGATGACGGCTATTTTGTATAAAATCTTTAAAATACATGCAATCAGAAAAAATGGGCCAAGTGGCCCTGAAGTCCTTTGGACTAATACGTCTATATGTGACCCCTGACCAAATGAGTGATAAGTCGGAAAAATTGTAACATCGTTTTCTTACATTCTTGTAAAGGTTTGGTAGGGTGCTTGACATGGTTTCACAAATTATGACTGCTACAAAAATTGGCAAAGTTATGGAGCATTAAACATGGTAGGGGTCAAAAAGTGAAAATGAAGAAAACGGCTGTTGAAGTTTTACATTATATATGCAAATGGACTGCATGGAAATATTACATGCATGATATTCAAATGTGGCACAGTGTGTATGTTATGTTGCAATGATACACTGGAAGTACAAATGTGCTGCTACAAAAACTTATCAAGTTATGCTAGATTATGTCTTTATGTGTAAAACTAAGAGGACAGATTATTTGAGAGCAAAAGGTAGACTCACTGTTTGACACAGTTTAAAACATACAGGCAACTGTCCAGTTTAACAGGAGTCTATCAAACAATAGCAGGCACTACCACGTGAAATGTCTATGAAAAATTAGACAAAAAGTTACTGAACAGTTTTTGAAAAAAACAGCCCCACAGAACTAATTATAGTTATTGTTAAGATGTTTAACCTAGTTCTAATATCTGACATTGTGCCAACAGATTGGTGTATTGGGATCATTAAGCCTATATAATTATTATATAAACATAACAGCAGACACTGGGACAGTGTGACTGCTGCCTGGCTAAATGGATGCAATGGTGCTATGAAATTAGTTCTTCTGCCAGCTATCCTTTTCACACAAGCCTATAGGTTTAGTACTTGCCAGAACACTACTGAGCTTAAACTACCATGCAGGTGTGAAAAATGTGCTGATGTATTTGAACTTGAGCCACTAATTAACTGTACACCAAGCAGTAGCAGAACAGTTTATAATAATAATAATCCACAAGTTAAGTGGCAGTGATCTTCCTTTTATCATTCATGTGATGTTTATTGTGAGCAGGGCGGACAAATGGTTATCATACGTAGACAGGTACAGAAAGAAACTGATGTTTTCTATAAAAAGAATACGTTTGCCTATCAATGGCATGTATTTCTTATTGTTGCTGTTTCTGCCGGGCAGAAACAGTTTCTGCCCGGCATAAATCAAACAACCCTGTAGGTAATTATTAATCAAATGTTTTTTTGGTGAATCATAGTTACAGATCATTAAGGGTTATGATGGAAGTAAAATGTTGACATGTTTACTGTTCACTTATTGCACCACGTCTTACATTTAGAGCAATAATTATAATAGAAAATAAAATGTTGACACATATTTTTAAATACATGCATTGATGAAAAACCGGGAATTACTTTTCTGTGGCCTAAGAATAACTAATTTCAATTAAACTTTCTGCTTATACAAAACCAACTGCATAAAAATATATATCCATACAAGACACAGACTCCGCATGCGACAGATGTTTTGGGAAGGGGAATAGTGTTCTGTTTCTGGTACAGCAGTGTGTTGACCCAAGCCTCTGCCAGTGACCAATTACAGATTAGTCACACTTTCACCAGCCAGCCACAGTGAGGTATGACAGATGTTGTGGGAAAGGGATTAGTGGTACAAAAGGACTGGAAGCCTGCTAGATCTGCTGCTACAGTAGACCATTTAGTTAGCAAATTTAGCATTCCAGGGGACATTTGGAGCCCTCAGAATGATTCAATCAAATACAGATTTCTCGTGCATAGTACCCTAAGATGTCTATGCAAAATAAAAAAAAGGACTAAAAATGAAATTATTTCAGTTTTATTTACCACAGACATTTAATAAGTTTTCCATTCTGTAGCATAGTAATTTATGAACATTTCATATGCAGCATGTATTCGCTAATTATTAATTAATTGTTGAGAATTATTTCAGTATTTTATTTTTATCAAACTTTAGCAATTCATATTTGGGTAATAAATTGACATATATGTCACATATTTGGCTAGTTATACCAGAATTAGTTCTTCAGATGTAGTGAAAATGTTATTTGAATTGGATCAAAAATTATATTATTTATTTATTTGTATTTATGCAACCCGTGTATATCACGATTCGTTCAGAGCACAATCTCTAGATTTAATGGGATTCAATAATTCATATTTGCATTAATCTGGCCTTGAGAGGGTTAATAACATTTGGGCAGTCAGTTGTCAGTGGACAGCTTTGTATACTTGGTATATCGAGTGTTCTTGTGTTTTCCAGCACTCTGCAACATTCTATTGACCAACTAGTTTGTATATAACGTGGTTAAGTATATAATTTATTGTGCTTAGAATGCTATGCTCTTTTGAGGTCTCATTCAACTACCCGGTAGTCACCATTTTTCAGAATATTATCGCCAAGCCGACCTTTCTATGCTGACACTAAGGGTGGCCACTGCCAGGATGCTTGTCATCCTCAGTGGTTCTTTTACATCCCAAACTGAGATGCGACCGACATTAACGTGTTCACAAGGGATACACAGTCCCTAATGTTGAGAGGTTTTTACACCAATATACCATGCCTGGTGCAGGTATTGAACTGGCATGCCAGGCGGGTGATGCCAGGCGGGTGTGCCAACTGGATGTGTGGATGAAGGAAGTAGTAAGAAGGTACAGGGTGCAAGCAGGAGCAGCAGAAAAGAGGGGTTGGAAGGCATTATTAGGGACAAATATTTTTGACATATTTGCTATCACAAAAAAATTAATTTATGCAAATCAACAAGTTGCATAAGATTTTATGCAATTGGCAGAGAAAGTCTTCCCCCAGGCACTGGCGTGCGTGCTTGAGTCAAAACAGCTTCTGGATTATCTCACCAGATCAGATTACTCTGTAAGATAATCCAGCAATCACAGCACCGGATTAGTAGATGTCTTATCACTCCGGTCAAGCAATTACCCAGTGGTAGACATGTTTTACATTCACTGATAATTTGAAATCCGCCCTCCTCCCCACCTTTCTTCCTTTCATTGAATGTGTAGGTAATAAATACCAGTGTACATCATTGGTAGAAAAGGAAGTTGGAAAATGTCGCAACGCTTTCTCCACATTTCTTTGCAATATAGATGAACACGGGGGTTTATCCTCTACTAGTTTGTGTTCATGGGGTTTTGTTGCGATGACAGGCTTCCTCTTTTTCCATCGATAATTGGAATTAGGTTTATATAAGTTAGGCGAATTACCCCCACCTTGCTAAGTTGAAGTTGTGTTTTTAGTGGGGAATGTATGTATTCTTGACATCTTATGTTTATACATGTAGTGGTTTTTACTCCATTACAAGGTAGAGACGAATCATGTATATTGTTATTGTCAAGATTGTAGGAATGTGGGATCTGAGAAACCGGAAGGGTGACATTGTACAAGGGTTCAGTGTCATATCAGGTTTGGATTTTAGAGCTCACATTCCTATTAATGTCATTCCCAAATTTGCTGCACGACAAGCAGTCCAACTTCAATAAATAAACGTCATTCATTTGGCCAATTTCGATTCTCTGCTACATTGGACTTATGTTGTTTATTGCATGTTTTTACTTTTGAGTACATGTCTACTTCATTGTGGGATGGCCCACACACGTAGGTTAGATAGCCAGAAACTTACCTCTGTTGTCTGAAGATTTTCTGTCACCAAAGTTCTTCTGCTGAAACATGCCATAAATTATCCTACTGAAATCATATAACGGGAAACATATTCTTTGAATGTGGCAATGTTCCGGTTTCTTGGGTTATTCCAATATTTGTTGACATTACCTCTAAAGAACTTACTATTTTTTTCACTGAATATTTTGTTATGTGACAAGTCTACCCTATATTAACATGCTATCAGAACAATTAGCAAGAATATTCAATGCTGTCAGAATATTTGAAAAAAATAGTAATTTTTTTTGTCAACAGATAGTGAAACGTAATATCATATTGTTAGATAGCTAAGGAGAACAAAATCTTAGTGAAAAATCTTGGGAAAATATAGATAACTACAGATATAGTAATCACACTTGTAATCTTAGGGATCATTTCTGAACGTTGATGTCCGACACCAGATGAAATTACTTTCATTAGGGGGGCTTTAGAGGAAGCTTCATCTGGCATTGGACATCAATATTTTACGCTGCGGACCGATACTGTTTAATATGTTGATATCATGATATCAGTGTTTATAAACTTTTGTCTGAGGGGGTGGGGATGGGAACTGAGGCTAGACAAAAGTCATTTTGATGATATCGCACATTGATGTTCTGAGATGATCCCTTACTCATACATTTAACAGTAATCATGTGATTACAGTTGCGATGAAATCATGTGATCTGTGCCGGGGGGACTTACTCGACCCATGTCACGTCCTTTGTCCATGTGTCTGTCGTAGCGGTGGTCCTCCCGGTCCCTGTTGTACCACTTCGTGTCGGACGAGTAGTCGCGCTCGTAGTGACCGCGATGGTCCCCGTGACTGATCTGAATGCGTCCACTGCCAATACGGCGATCGCGACGATCTCGTCTGTCCACAATGCAACAGTCTCATCAAAACTACACCTCCAATTATTGTTAAGGTTAAGATGAGTGATGAACCAATGTTGCAACATTATATTTTAAGTAAAAATGAATGTTGCATACCACAGGTGTGAAGAGAATGATATTAACAAGTTGAGGAATCACTGATAGCATCGATCAGTCTTGTCTCACCATAGTAGTAGTCACCATACTGATGCATATCATTTATAGTTCTTCAAACTTTAATAATAAAATATCAGCCCAACCTTTTTTATTTAAGGTTTTGAGCTGTGGTTATCGTGTCAGTTGATTTCTTTACTTTTTTCTTCATAGAACATTAGTAGGTGTTGGTATGAACATATCTACTAAAAAAGAAAACATGACACTAATGCCATATGTCACCAGTCCTTCCTTTAAAAACTATTACTTTGTGTATCTCAATGGAATTTCCCTTCAAATTCTTGGAAACTATAACGTTTCCACAAAAATGATGGCATCAGTTTTATGCCAGCGCAGATGTCCGTGAGTGTAAATTCACTCGCTGGGAACGCATATCTATAGTCTGGTTTTTCTGATACCAGTATCTTGTTTTATGAAGATTACGTAATTGTATCGTGATGTTAAATAACCAATGCTGGCGGTAGTCTTTTTGTTTAGCAACCGAATGCCATTCCACGCTCGAAAACGCCGCCATTTGTTAGTAACCCGGGTTTGACCTGTGACCAATAAGATGCCACCAAAACACAGACTAGCACGTGGACAAACCCATATGAATGTCAACAATATATTTGTGCTTACAAACATGGAAATTTTTTTTCAGGGTACTTCACAAAATGAAATAAAATGCCATCTTGAAGTGATTTTTGACATATTTTTAAATTGTTTTTAAAAGCATGGAAATGTCACTAAACAACCTAGAAACTTAATTCTTTTTGGACTAGAGTATTGCTTGATGTCTTAGGCAGAGTCTGAGAAAATGTTTCTAGTCCATCTTCAAAACCTTTATTAGAAATTATTAATTCAAAACAAGCATGTCTTTGCCACCAGAGCCACCTTAAAATAATAGCTACTCCTGACAAACTAAAGATCAAATATTCAAAGTACATCTACTCATCCTGTCATTTGTAAAAGTTACACGACCTCTTGCGTTGCTAAGTGGAGGCCAATTTAAGCCCCTGCATACATAAAAATCGTAACAAATTCCAAGTAAATGCTGAACAAGAATCTCTAAATGTTTATATCCTCTGTTTTTCATAATTAATTCACAATCGATTACTACAAAAATGCAGCAAAGAAGCCAAGAAAATGCACACACCCTTCTCCGCCCCTTTCGCGATCACTTTCTCCCGGTGTTGGGGGCTGCACGGATGTTGTCACATGACAACCCGTACCAAAGCTGCGTCGCTGTGGACTCAAGACAATGCCTAATCCGTCCTCTTCTTCCTCCTGTACTCGCAGTTTAGCATCTGTGGAAAAACACAAACTTGTTCAACTGCAGCCCTTTATGCAGGATCACATTTTTACCAGTCCAAAAAGGTCTACAGGCACATACAATACAAGCAAAAAATGGACAACTGTCAAACACGTCCCAAAAACGCTTTTTTGAACGATTGCTAGTACCATGACGGTTCGTCGGATCCCAACAACCTTGATATCGTTTGAAAGTTTACGCTTTCCGCTATCCAAACATATAAATGGTTTCCTGATAATCATTCCTAAAATTTATAAAAATGGACCTACAACTGTGCCCTTTCCAGTGTTTTAGACACTGCAAACGATGTTGGTTCGTTGACAGTAAACTTGACACAGTTCACCAATCTACCGATTGAGGCACCACTATCTGATTCCATGGTATAAACTCCACCCACTTTCAAACGGCTGTTAAAATGACGTACTCGAAGTAGGCATGGCGTCACAATCACGTATATCAACCAACCAACCAATGCAACAAACTTTGACTCGTTGGTTGGCGTACGTTATTGTCACGTCACGCTGACGGTTTCGTTGCGATCAAGGCACATCAGTTTTGCCGTGGTTTAAAAGTGGGTGGAGCTTATAACATTTAAAAGTGGGTGGAGCTTATAACATGAAATCAAGAAATGGTGAAGTGCACATTTCTGAACCTATACAAATTAAGAAAACAGCGCAGCAATCAGAAGATTAGTGTACCGTGTACCCGCCACCAACATCATTTGGAACCGTACAGAACACCGAGACCAGCATGATTGTAGGTCCGTTTATACATGTTCTATGAACGGTTACTGGAAAATCTACATGATGCTAGAATAACAAAAAGTGCATCTTTTGAAATGATACCAAGATCGTCGAGATAGGACGAGCCGTGAGATAGCTAGCGACCGTAGAATTTCATGTTTTGGACGTTTTACGAGTTGTTCATTTTTCGCTCGCTTATCTTTTTTTTATATAATATATATATATATATATAATAAAACAATATGGTTTTCTGTCTGTCTGTCTATGGACCAAAAATGTTTGTATGTGATCTAGCAAGCCCATTATGGTGGTTTGTAGATTTATATTTCTTTTTTTTAATTCGCCTGGGGGTGGTGATCTTGGGTTTCACAATTTTAAAATGGCACTTATCTCCGTCAGTTTTGCATATTGAAAATGTTGGATGATTGCAAGATTAAGCAATCTCGTAATCACATGTAATGTGAAAGTTGTCACAAAATGGATGGAACTGGTAAGAGGTTAAGGAGGATAGGTAATTATTAAGGCCAAACATCCCACGTGAAATGGTGTTTTTTGACCAAAAATACTGAAAATGAGTTTTTGCCAGATTATGATACCTTTGTATGCATACATTGCATACTATCAATCAAGTTCTCTTCTACGGCAATTACATACCTCTAAGTGAGTTTTTTCATGGATCAAGCATGTCGACCATACTGAACCAAATGCAAAAAATAAAAAAAAAACTATCTATCTGCCATGTCTAATAAGATAAGTTTTCAGACGATGACGAAATTAAACTATATTTCCTGCTAATTTAATTAATGCTGACGGGAAGTGAAATCTACATGGTTGGTGCGGTAACTGAGAAAGCTACAGAGTTTATGCTGGGTTCTCAAAGCTACATAGTTTATGCTGGGTTCTCAAAGCTAGAGTTTATGCTGGTTTCTCAAAGCTACAGAGTTTATGCTGGGTTCTCAAAGCTACAGAGTTTATGCTGGGTTCTCAAAGCTACATAGTTTATGCTGGGTTCTCAAAGCTACAGAGTTTATGCTGGGTTCTCAAAGCTACAGAGTTTATGCTGGGTTCTCAAAGCTACATAGTTTATGCTGGGTTCTCACCGGTTGGCCAGCGCTTGTACTCAGCATCAGAGACTCTTCGTCTGTCACGTTCACCCACAAAAGACATTGGCGAGTTGCCTCGGGACGAATCAAAGAACCACCGTTCTGGCTCCCAGATACCATCAGGACTGCAACAGATGTGTAATTATAATACACAATGCTCTTACTATATGTCTCAAAGAAAAGTTCTATTCCATTTTTGTACACTTGCTGTTTTTAACTTTATTATTAATAACTTTCACCCACCCATGAGCCTAGGCCTCAAAATAATGCTGCTTTTTTATTTGCCTTTGGAGGTATCAATGGTAACCTGCATTAAACAGTTTTCACCGGCCATAGTGCCACAGTGGCTGGCATGAAGTTAAATGTTGGCAAGTACTTTTTAAATAATTGAATGAACTATATTGCATAATAAAGGGTTTAGAAAGCACTCTCAAAAATTATTAGCAAGCTTACAACTGGAATGTTTACAAATACATTTTCATCTCATGAGCAATAATACAAAATTTGCTATACATTAATTTCAAACGCTGCATGTTTGCCATTTTGACATTCGGTTTGCCAAAACGGTCAGGTTACTAGCTCGACTACGTTAACTCAACTCATCCATCAGCGGCCACGTGAACAAAGTAACTTCACTTACCCATCATGCTCTTTTGCAAGATAACTGGGTCTCTGCTTTGCAGCTGGGCTGTCACGGATCAACATCAGTTGTACCTGCACACAAGATAGCAACACATAAGCTGCAAGGGAAGCATTGCTGATTGTCTAACACTTACATTTTCACAAACCTGACAGTAATAACAATCAGGAGTACTGGGTACACAGGATGTGTTAGAGGAGGTATGAAAGAAATAATAAATAACTACATGACTTGCATTACACATTTTGGTTGTTTGCATAAATATCCACCACTATCTTTAGCCAGGTAGGTACTCATTCGTACAGCTGGAGCAACGTGGTGTGAAAGAACCTGGCATGCTCCCCCGGAGATTTGTTTAAAACTAGCTTTAAAATGGTGCATTCCGAGGTATGTTTTAACCTTTACTCTCGAATGTAGAGGGGAAGATATAAAACTACAAGACACTACTTGTAAATGTAGTAATCATCATTGATAAAAGTCAGTAATCATGATTATTTCATCATGTTAAGGTGTGGTTTCCATTTTACCACTTGTACTCAGTAGAGGTGTGGTTTCCATTTGACCACTGGTACTTGGTTGTGGTGATGTTTTTCTTGCCCTAACCCTAGGCCTTGTTACCTGACAGAGTCAGTAAAAAAGTAAAAGGTAAGTTCTTATAAAGCGCAGGACTGCTCAAAGTGCTTTACACTTTACTCCCTGGCAGACCTGTTCAGCCGAACACCATCTCGACTTCACTGGGAAGCATCCAGGGGTATCATCTGAAGATTCTTTCATCATCACCTTTAAATGATTATAATATCATAATATTATGGTAAGTTGGTGGTTTATGGTCCAAAAATTATATCTTATTTCCTGCTGGCAATTAATTAATCATTTCTGGAATGCCAAAAAGTATGTTTCTATTAATCGCAAGAACGCTTCTCAAATTGTGTCCTTTTTATAAAACAGTTGTTTAGTATATCCCAAGTTATTGATAACCCGTTAGTATACATGGTTTTGGGCAGTAGGCGTTTTTTATGAGATGCGGTGGTTTATAACTAAATACTTCACTCAAATCAACTTTCCCAAACGTTTATTTGCACAACTTTGTCGGAATGTGTATTATATATTTAGCACAAAGATATCTTACGAATCACATTCCTTATTTTGCAAAAAAACCCGGCATAGAACATTAGTTGAATAGACTTGTGAATAAGAATTTAAGAATATTGCGTCTTACGCCCATTTGAGGCGTAAATAGCGCCTGGTTTGTATCAACATACGCTGCTATAGCTCTCATTTTATGTGCACTGTGCGGTAACAGACTAGCGCAAACCGGGTCGCTATTTGAGCTTCAATAGGGTCCGGATTCGATAAAATTGCCAACTAGTGAATAGGATGCACGGTTTTTATTTGTGCTTCAAAACAGTCTGGATTCGACATAAGTGCCGACTAGTGACGTAATGCCATCAGCCTGCATGGTTTTCACTCCCACCACCATCATAAACCAAAATGCAAGTTACCGTTTGGGCGCCATTTTACATGAATGTCTAGATTTCTAGTATGTCAAAACTCCGCGAGGTGTCACCATTGGAGACACCGGGGATACCGCAGGAATATTCCGTGATTGGACAACTGACAAGTGATATCTTTCACGTTGTCCAATGGAGTTAAATCCTAACTGCTCTGAGTGACGTTATCGTTAAAGTAAATAAAAATAAGGCATTAGCTAAAATCCTTTTTCCATGTGTACACAAAGTTTAACATTGTATATAACATTTGACAACATTAAACAAATACAGAAAAATACATTTGTACCATAAATTCGATTTTAAGCCCGTCTGTGAAGCGATTCCTGCGAAAAATAAAATTTTAATGAGCTAGGCGATCACGTGGTATCGTGATGTCATTTATGACACACTCGCATCAGGCCGACCCTTTCCATGCATTCAGAGCATGTTTACAAGGATAGCTTTTGGGTCGAAACGAGCGTCAGAACGAGTTATTGTGCAATATTCCGACGTAATACAAAGACTAGTCATCATAGAGGAACAAACATTTATCTTACGGTTCCACATGAATCGAATTTTATTCAAAACAACGAATGCGAATGGGCCTACAAGTCGACTAGGTTTCGCCGAGCTTGGGCTCGTTTTCCGAATAATTATATCGAATGCAACCAACGGGAGATAATCTACACCAATAAACATACATAGCAAACATATATTGTATCCAGCTACATAAAGTAACGTGTATAATCTCATAATAGCACTAGAATATCGATATATGAAGGAGTTGTACAATTTATCATAACAACTTAAATCAGTCAGAAAATTTCCGTTGGTCCCGCTAGCTCAGTGGGTAGGCGCGTTGGTTACTAATCATTTATTTTACAATTGGGCAACACCAGTTCAATCCTGACAGGATGCAAACTTTTGATTTTCTTTACACTTTTTTTGTTTATGTTTTCACAAAGTAATATAAACAAAATAATTATTCGGAAAACGAGCCCAAGCTCAGCGAAACCTAGTCGACTTATAGGCCCATTCGCATTCGTTGTTTTGAATAAAATTCGGTTCATGTGGAACCGTAAGATAAATGTTTGTTCCTCTATGATGACTAGTGTTTGTATTATGTCGGAATATTGCACAATAACTCGTTCTGACGCTCGTTTCGACCCAAAAGCTATACTTGTAAACATGCTCTGAATGCATGGAAAGGGTCGGCCTGATGCGAGTTTGAGTCATAAGTGACGTCACATCTCGGCATCCCGAAAAGCGCGCCAAAAATATGCATATTCGAAAATGTCCGGATGCACACCATAAAATGTGGAATTTCTAATTCATTGAATTTTTTGCTTGGTGGACGTGGAAATAGATAGCAGGATGTAATATAACATGAATTCGAGCAATATATGTTTTTATTCCCTTTAAGACGACTAAACGATGTTGCTACAAATCTGCGATTTTGCAGGAATATAATTTACTTTGTGGTGTCATTTCGCGCCGCTTGCTGGCGCTAAATATATCGCGAAAGAACAAAAAATGGGCATACGAAATAGCTACGAGGCGACAATTTCTGCAAATTTTGGGCAAGGCGGTATAGAAAAATGGTGAGGCGGCCCGCCTCGCTTGTCATATACCAGGGGAAACACAGATAGAGAAAAAGGACTGATGGGTCCACAGGGTGCACGGTGGATTTAATTGACAGGTAGTCCGTCGGACTAGCCGACTCAGAAACAACTAGTCCTCATATTGTTTTACTAGTCCTTAAAAATCAATCATACTGTGGTATCATATATTATGTGTGACAGTTATAGCACATAGTAAAAGTGGCTTTATTTCATAAAGAAAACAAGCCGTTTCCCATTTCAATTAAATGTTCAACTAAATGTGTCATTAATAGAAACAAATACATGTGATTTCGTAGACCCAATTGCAAAGTTATCAGAAGAAATGACTAGTTTAATCAGGGGCAGCAAACAGGAGTCGTGGACAAGGCGATTCCCGCAGAATTTGAAGCCTGACGGCGACAAAGGACCGACATTGTCGGACTAAGTTGCATCATTTGCCCTATACTTTTCATTAGCATTTTCTTTCCCGAAGCTGACTAAACAATCAGTAACATTGCTGGCGTTTGGTAACTTGCTAAAATAATCACCCAATGCAGGAATAACGCAACTACCATCACGACGGGATAGCACGTAACGATGTCAGTAACCCGCGCATGTACGTTTGTCCATCACTCATGGTCGCTAGGTGGCACTACCTATCCTACTCTAACCGGATGTAAACAGCCGCCATTTACATTCACTGCGTTCAGCAAGTTTCCGATCTGACGGTCGTACGGAATATTTAGCTGCTTGTGATAAAATGCTACCTTACTGTCTGATTTTGTTTTATTCCATCACAACACCCAACTAGCGTATACATAGCCTAAATTAATTTACATAATAACAGCTAGTCCGATGGGACTGCTCAACTAAACATGGACTAGTCCGATCACTGAAACTACTCGTCCGGGACGATCGGACCGGCCTTATTTCGCAGCCTGGGTCCATTTATCATGAGGTCCAAATTCACTAGCTCTTTTTATTATACTCTTATCAGGCAATCTCATGTGTTTGATAATAGAATATTGAATCCAATTGAAAACTTCTTCTTATGTTCAGCTCAGAACTCTGTATCAGCTACATGTATGTGGCTAGATTTTTGTCTGAAACATATGAGTCTGAACAGATTACTTTAAACTTGGAATAAAAAACCTATGTGAACATATTTCTTAGAATACCTTGCTGTACTGTAACTGCGGGCGGTGTTCAGGTGACTGACGGCTTGTTTCAGTGTCTTCCTCATCCCCAGCTTCTTTGCTTACATCCATCTCTGTCACATCCATGCTCTCTTTTTCCACTTCCACTACTTTCCCAACTTTCCCATCATCTACTTTCTTTTTCTCCACTTTGCTCGGACTCGTCTTGGCTACCTTGCCCAGTTTCTCCACTTCAGGAGCTTTTGCCTTCTTACTACTGACTTCCTCTTTGTCTTTCACAGACTCATCCACTTTCACTGTTTCCATTGCAAGATCTGAAAAAAATCAAACAAAATATGTGTACATTTATACTGGTATGCAAAGTCTGTCATGTCGTCTGGGTGTTTTTTAACACACAAAGTAGGGGGGCATTGCCCACAGTCAGGCCAACTTATCCCAACCCCCAAACCTGCCTTATCAGCCCATAACACTGTTCAAATTTGTGACGAGTGTATTTTAAAAACTTACAATAGGCAGCACTGTTCATAAAGAACATGATCCTGATTCCCAAAAGAGCATTTTCAATGGTAAAAAGGTACTGTCTTTAAAATGGCAACGTATTGAGAGAAAGATCCTGACTTTGTTCTCATAAAAAGCAACTTGATGGGATCAGAGTCAATGTGGGAATGGGTCAACTGCATCATACAATGGCAATCTCCTAGCGACACTTTTCTTTAAAAAGAAAACAAAATTTTAGAGAGAAGTCATAAAACGGCATACAGAATTTGTTAAAAATTAATTCATATCATTTCCATTAGAAACAGGATAACATTTTCCATATAAAAGGGCATTTCCTATGGAAACAGAGCAACATTCTCAGTAAAAGGGCAAATGTTGGCGACTAGGTCCTATAAGGGCTTATAACAAGACATAAATATAGGAGCAAAATTTATATAAAAAATTACAAATTATTTTATACATTTTTGGGGCAGTCAAAAAAAAAAATATCCACTTTGATAACAAAGGATACGTGTTTGAAGGTAAAATGGACAACTGCTTCATAAAAGGCATCAGGTTAATGGTACTATTAACACTATTAAGCATGTATAATTATTTTAAAAGATTGTTTACTCTACAGTAACATGTTATGTAACTATATAATCAATATACTGTACATAGGAATGCACGTTTTAATGATGTATCCTGAATAAGTAATTAATATTTTTTGTTTCAGCATGTAAATTGCTGCCGGATTCAGTTAAGACTTATAATTGATAAGGTGACATTATAAAAGGATTCAGACAGGTAACTGTAAAAGAACTGGAGCTGCACAGATTGGCCAAAAGCTATAGAGACCAATACCCATCAGCGATAGAAATAAGCCAGAATATTTACTCGTCCGCCGGACAAGTAAGTTTTGAAATCTACTTATCTGCCAAAATATTTACTTGTCCGAGTGGTTGTCAAGGGGAATTGAAGCTTTGAAAAAAACGTAGTCTTATTTTTATGACAACAACACAATGTTCCTGCTGTTTCGTTGCACATACATCTGAGTCACTTGTGATCAAAGACGCAATTTGATTTAGTCTGCAAATTTATAAATTGCAAAATTATTATTATTTTCCGGTCCATTAGTATTCATCACAAATATTAAAAGTAAACACGTTACATGATATACAACAACAGTTTAGTGATGCTGATATGAATGCTTTTATTAATAACACATAATTATTACGATGATAGGAATGATACAATTGTTTTCTTTGCTATTTGTTTTATACTATTGCAAAAACTGTTTATGTTTAATATGGTGTATATATATATAAACATATAATACTGCTATAATTTTGGCATCAGTTTATCATTGACAATGCCACTCAACCAGGAACATGACCAATACAAAGCCAGGAAATGTTGTCACAAAAATCATAAGAAACTATCTGATATTTTTTTCAACCTCTATGAACTTCAATATTAACAAAGTTCTGTATTTTACAAACGAAGATAATATTCAATTGATCATCACTGACATCAGCAAAAAAACACATATTTTTCCTAAATGTTATATTACCATTTCAATGATGATAAAACAGTTTTAACGGCGCCCGAATTACATTTAATACCAGGCGGAATATAAGTTATAGATTGAGTTACGTCGTAACGTTGCTGCCGCGCGCAGACCGCCGCAGTTGGTGGAAGCTGACATGTCAACGGCGGTTGGCACCCCGTCCCCGCGTCTTGCGTCTAATTCGGTTTCGAAAACTCGCAATTTATGGTTAAAATAAATGTTACATAGATACAACAATACTTCTGAAATGTCATTAATATTCCGTTTATTAACCAGCACCATAGATTTAGCAGAAAGCCAGTTACAAATTTTGAAAATTGTCACCGATCTGGATTGGCTAACGAGTAACGTTCGATGACTGTCTTGGAAGACTGCCGAGTCCGCGTGGGTTAGGCGTAATAATGGTTAAAACTACAGTATATAATTATTCAAATAACAGGTAGCGATATAAAGTCTACTATTTCCAAAGTTCATCAAATATGATCCGTGAGTGGAAGCATCTTTTACGTTGACCAAACTGAACGATTTACGATTGGGTGAAATACAGCCTCGAACAACGATGGCTGATGCGGAGTCTGACCTACGCGTATGACAGAGCTAGGTCGGTGCGCTCAGCGGATGACCCTGTTAACGCAGGCATTAAACTCGGTCGACGTACACTGGCAGCGAAATGACAAGACGCTGACACACTAACAACATTGGAACCCGCGCGATTGCTAGCGAACTTCATTTACGTTTGAATTTCCTCAAATAAAAAGTTTGCAATGTTGCACACGTCACTACTTACTGTAAATTTTCACCTGTCCACCGGACAACCATGTAGAGTCATTTTACTTGTCCGGGCCAAAAATCACTTGTCCCGGACAAACGGACAAATGCTATTTCGAACGCTGCCCATCAAATGTCTGATGGAATAAATAACTCTAACCCCGCCCTGTTAAAGACACACTGAAACAGATCTGTCTAAAAAGACCACCATCAAAAGCAACAGCCCTGTCACAATCAGTGGCCTAAGAGGGGTGTGATGCTGGTTGGCCTGAAGGTAGGTTTATTTAATGCTTATGCTGGTAATACAGCAATAGACTAGGTGGTATTAAGTAAGCCTATAGTGCAGGTCTAGTCTCTTCTCTCGTTTATTCACTGCCATAATTAATGACGATTTCGTTGTTGTTGCAGTGGTATGTGCACACTGAGTGCACAGTGGTGGTTAGAAATATTAATTAAAATTAATAATGTTAATACAATCATGTGCAAGTGGAGGTTAAAAACAAGGGTCACACTTTTAATATCTTAAATGTTGCCTGTGGCATTGCCAACAAGGCACTGCTTGAAAGCTTCTAGACAGGAAGTTTTTACTGTTTTGACATATACTAGACAGCTGTTCCATGGTAGTGTTGTGGCTCTGAAGAGTGGTTTCATGCATAAGTGATTTCATGCACAGCCACAAGTACAGTGACAAAAACCATCACAGACAGCACTCTTAGTTGATGTCACTGATCTTGACGTTTGCCAAACAATCTTCGGCACTTATGTCGAATCCGGACCCACCTTGATTTCACCATTATAACTTGAATTTTTCCTAACTTTGATACCTCTGTGCAGTAATCCCATCATTCAACATTATCCTAGGCATATTTACGTTTAAGAATATTGTGCCTTAGTGTACTTTTGAGGCGTAAATAGTGACCTGGTTTGTATCAACATACATTGCTATATCGCTCATTTTACGCGTGTGATGCGGTAACGCACGACCGTTGCTGCGCAGACTAGCGCAAACATGGTCACTATTTGTGCTTCAAAAGTGCGCTGAGACAATATTTTTTTATATAAATATGCCTGGGTTGATGTTGAATGAAAGAACTAACACACTGAGCCTCTGAGGTATCAAAGTTAGGCAAAATCGAAGTTATAACTGCGAAATCAAGGTGGGTCCGGATTCGACACAAGTGCCCAATCTTCATTTGAAACATTAGTAAACAAATCAAACAACACATGTCACAACACAAGACACAACGGAGTAAGATTCCGGAGATAATCATTTGTAAATGGCTATGGCCTATGCCTGGGAGGTGGCTTCACCTGCTATTTTTTATTCTACATTACCGAACAATTAAACATACAGTTAATAGCACATGTCAGCATAACCACTGACAATACAAACACGCTATACTGAAGTTACAAATGAAACCCAAATCTGGTTGAATCATAGCAAAAGAATTGTGACACTGACAGCGATCACAACAGACCAAACACTACCACTATATAATATATTTACCTAGTCGGGCTGTTTCAGATATCTTGGTCTTGATGATTGCACACAAACAAAGATATGGTTAAATTTTAAATACTCTGACACCAAACACTATAATTACAATAACGACACAGTATATCTAAGATAGCTACTAAAATAGACAACTACTCTGACAGAATTCCAAAGCAAAACGACACGAATTTTCAAGTACTGCGAAAAATAGAAAATGTCGCCCAACACACAAGACCCGGATGTGAGCATGCGCCCTTACTCGCTGAAGGATAGCCCCTTGGTGCAAGTCAGTGGTGCAGGTCCACTACAGCACGCCGAACCGGGAGGACAACAATCTGTGACGCGCATGTAGGCCACACCAATTTGACCATTAAGGCGAAACCAATTTGTAAATACGTAATGAAACAGTACTGCTTTTTTGCTCCCCTCATCCTCGCAAGCCGGGGTGGTGACTACGTACACTACCAACTGTATGGAAGTTAGCTGAACCAAATCATAATTGTCTTCGGCCTTACCACACGTAAAAACAGTACAGACACCCGTCCGACTCGCGCTTTATATAGTTTCAAGCCCCCATATGAGTAATAAAATAATGAGTTCCAGGAATCCCAATATAATTACTCATTCGACATTTCTCGCAAGCCGGTAAGTGGCATTGTGTATTCAAATGTCGTCACTTCTAGGCCAAAGGTCAAGTGGCGCCCCTGGTGGATAGGTGGTGAACTAAACAGCTAGGTCACAATAGGTCAAGTGATGTTATTAAAATAGGTCAGTGTGCAAACGCATGATGTCTTGTTATGTCGGATAGGTGGCGGACCTTTTTCGGATACAGCGCCCCCTAGCATGTAAATTTAAAACTAAAAATAGGTGAAATTCTTTGAAAACCCAAATTTTATAAACCAAAACCTTTCTAGGCCTTAAAAGCTAGACCCCAAAACCCTACTTGTATCGTGAGACAGTAGGAGTCTTACTAAAGCCGCGGAAGAATGCACTAGGTGCCCTCTATTTTTTTCAGCAAACTTGTTACATTCACGAGAGAAGACATGCGTTGTGATGCTAAATATAGCAATCTTGCAACAATGTATTAAAGTCTGACATAACTCTGTGCCGACGTAGCAACTTTTTGAATCGTAGATATTTTTCTATCACGTGCTTCGATACGGTTTTGATTGGTTCATGTAAAATGGCGGGAAATTGGTTAAATGGCGGGAAATCGTTGAAAAAAACGGGAATTTTGTAAAAAATGGCGGGAAATTTCTGCCGACGTAAGAATTTTTTATTGGTAATTATTTTTATACCACGCGCTTAGAAATAGTTTTTATTGGTGAATGTGTGTGACGTCGTGGATTTGTTAATTTTTCATTGACTTACACAATTCGCGTGACTTTGACAAAAAGTCTATATAAGTTGCCTGCGTCTTTATATCTCACATTTATGCAAGATATTCAATTGTGCGATCATGACTAGCGATAACGTCCGACGAGGCTGGACTTATGCCAATACGGCCAGAAGGCCGCAACACATTCAGCATCCTGTGTTCGGGTTGACCCCCATTCCGTATGGAGTGGCCTAGCTTACTTAGAAGCTCCCGCGTCGTTCGACGCATGAGGCAGTCAACACTCTCCAATTGGATCGGTCAGCAATCAGCATTTTGACGTCTCTCGAGCTCCTGTTCACTCGCTGAAGGTCTTGCTGGATGGTCTGTTGCCAGTTCATTTTGGGCCTCCTCTCCTCCGTCTTCCTTCTGGGGTCCACCATAACACCTGGTTGGCGAATCTTGTGGGGGAAGCCGTGAAACATGACCCAGCCAATTCATGCGCCGCTTGTAGATCGTACTGGACACTGGAGTTTGCTTCGACCGTTCTCTGACTTCCTCGTTAGTAATGAAGTCGCTCCATTTGATGCCCAAGATCTCCTAATGCATCTTGAGTCGAAGGCGTCAAGCTTCTTCTCCTGGCTTGATTTTAGATGCCAAGCTTCGCAGCTATAGAGTAAGGTCGGCAAGACGTTGGAATTGTAGAAGCGCAGCTTGGTCTTGAGTGTGAACTTCATGCTTGTCCAGATCGTGTTTAGCTGGTTGAAGGCTGCAGGGGCTTTACCCATCCTCATGGTCCATTGCACCCTGGTTGTTAATGGAACTTTCCAGGTAGGTAAAGTCTTCAACAATTTCGACTTTGTTCTTTATGACCAATGAGGACGACAGAAGGTGTCTGGTGGTGGTCACCCGACAGCATATTCTTGGTTTTCTTGCTGCTGATTGACAGACCTAGTCTTCCTGCGGCTTCTCCAATGGCACCCACTATATCATGAAGACCTTGGGTACTGTTGGACAACGCTGCAATATCATCAGCGAAGTCAAGATCACACAGTTTAGTTCATTTAGAAACACCGTTATATAATTCCCATATTCAAATGTTTGTGGCGAATAAATAATTACTACACAAATTAAAATTGAACCGCCGTCGCCCGATTGCAAAATAACTGCCAAGGAAGCAACGCGTTTATCAACTGAGCTAGCAGGACCGACAGAAATTCGTTGACTGATTTGTTATGATAAATTGTACAACTCCGCCTTCATACATCGATATTCTAGTGATATTATGAGATTATACACGTTATTTTCTGTAGCTAGATACAATATATGTTTGCTATGTAAGTTTATTGGTGTAGATTATCTCCCGTTGGTTGCAACCGATATAATTATTCTAAAAACGAGCCCAAGCTCGGCGAAACCTAGTCGACTTGTAGGCCCATTCGCATTAATTGTTTTGAATAAAATTGGATTCATGTGGAACCGTAAGATAACTGCTTGTTCCTCTATGATGACTAGTGTTTGTATTACTTCGGAATATTGCACAATAACTAATTTTGACGCTCGTTTCGACCCGAAAGTTATTCTTGTAAACATGCTCTGAATGCATGGAAAGGGTCGGCCTGATGCGAGTATGGGTCATATGTGACGTCATATCTCGGCATCCCGAAAAGCGCGCCAAAAATATGCATATTCGAAAATGTCCGGCTGCACGGCATAAAATGTGGAATTTCTAATTCATTGAATTTTTTTAATTTTTGTGCTTGGTGGACATGGAAATAGATAGCAGGATGTAATATAATATGAATTCAAACAATATATGTTTTTATTCCCTTTAAGTGCATAACTCTAAAAAGTTCCCTTTCGTTTTCCTTCAATACCTAATAGTGATGAAATACCCGGTGACAGACATTGTGTAAAGACATATAGTGCTCGGCTGCAGTACTTGACACCAACGTTCATTTCCGGGTCGCGTACAACGCCATGTTGCCAAAGTTTAACAACGTGCCATACAATTATTTGTTTTGGTAATATTTCTTTGCAGTGTACACCAGTAATAAGCAGAAATGGGCATACTTGAAAGAATATCGGAAATAGAAGCTGAGGTAACAAACAGTTCATATATTTTTGTTGATTGTCTGTAGCTGCGGGTAATAAAGTGGCATATTCTGGGTAGCCGGCGTGGCAACCCCCCGGCCTAGACTGCACTGGCTGCAGACGCAGTGGCAAGTGCCAGTAGTTATCGGTTTTGTTCTCCTTATATGGAAGATGAAGGGAAAGGGCGATACTTTTGCAGTTTAGGCCCGCACCTCGAGAAAACCATGATAATAGTTCACCTTTTGGGAGGCTATATTTGGCGGAGATAGATCGTTGAAATTGGTGGTGTATCAAAGTTCATAAGCAAGTGGAATTACTGATTGATAAGTATTATTCTTGCCTTAATATCATTCATAAAGTAGCAGTAAACATATATTGAGTAGCAGTTGTGCTTAAAGTTAGTTAGATAAAGTATTTTAGGACACTTTAGTCTAGTGAGTGATAATAGGGTACGTTAGCTTACGGCTACGATAAGTTTGTAAACAAGATTTAACAAACCTCGTTATGTGGTAGAATATATAGGTGATAAAGTAACAACCATAAACTACCTACATAAGATAATATATGTGTAAGTCAGTACCTGCTAGACATTTTGATAAGGTAGCTTTGTTGTTAAAATTAAGCATTTGCGATAATCGGGCGAACTAAGTTTATGTAGCTAGTGTCTCTCTTATTCGCTAGGGCGCTGTATAACCTAAATAAATAAGGCAGTCTAGCGTACGCAATCTTACGTAAAGTGTAACATTTGTGCACAGAAAACAGTCTTCTTAAAGACTACATAGACAGTGAATAGTGTAAACACAGTTGACAAAACTATTTTAAATAGCTAATTAGATTATTATTATTAAATAAATTCTGATATGGCGCCTTGCAAGCGGCAAGTCAAGGCAAAGAGACACTTGGTGTGCGACGACTGCCACAGTTGGGTAGATTTTGCCTTATCCGGCTGTACGAAGTCATGGACAGAAACCAAGGAAGAGGGATTCACCTTTCAGTGCGTGGGGTGTTGGAAGGTGAAATGTCTGGAGAAAGAGGTAGCTAGGTTGGTAGATATTGTGAAGGGGATGGAGATGAGAATCAGCAAGGAGACAGATGGAATGGAGAGAGACGACAGGGATAAAGTTGGGAATACTGTGAAACTGAAGGAGCAGAGTAGTGGCAACAAGACCGAGGAAAGGAGACTGAGAGGAGGGAAGGTGATCGGAGGGGAAGAAAGTGGAGGATCGACGGCAGGAAATGTGACAGGTGTGAAGGTGGCAGGAGAGAAAGTGACCGTAGAGAAAGAGGTAGGAGGGAAAAAGAGACGGGAGAGGAGAGAAGGAAATGCAATGGGAGGAAAGATGACGGGAAGAAAGGAAGTGAGAGTACATGTGACAGAAGAGAAGTCGGGAGGGACGATGACAGGAAGAAAGGTGACAAGAGAAACAGCGTCAGGAAAGAATGGAACGGACGAGATTGTGACGGGAGAGCAGAAGACAGAGGAACAAGATTACAACCAGACAGATGCAAACCGTAGAAAGAGCTACACTACACTGAGGCAGTGATTGAGGGGGCAATGAGGAAAGAGAGGGTGTTTATGGGCGATTCGATTATGAGAAAGACAGATAAGACTCTAAGCGAGGGGAGGACGTCGTTGTTTGTCTACCGGGGGCTAGGATAGAACATGTAACTGAAAGGGTAGAGAAGGTACTGGGGCATGGCAAGGGAGGGTCTATACTAGTACATGTAGGGACAAGTAACGCAGAGAGGGAGGGAACAACTGGGATAGTTCAGAAATACAGACAGTTAGTGAAGAAGTTAAAGAAGACAAGAGTAGAACAGATTATCCTCTCAGGAATTTTGCCAGTAATGGGAGGAAGGGGGCCGACATATAGAAACTGCAAGAGGATGGCGATCAATGCACTAGTTGAGCAGATGTGTAAAGAAGAGGGGGTGGGATTCGTAGATTTATGGGGATACTTTGTTGGGAGGGAAGATATGTACATGAGAGATGGCCTACATCTAAGTGGAAAGGGGGCAGCAGTTTTCTCAGAGAACTTGCTGCAATCTGTTGACAATGGGACAGGCTGCATCTATTTAAACTGGATTCGCAGGGGGGATTCACAGAGAAGCCTGAAACTGGAGGCATAGATAAAGACAGCAGAAATAAATCGGCAAAGAACAGCCTGGAAAACTGTTCTGAATCAGGATATAAATGCATTTGTTTAAGTGCAAGGAGCATAGTAAACAAAAGAAGTGAACTAAACATTATGGTAGAAGATATTGACCCTCACATAATAGGTATAACCGAATCGTGGGCCACCACTGATATATCAGATGCCGAATTGGGACTAACAGGATATGTAATGTTTAGGAAAGATAGAATAGGAAGAAAGGGAGGTGGAGTTATTTTATATATTAAAGAATCTATCCAGGCTTATGAAATAAAATTAGAAAGAGAAGCAGATTGCGAAGAAGCTGTTTGGTGTAAAATAGTTACAGGAAACTCAACGTTAACAGTTGGGTTAGTTTATCGAAGTCCAAACATAAGCATAGAAGAGAATGAAAAAATACAAAACGCTATAAAGGAAGTAAGCAAGCGGAACTGTATTATTATGGGGGACTTTAACCATGGGCATATACAATGGAAATCTCTACAGAGTATGGGGAGTGAGGACCACAAGTTTTAGTTTTAGTACAAGATAGTTTCCTTTCTCAACATGTGCTAGAACCAACCAGGGGAGAGAATGTGTTAGACTTAGTTTTGTCCTCACAGAAAGAATTAGTTGACAATGTCAAGATATGTGAGCCACTGGGGAGTAGTGATCACAACCAGATACATTTTACCATCAAAGTAAAATCAGAAAGGAATAGTAAAAAGCAGTATAGGAGAAATTTCCACAAAGGAAGGTATAAGGACATGAGGAAATATTTAGCAAAGATAGACTGGAATAACACACTGAAGAATAAGACAGCAACCGAATGCTGGAATATCTTAAATAGTGAAATTAAGTGCATAGTCGATAAATTTGTACCTTTCAAAAAACAAGATGTACTGGAAATGATGAAGACTACAACATTTATAAAGAAGCACTTAATCAAGCTACAGCTGAAATTAGAAATTCAAAGAGAAGCTATGAAAAAAAATTAGCTAGTAATATAAAACATGACAGTAAGAGTTTTTATGCGTATATTCGAAGCAAACAGAAAGTTCAGGATAAGGTCGGTCCTCTAGAAGATAGTGCTGGAAATATAATATCAGAGGGATTCTTAATGGCAGAAGACCTGAATGAGTATTTTAGTTCAGTGTTTACCAGGGAAGATATTAGTTCACTGCCAGTACCAGAGGCTAAGTTCAAGGGGGCAGATTCAGACTATTTAGGACAGTTAGTTGTAACCTCGGAAATGGTAGCTAAGAAAATAAGGGCTATGAAGGATAATAAATCACCTGGAGTGGACGGGATTCCGCCCAAACTACTATTGGAAATTGTAGAACAAATTAGCGTACCGCTTGCAACAGTTTTCAATTTGTCATTAGAAGAGGGAGTGGTTCCTTTAGAATGGAAAGAGGCAAACATTATACCGTTATTTAAAAAAGGTTCGAGAAACAAGTCAGAGAACTATAGACCAGTGAGTTTAACATCAGTGATTTGCAAATTATTAGAAAGACTAATTAAAGATCACATGGTGGATTTTCTTGTTAAACATAACTTGATAAACCCATCTCAACATGGGTTTTTAAAAGCGAGGTCATGCTTAACAAATATGTTATGTTTTTTGGAAGACATCACTAGGTGGGTAGATGAGGGATCACCAGTAGATATCATCTATTTAGATTTTCAAAAAGCTTTCGACAAAGTACCACATCAAAGATTACTCCTTAAGCTAAAGGCCCATGGCATAGGAAATGGTATAATAAACTGGATAGAAAAATGGCTGAATGACAGAAGACAACGTGTAGTAGTTGATGGGGAGGCTTCAAACTGGAAATCGGTATTGAGTGGGGTACCACAGGGATCAGTACTAGGACCTATATTATTCTTAATATATATCAACGATTTGGACGATGATATAACAAGCAAGGTGTTAAAATTTGCGGATGATACAAAAGTGTTTAGAAGGATTAAAAGTGATGGAGACAGACAGCATTTACAAGATGATCTTGATAGGTTGATCAAATGGTCTGAAAAGTGGCAAATGCTGTTCAATTTTGGGAAATGTAAATGCCTCCACACAGGTCATGGGAATGAAGAGGTAAAATATAAAATGGGGGGTACTGTTCTAAGTACTACTGTAAAAGAAAAGGACTTGGGGTTAACCATTAGTGCTGATATGAAGGTTTCAGAGCAGTGCGGAATTGCAGCGTCAAAGGGAAATCAAATCCTTGGATTAATTAGGCGAAATATAGCGTATAAGAAAAAAGAATTAATAGTACCGCTGTACAAAACAATAGTGAGGCCTCATTTAGAATATTGTATACAAGCATGGAGGCCATATCGCAAGAAGGACATAGATATGCTAGAAAGAGTACAGAGGAGAGCGACTAAAATGATACCAAATCTGAGGGATCTTAGTTACGAAATACGCCTAAAAGAATGTGGTTTAACAACATTAGAGACCAGGAGATTGAGAGGAGATCACATAGAAGTGTTTAAAATATTGAATGGTTATGAAAATATTGATAGAAACATTTTTTTCTCAGTTAAGAAAAATAGAAGGACCAGAGGACATGAAGCTACATTAGTAAAGGAGCAGTGTAGATTAGATATAAGAAAGTTCTCATTCTCACAAAGGACTGTAAATGAATGGAACAGATTATCTCCTGATTGTGTTGGTGCTAGTACCGTGAATATGTTTAAAAATAAAATCGACACACACCTTAAAAAGGCGGGATACATGTAGATAAAAAGTATTGGACTCTCGATAAGCCAAAAGGCTTCCTTGTCCACCTGCCATCCAGAGTAATTTTCTGGATGGCAATCTTGTTAAATCTTGTTAAATCTTGTCAAACTTCACATCATATATCTACAACACTTATTCTACACATATACATTTGTCACGTGATCAAACAATTAAATTTACTGTCTTATTGATAAAAATATTCGCTTGTTTTTGAGTGTATTCATTAGTTCCACTGTAAACTCCGGCAGGTGGCAACACTTTATGGTTGCCTTCAGCCTATCCCCATGTCTGAAGTCAACCATAAAGTGACGCCACCTAGCGGAGTTTCCGGTGGAACTAATGAATACACGCAAAAACGAGTGAATTTCTTGTACATTTTGATCGATAAAAGACAGTAAATTTAACTTTTTTATCACGTAATAATTATGTACGTGTTGTAGATATATGATGTGAAGTTTGGTGACTGTAGGTGAGCGTTTTCATGTTTTTTTCGAGGTGCGCGCCTAAACTGCAAAAGTACCGAAAGGGCGGCATTTGTGTAGAATCCGGACCCACCTCGATTTCGCTGTTATAACTTTTATACATCAGAGCGTTAGTTTCAACATCATTCCAGGCATATTTATATTACGAAAATACTGTGTCTTAACGCATATTTGAAGCCCATATAGTGACCCGGTTTGCACTAGTCTGTACCGCTGCGGTCGTGCATTACCGCTTCGCGCTCGTAAAATGAGCGATATATTGGCATATGTTCTTGCAAACCGGGACGTTATTTATGCCTCAAAAATGCGCTACCACGCAATATTCTTAAACGTAAATATGCCTAAGATAATGTAGAGTAATGGAACTGACGCACTGATGTATCAAAGTTAGGCAAAACTCAAGTTATAACGGCAAAATCGAGGTGGGTCCGGATTCTACACAAGTGCCGAAAGGGCTAGGGGATCTACCCCTACCCTGTATATTTCCCCCAGCATTTATGTAGAACCCGGACCCACCACAGTTTGCCATTATAGCTGTAGGGTTTCCGCCAGAAAAAATAATTTTGGTACAGAGTTATTAAAGTTTGAGACCATGGAACTGGCAGACAAAGCCTGCCATGGGCACCTATACCTGATGGGTGGGTGTCTGGGCTCCTCCCCCAGAAAAAAATGGATTTCTAGTTGCTCGGAGAAGCAATTTCCCAGCATTTGGAGTCGGAAATCCTGCCAGGCTCATGGTTATCATTTCCATGTTTCGTAGGAGAATGAATGACAAATGTAACAGTCAGCAGGAAAATTGTAAACTTGCCTTCACATTTTATAATAAATAGTCCGATTCATTGATTTAGTATGGTATCTTGTGTTATTTTTCTTCACCAAGAAACAGTTAATACTCGAAAACATTGCGAAAAATGTATAACCATGACAGCACGTCGTATCCTGAGGTGAAGGCTTCAATCCCGCAGTGAATACCACGTTTAGCCAATCACAGAATAGCTAGCATAAACGTGTTGGCACGGGCTCATTCTTTCGTGACCCAGTTGCATATTATGATAATCGCAAGGTCAATGCATTGTATGTCAAGTGTGTGACTATTGTAATGCTAATAAATTGATAAATGGTTGTTGAAAAAGAATCCTACACCGGAAGATGATAGTAGCAGCGTGGAGGCTGACATGGCTGACTAAAAACAAAATTTTAAAAATCTGGATTTATTTTGGGTACGTATCTGTACCCTGGAATTATTTTTAGGTATGTAATTTTCCTTTTATCCTGCTGGCAGAAACACTGGCTTGCCTAAATTTGACACATCAGATAGGGAGGATGGCAATGTTTGGATTTAAATAATAATTTCTTCATATATTTGGTATCACTGGAAAGGTTGTTAAAAGACAAATCCAGCAAATATGTTTAATATCTTCATTTTTGACAGATATGACCAATTAACTACACGTTTTTTGTTTTTAGATTCTGCCGGTTTTTGAAAGGTCATTGTTTTTTAAAGATTTTAACTTATTCTGCTCAATATTGTAATATGAAGTACTCTTTTGTACCAGGAGCTAGAACATAACCAACAGGCTATGTACAGATGAAATATTTACCTTAAACTAATACTTCTATGTCCCAAAAACATTGTAAAGATATATATTCATGCATTTCCTTATTCAAAATATTAGTCATTTTAAATTAAAAAAATTAGCCTTATAAATACATAGTATATCGACAACAGTAATTATATTTTGTATGAAAGCGTGTGCAACGTACACATATGATCATCTGACACCAGACAATGTGTGAACAAACAGCACTGCAACAGGAAAAATAAACATGCAAAAAAACAAAGAAATGCACGTAAATACGTGAAGATATAAATTATGGAATTACCTTCTATAACAATGCAAACTACTAAAACTTGAACACACAACAGACAAATATCACAATGCAACAACAATGATGAACAAGTAAAAATGTTATTACTAAGTAACTGTGATGAAAACAGTTTACCACGTAAGTTTTTTTTTCTTCAGACACTGACAGTAATAATATGTGCAGTATTTACTATTATCCTAGACAACAAATTCACAAGCACTTAAAATGTTAAGGTAGCTGCACCGGCTATCATGTCAATTGATTTCTTTATTTTTTTCTTCATAGAACATTAGTAGGTGTCAGTATGAACGTGTGTACTATTAAAAAAACCATGACACTATCACCATATGTCACCAATCAGTCCTTTAAAAACTAGTATTTTTAGTGTGTCTGTGGAAGGTCCCTTCAGATTCTTGGAAACTGACGATGTTTCCATAGTGACGATCACGTGTGCGTCAGCCCAGTTCAAACATAAATTCATTCACCATGAATGCAGATAATAATAGTCTGGTTATTCTCATGTCACTAAGCTGTTGTATTATAATTACCTAAATACATCACGCTGTCAAATCACCAAATACTGGCAGTAGTTTTGTTTATTCTCCATAATGCTTGACCTCAGCTGCCATTTGCAATGACACGTGACTGACCCCAGCAGGTGTCAATCAATCTTGTCTACCACAACAAGTTCAACACATGGCCCTTCCTAACACAATATCATGAGACAACTTGGCGGGAAAACCTTGGGAGGATATCTCAGTAATAGAAGTGTCTGTCAAATTGTGTTGAAATAAGCCACATGCCAGTAAAAAAGTCACATTTCTAAAGAAAAAACAAGCATGTGGTGACAGTTGTATTATTGGTAACAACCAGGAAGTATTACTTAATGCAACTTTTTATAAAAAAAAAATACAATACTTACGAAGCCATAACTTGGCATATGAACTCGACTTGTGTTTACCAAAAATTGCACGGGATGGTTTTATGTTTGGTGAAGGGGTCGTGCCAAAAATGCAGTACGGATTTTTGCTGTCTTTCAACATTGTAGCAAAATGTTTATGAAGCTGTATCATACTTAATATGCATTTGTTTACACAAAAATCCCATGTGAATGTCAATAACATGTTTGTACTTACAACCACACAAATTTTTCTTTTGGGGAGTTTCTCAAAATGAAATAAAATGCCATTTTAAGGTGATTTTTGACATATTTTGTAATTGTCTTTAAACACATTTAAATATCTCTAAACAACATAAAAATCAATTCTTTTTGGTTTTGTTTAGTATCTGAGGCAAACTCTGAGAAAAAATGGTTAGCTTATATTCAAAACTTAAATGATTAATTCAATAGAAGCATAATAGCCGGTGCATCCACCTTAAATAGTGCTAAAAAAATAGTAAAATATACAAAAATATCATTAATAATAGATAAATAAATATTATTAATTACTTAAAATATAATACATACAATATATATATATATATATATATATGGATTAGCAGTAAGCATGTTATAAATATAAAAATGCTAGTAAAATATATAATAATTTTAATTGCAGAACGCTGCTCACGACTACGCGACAGGCCCTCATTAAACGTGCGTTGCGCTTCTATGCGACAGTGATAATACAGGTACAAATGGCCTACGCGTATTCTAGACATCCTAAGTTTTCCAAAAATGGGCGTTTCAATATAATTTTTCATCTTCAGTATTAGCGAAATATCACTTTTAAAAGTTGCCTTCACTTCAAAGTCATTTTAATTACCGAAAAGAATAATAAACTGGAAAACATTTTGGCTAAAATGCTTCCGTTGTCTATCTTGAACGATTGTAACGGTCATGGAAACAAACAATATGGATGCGCTCATATGCTTTGCAGGCGGCTCACTTTTTTCTTAAACTCATAATCGGCGATCAAAACACACATTTCCAAGACAGAAAGATAAATTCATCATTGACCAATGGTTTGTTTTATTTCATTAAATGCATCAATCGAATACATCAGATGACCAGTTGAACTGAAGTTGACCCATTTTACAAAGGTGACAGATACATATTACAGCGGTGCTCATTATGTCGGACTCTACATCAGATCAGTGTACGTTAGTTCCACTTCCATCATTCCAGATCAACCTATGCATAGTTACATTCATTTATACAAAATATTGCATCTTAGTGCACGTTTGAAACCCAAATAACCCTTCAGTTTGTCACTTTGGTCTTCGTGCAAGACAAAGACCAGCTGCAGCTGCGTGTTACGGCAGCACACGCTTTGAATGAGCGATAAACAGCGCTTGTTCATGCAAACCGGACCGTTGTTTAGGCCTCAAAAATATTTTTATAATGTAAATATGCCAGGGATCAAATCAAATTTATTTTGACACCACATCTCTACAAAAATAGGGTCGGCAGTGTTTATAAACTAACAAGGGATGATATGGAATGATGGAATCAGTGCACTGAGTCTGAGGTGTCAACTTCAGGCAAACAGTTATAATGGCAAAATCAAGGAGAGTCCAGATTCTACACACATGCCCATTCCCCTCCCCAAAAGTCCCAGAAATATTGTTGTATAATATAATAAATTATGTGTTATGCCAAAAATCGTATCACATAGAAATATTGTGCTCTACCACACTGGGCCTAATTTAATAAGTTGCCTGATCTCGTACCAATTCATGTGACACTTTCTGGCAATAGAGCGGATACAGCATATATAGGATTCATGGTTTTGGGAAGTACGCTGACCATCTAGAGCAATTTACACGCTCACAGCATAGTTTTGGGAAGTTGGCGTCTTGTGAGATTTGGATTTTGTTAGTCTATTTTCATAGGGCGTAGGCAAAAAATGGGGCATGTCACTGTCCGGTACCTGTTCATACCTAAAAAAAACAGGCTAACCATAATCTTTCTATTTAATATTTTATTCAATGTTTTGTTAGATTTAGTTGAAATTAATCAAACAAGACGCAAGTAAAATTTTATTCGTAAAATACATAGTAATAATAATAATTTTAAAATTAAATGTGGACACTGGATATTGGATAACTGTGTTACACTAACATAACTTTAAATCTTTACATTGAAAGTACATTTAAATAAGTCAAGAAAATAGGTTTGGACTAAACTATACATACGTATCACTATGTATCCACATTATTTTTTAATAATGTGCAAAATGTATTATTAGTATTTTTAATTACCAAATAAAAAAATGTTGTAAGTACTATTTATTATTTTGTTATTGACAGTATGTACAGAGTGTGATGTCCAAAGCTAATACTTGTTCTAGTGTGAAGTGTCTATTCAGATGCATGTATACTGTCTACTCAGACGCATATATATATAAACATATATACAATATTTGCTACGTCTAATTAATGTTTGTGGTCAGTGTGACGACAGCTAGGCGCCAGTTGTATTGACACACATTGCTGTTTTCATACAGATTATTCATGTCATTAAATTATTTCACGGATCGACCATCGGGATGCACGGGACCGTGTCAAGTGGAAGAGGGAAATTGGAAGAAAGGCGAACCCAGCAGAGTCTGGAAACACCGCCTCTAAACGAAGATGATGATCATTTGCTAGGTGACATATTTTATTACAAAATGCACAATTCATCTAAATGACCTTACTATTATTGTGTTTGTAGATGGCTCGGACCCAGAAAAACAAAGCAACGATGGGTCATCTGGGGTTGCTGAAAGCTCGACTGGCGAAGCTGCGGCGGGAGCTGATTGAACCAAAAGGGGGTGGGGGCGGGACCGGTGAAGGATTTGATGTCGCAAAAACTGGAGACGCCAGAATTGGGTTTGTAGGTGAGACCACCTCAATTGCAATGATGTAATGACTACATGAAAGGGCAAGGGAATTTAGGGAAATAATGTTGGTAATTGGTGTTTTTATGTTCCCTGTATGGCACACAGAAGTGATTATTATAGCAATAGGAAGTGTTAGTTTTCCATCTTTAACCTTTTTATAACTATTTTTTTTACATATTTTCGTGCTTCCAATATTTGTAGGCATACTGTATGCCTAATAGAACGAATAGGGAATATCAACATTGATGCAGTATTTGCATTTACCAAGTAAAGTTAATTTGTTCAGTGTATCTGATCAAAAAAATTATAAACATTGCAACCATCTGGAATACAGTGAAACCTCACTATTAAGGTCACCTTTTGGACTGGGCAAAAGTGGCCTGAATAGCGAGGTGACCATACTAGCAGGACTAATATTGTATACATTATTGGATGTGGAAATAATTTGGGACTGTTCTAGGGTGATCTTAATTGCGAGGTGGCTGTATTACTGAGGTGACCATAAAGCGAGGTTCGACTGTAATTCCACATGTCTCGTTACACGACATTGTGTAATTTGAAAGGTGTTGTACCATGTATTTGTAGCAACTAATCTGTGATGTGTAGGATTCCCGTCAGTAGGCAAGTCTACTTTGTTGAGTAACTTGGCTGGAGTGTACTCGGAGGTCGCAGCGTACGAGTTCACGACCCTCACCACTGTTCCTGGGGTGATTAAGTACAAGGGTGCAAAAATACAGGTTTGTTTGCTGCGTACTCTGTTATCGTAGTGTGTAGTGTTTTTTGCAAATGTTTAAGTTGGATACTTCTCTGGCTTAATAGATGTCTTTCTCCAACTGCAGCAAAGGAGATATCTGTAGCATGTTTGGGCAGGATGATATCAGAATACTTCCTCAGTCTGGTTGAGATCGAAAGAAGGAAAGGGAACAAAGAAACTGATAAAAAGGAAGAGCGTTCCATTTCAATTGAACCAAAATTAATAGTCTTGTTGCACTTATATCTTTGAATTCAACCATGCTACAATTAATGCACAGGTCAAAATACACTTGCAACATCACAGGGTTGTAGCCCTAACGATTTCTGAGTTATTTGACATATCTACCTCTCAAAAAACTAGGTTTTTTCCGATTTGTGTATTTCAATCGCATCACGTGGTCTTCATCAGATTGACCTTACAGGTGTGTCACATGACCACAAATCGAAGAAAACAACAAGTTTCTTGAGAAGGAAATATGTCAAATGATAATAACCAAGAAACTGGATCATCAATCCTTTCAAGTTTCTGAATTATTCATTTTTTAAGGTTTTGCACATTTTCACCATTCTTGTCAAATGTTGGATCTCGTGTAGTTTTGTCGCAGCTGCTCGATCTGCCTGGGATCATAGAAGGCGCCAGGGACGGCAAAGGAAGGGGAAAACAAGTGATCACAGGTTTACTCAAACATTGCTTCTTTCTCATATGTAATGTTGTTGATTTTGAAATGCCGTGAACATTTGGCAGCTACTTGTCACAGACATCCAACAGTTGGTATGATGATACCTTATGTAACCAGAAGTTGTACATACTTGTCACAGACATCCAACAGTTGGTATGATGATACCTTATGTAACCACAAGTTGTACATACTTGTCACAGACATCCAACAGTTGGTATGATGATACCTTATGTAACCACAAGTTGTACATACTTGTCACAGACATCCAACAGTTGGTATGATGATACCTTATGTAACCACAAGTTGTACATACTTGTCACAGACATCCAACAGTTGGTATGATGATACCTTATGTAACCACAAGTTGTACATACTTGTCACAGACATCCAACAGTTGGTATGATGATACCTTATGTAACCACAAGTTGTACATACTTGTCACAGACATCCAACAGTTGGTATGATGATACCTTATGTAACCACAAGTTGTACATACTTGTCACAGACATCCAACAGTTGGTATGATGATACCTTATGTAACCATAAGTTGTACATACTTGTCACAGCCAACCAACAGTTGGTATGATGATACCTTATGTAACCATAAGTTGTACATACTTGTCACAGACAACCAACAGTTGGTATGATGATACCTTATGTAACCACAAGTTGTACATACTTGTCACAGACATCCAACAGTTGGTATCATAAGTTGTACATACTTGTCACAGACATCCAACAGTTGGTATGATGATACCTTATGTAACCATAAGTTGTACATACTTGTCACAGCCATCCAACAGTTGGTATGATGATAACTTATGTAACCACAAGTTGTACATACTTGTCACAGCCAACCAACAGTTGGTATGATGATACCTTATGTAACCATAAGTTGTACATACTTGTCACAGCCATCCAACAGTTGGTATGATGATACCTTATGTAACCACAAGTTGTACATACTTGTCACAGCCAACCAACAGTTGGTATGATGATACCTTATGTAACCATAAGTTGTACATACTTGTCGCAGACAACCAACACATGGTTGTACATACAGACAACCAACAGTTGGTATGATGATACCTTATGTAACCACAAGTTGTACATACTTGTCACAGACATCCAACAGTTGGTATGATGATACCTTATGTAACCACAAGTTGTACATACTTGTCACAGACATCCAACAGTTGGTATGATGATACCTTATGTAACCACAAGTTGTACATACTTGTCACAGCCAACCAACAGTTGGTATGATGATACCTTATGTAACCATAAGTTGTACATACTTGTCACAGACAACCAACAGTTGGTATGATGATACCTTATGTAACCATAATTTGTACATACTTGTCGCAGACAACCAACTGTTGGTATGATGATACCTTATGTAACCATAAGTTGTACATACTTGTCACAGACAACCAACAGTTGGTATGATGATACCTTATGTAACCATAAGTTGTACATACTTGTCACAGCCAACCAACAGTTGGTATGATGATACCTTATGTAACCATAAGTTGTACATACTTGTCACAGCCAACCAACAGTTGGTATGATGATACCTTATGTAACCATAAGTTGTACATACTTGTCACAGACAACCAACTGTTGGTATGATGATACCTTATGTAACCATAATTTGTACATACTTGTCGCAGACAACCAACTGTTGGTATGATGATACCTTATGTAACCATAAGTTGTACATACTTGTCGCAGACAACCAACAGTTGGTATGATGATACCTTATGTAACCACAAGTTGTACATACTTGTCACAGACATCCAACAGTTGGTATGATGATACCTTATGTAACCACAAGTTGTACATACAGAGTGTTTTTACATCAGTTTTTGCTAAAATATGTTTTTATTTAATATTTTGTCAATTTCCCCCCATAAATGACAGTGTAGGTCTACATGCGTTGTTAATTTTTTGAATGAACAATGCCAAATCTGCTCTGTAGGTGTTGCAAGGTACATCATGAAGGTGAACTGTGAGAAGTTTCAAACCATTGTGATGAAAAATAACAAAATGAGTCTAAGTTGAAGAAAACGGATGAAGTAAGAAACACAAGTTCGAAAAAATTGCATAAAAATATATTAGCAGGGGAATCCAACCTCTAAAACCATTTCAAGATAGATAAAAATGTGTACATTTAGTGCAATTTCTCGACCCACGTCATCCCTTATATCGAATGTGTGATACAGCAGCTATATTTGTTTCTGTGTTGCAGTGGCGCGCACATGTAGTCTCATCTTCATTGTCCTTGATGTTCTGAAGCCGCTACAGCACAAGAAACTGCTCGAACATGAACTCGAAGGCTTTGGGATCCGACTCAACAAGGCACCACCAAACATCACATTTAAAAAGAAAGAGAAGGGAGGCATTAACCTCACGTCTGTGGTAAGATACAGTGGAGATAGATTAAAGTAGCACCTTATAAGTAGCACCTCGTAGGTAGCATTTGTTAACGGCACATGTTAACAGCATACACATGTTGATAAATGATACGTGTTGACAGCAGACATATGTTAGCAGCAGACACATATTGACAGGTGACATGTGTTGACAAATGACACGTTGACAGGTGACACATGTTGACAGGTGGCGCAGTCTGAGTTGGACATGGACACGGTGCGGACAATTCTGAGTGAGTACAAGATCCACAACGCAGACATCAGTCTGCGGTACGATGCATCGGCGGAAGATCTGATCGATGTGATCGAGGGAAACCGCATCTATGTTCCGTGCATCTACCTCCTCAACAAGATCGACCAGATCTCCATTGAGGTACGTGTACAAACTACACGGCTAATACAGACACCAATGTTGTGTTGTCCAGATCTCGGTCCAATCACACAAAATCAAATCAATTACTTTTCATTTCTCATTTCAATTACAGTTACACTTCCACAGCTTTCAGATCAATCACAGTTTCACCACTGAGTTTTCAAGTGCAATTACAGGCGCTTTAGTAAGACCCACCGAAAAGTTTGTCTATGATATGGCATGCACAGGTCAATCATGAAGTAGAATTAATTGAAAAAGAAATGGTCTCGATTTGAATTAAATTGATAAAAATCACAAAAACAAATTAAATTGGAATTTAAGTCAATAAGTGAGTTGCAAAGATAATTTAACAATATATAAAATGTTTGTATGTTGATGACTTTGAAGTCACAACAGTTTCGCTTCAAGGGGCATTCTTTCCCAGTCAGAAACCTCTTGTTGACAACCATTGTTGCAAATAATTAAACAAGCCACGAAATCCATCATAAAATGCCTTTGCTGCTCTCACTGGATATTAGTCCTGCTAATATATTCAGTGCTAACTGCTAAGAAATGCTAGAATCTTCTTCTGAGGAAGTACTGTGACTCAGACAGCCTCTAGACCAGTTTAGCAAGAGAGTGCTAATCCACCCTCTGTCTTGGACACTGCCGGCTACATGGCTTCTTCATTAATTAACACTGTTAGATGAATGCCTCAACTTAGGCATTGGGTATTTTGTAAGGTTTATTATTTTGTCATTGAAAACAGTCTGTGGGTCAGCTGTTTCATAATAGTTTTTTTAGATAAAGCGTGTGATGTAAGAAAATGTATTTATAATTTATGTAATTGTTTCAATTACACAACGTAATCAATTACATTATATTTTCTAAACCAGAATCAATTACAATTACACATTTGGCTGTAATAAATTATAAATACAATGACATAATTGGACCCAGCCCTGGACTGTTGACTGTACAAACTAAATGCCTGATATACACACTGTAATGATGTCTATCAGTGTAGGATTCATTCATGATGTGCAAGAGCAATTTGTGAGGTGTCGGAAGCATTCATGAAGTGTAAGAGATTCATAAATTGTAAGAGACAGTTGTGAAACATAAGATACATTCATGACGCATAGAATGTGTCTGGCATTGAGAACTAACACATCCATATAAGTACTAGATAGGCTTGTACAACAGTACCTGTGTAGCCAGAACTGGGATGTAACGAAGTACAAGTACTTCATTACTGTACTTGAGTAGAAAAGTTTACTTTTCGTGAGTAACAAAGTACATTTTTTAGGAGTACTTTTACTTGTAGCAAAGTACAAATGTGTGTACTTTTCATAAATGTAACGAAGTATCCATAATTTATGCGTTAACAATTTGGAGCTCCAAAAATATTAGTAACGAGCGATAGTGCCTAAAGCCCGGAACTGGTTTCCGTCAGCATATATCTATAAATAGATATCAGCCAGAGCAACAACTAGTGGTCTGTTCTGATTGGCCTATCATTGCCATTACCAGGCATGATCACCAGGTGGCGTGAACATTGCCAAGATTATATGATGTCATTCGCATTCAAAGATTTATCATGGAAGGATCAGCCGAAAACGATCATTTGTAGCATCCATGGCCATACTTATCCAGTATGTTTGGGATTAAGTCAGTTCATGGGGCTACTGTTAAGTTGATCTGTTTGTTGTGTGTGCCGATATGCCAGATCTGTTCGGCGTACAGGACATCTCCTTCGAACCTTCCCTACACACGTGGTCGGTAAATTATTAGTGTTAGACCTACGCAGCTGAAAAGTATTCTCGCCTAATTTTTGCTGTGCAAATATATTACACCATAACATGTCGTTATTTGTACAAAAGGTGCATGTGCACTTAATATGAACAAAACATGTTCTTAGATTTAGGTTCGAGCTATTAGTGACCTGAATAACATCCCGAATTGCATTAGTGATAAACGCACGTCGAAATTGACACATTATCGCCCCAAAACATTCCCTTCGCTGTGGCAATTTAAACTGCTAATGGTTACTCAGATTTATCTTAATAATAAAATAAGTATTGTTAGGGCCTATAAATGTTGTTTATATGTATTCTTGGTTCATGTTTTCAATATTTTGTCTCACATATTGACCCCCAGGCCTGGTCATAGACAATATTTAGTGTTCACTGTACACACTACTGAATAGGGTATTACTATTATTTTATTTCTTTTGTCTCTGTCTCGCATAGTATGTATAGTTTGTTTGAGGAGCCTGTCACTGTATCCTGCTGAGGATCCTGTCCTGTTCAATAAAGTGTTTTGTTTTGCACACTACTGAATTTACTTGTTTGTTTACAGTGGGTGACCATGTCAAAAGTTTTTTTAGAAAAGTACTTTTGCATTTACTTCAAGTACATTTTTTTACTTGTACTTCGAGGACATTTTTCAAAAAGTACTTTTACTTGAGTAGCTTTTTCAAGAGTTTCTAGTACTTTTACTCAAGTACAAAATAAATGTACATGTTACAGCTCTGTGTGTAGCACGAGTGTGAGAATCTGCTCACCTTTGGCGTGTTCTTATCGCAGGAGCTTGATATCATCTACAAGATCCCTCACTGTGTTCCCATCTCTGCTCACCTTTGGCGTGTTCTTATCGCAGGAGCTTGATATCATCTACAAGATCCCTCACTGTGTTCCCATCTCTGCTCACCTTTGGCGTGTTCTTATTGCAGGAGCTTGATATCATCTACAAGATCCCTCACTGTGTTCCCATCTCTGCTCACCTTTGGCGTGTTCTTATAGGAGCTCATCTACAAGATCCCTCACTGTGTTCCCATCTCTGCTCACCTTTGGCGTGTTCTTATTTGCATCTACAAGATCCCTCACTGTGTTCCCATCTCTGCTCACCTTTGGCGTGTTCTTATCGCAGGAGCTTGATATCATCTACAAGATCCCTCACTGTGTTCCCATCTCTGCTCACCTTTGGCGTGTTCTTATTGATATCATCTCCCTCACATCTCTGCTCATATCATCTACAATCTCTGCTCACCTCCCTCACTGTGTTCCCATCTCTGCTCACCTTTGGCGTTGATATCTTACAAGGAGCTTGATATCATCTACAAGATCCCATCTCTGCTCACCTTTGGCGTGTTCCCATCTCTGCTCACTGGGCTTGTTCTTATTCATCTACAAGAATCTCTGCTCACCTTTGGCGTGTTCTTATCGCAGGAGCTTGATATCATCTACAAGATCCCTCACTGTGTTCCCATCTCTGCTCACCTTTGGCGTGTTCTTATTGCAGGAGCTTGATATCATCTACAAGATCCCTCACTGTGTTCCCATCTCTGCTCACCTTTGGCGTGTTCTTATTGCAGGAGCTTGATATCATCTACAAGATCCCTCACTGTGTTCCCATCTCTGCTCACCTTTGGCGTGTTCTTATTGCAGGAGCTTGATATCATCTACAAGATCCCTCACTGTGTTCCCATCTCTGCTCATCACAAGTGGAACTTTGACGATCTCCTCGAAAAAATGTGGCTTTATCTTGAGCTAGTTAGAATGTGAGTAGCTGCGTGACACTGAACCTTTTAAGGTCAATGCAACCGTTACCATGGTAGTTGTGTAACCGCAACAGCAGTGTAACCATTACAGCTGTGTAACAATAACAGCTGTGTAACCACTATCATTGTATAACCATTACAATTGTGTAACTGCTACATTTGTGTATATATTGACATCACTACAGTTACGTAACAATTACATTTGTATAACCATTATGTTTGCATAACCATACATTTGTGTAAAGAATGTTTTTGTGTAACAATTACATTTGTGTAACTAATAATACAGTTGTGTAAAAATTACCCTTGTATAACTATTTGAGTTGTATATTCTGCATTGTTCTCACCTGTGTTTATTGATTCTTTTTGCAAACGTTTGAAATTCAACAGTTGTGAACTGTGAATGTTTTAAAGCTAAATGATTGAAAGAATTGTCAGCTAACAAGTGTCTGCATCACATGTTAAAGCCATCACATGAGGCTCGATTTTTGTGTTTTAGTTACACAAAGCCAAAAGGTCAACTTCCCGACTATGATTCGCCTGTTGTATTAAAAAGTGGTGCTTCATCAGTGGAGGACTTCTGCAACAAGATTCACCGGAGTCTTCTCAAAGAGTTCAAATAGTGAGTACTTTGCTGTAAACTGTACCCAATGCTGCATGTTCCACGGACAGAGAAGAATTATAACGGTGATAGAGTGTCACATTGATGTGTCATAGACGACTTCTCATTCACGGTTGGCGGTACGGACAGAACTACTTCTAAATATTGTGAGACGTAATGTAATATTTAACTTACAAATTTGTCAAGTCAAACTTGGTCATGATGAGTCTTACGTGCAATGTATTGACACTGTGCAGAGAGTGAAAACTTTAATATATTTAGTTATACATCAGGTGCAAATCTAGCCATTTCCCAGGCCTTGTCAGTTATGCAAAGTTAAATCAGTTACAGTTACGTTTCATTTTTCAATTCAATTACACTTCTAAAATGTTCAAAGATTAATCCATTACAATGAGACCCTGTAGTCTTCAGTTATAATTACACATGCATTAATGAGGCCGACAGAAGTGTACAAATTTTCTCTTTGCAGTGCCCTAGTGTGGGGGTCCTCGGTGAAGCATCAGCCACAGGTTGTTGGGCGAGATCACATATTGAATGATGAAGATGTCGTACAGATTGTCAAGAAGTAAGTCACAAAGGTTTTACACCTGAGTTCATCCATGTTTGGATCTCGCTTGCTCGCTCACTCATTCACTCACACACGCGTGCGTTTGCACATGCACACTGACACTTGTGACTGTTCTTGTGTTGTACACTCACTCGTCTAACACTTGTGACAGTTCTTGTGTTGTACACTCACTCGTCTAACACTTGTGACAGTTCTTGTGTTGTACACTCACTCGTCTAACACTTGTGGCTGTTCTTGTGTTGTACACTCACTCGTCTAATACTTGTGACAGTTCTTGTGTTGTACACTCACTCGTCTAACACTTATGATAGTTCTTGTGTTGTACACTCACTCGTCTAACACTTGTGGCTGTTCTTGTGTTGTACACTCACTCGTCTAACACTTGTGGCTGTTCTTGTGTTGTACACTCACTCGTCTAACACTTGTGATATCTCTTCTGTTGTACGCTCACTCGTCTAACACTTATGACAGTTCTTGTGTTGTACACTCACTCGTCTAACACTTGTGGCTGTTCTTGTGTTGTACACTCACTCGTCTAACACTTGTGACAGTTCTTGTGTTGTACACTCACTCGTCTAACACTTGTGACAGTTCTTGTGTTGTACACTCACTCGTCTAACACTTGTGACAGTTCTTGTGTTGTACGCTCACTCGTCTAACACTTGTGACAGTTCTTGTGTTGTATATTCACTCGTCTAACACTTGTGACAGTTCTTATGTTGTACGCTCACTTGTCTAACACTTGTGACAGTTCTTGTGGTGTATATTCACTCGTCTAGCACTTGTGACATCTCTTCTGTTGTACGCTCACTCGTCTAACACTTGTGGCTGTTCTTGTGTTGTACACTCACTCGTCTAACACTTGTGGCTGTTCTTGTGTTGTACACTCACTTGTCTAACACTTGTGACAGTCTTGTGTTGTACACTCACTCGTCTAACACTTGTAACAGTTCTTGTGTTGTACACTCACTCGTCTAACACTTGTGGCTGTTCTTGTGTTGTACATTCACTCGTCTAACACTTGTGACAGTTCTTGTGTTGTACATTCACTCGTCTAACACTTGTAACAGTTCTTGTGTTGTACACCCACTCGTCTAACACTTGTGACAGTTCTTGTGTTGTACACTCACTCGTTTAACACTTGTGGCTGTTCTTGTGTTGTACACTCACTCGTCTAACACTTGTGACAGTTCTTGTGTTGTACATTCACTCGTCTAACACTTGTGACAGTTCTTGTGTTGTACACTCACTCGTCTAACACTTGTGACAGTTCTTGTGTTGTACACTCACTCGTCTAACACTTGTGGCTGTTCTTGTGTTGTACACTCACTCGTCTAACAGTTGTGGCTGTTCTTGTGTTGTACACTCACTCGTCTAACACTTGTGACAGTTCTTGTGTTGTACACTCACTCGTCTAACACTTGAGACAGTTCTTGTGTTGTACATTCACTTGTCTAACACTTGTGACAGTTCTTGTGTTGTACACTCACTCGTCTAACATTTGTGACAGTTCTTGTGTTGTACACTCACTCGTCTAACACTTGTGGCTGTTCTTGTGTTGTACACTCACTCATCTAACACTTGTGACAGTTCTTGTCTTGTTAGTCATGACTGTTTACATGTGTGTACCTGTTTGTGTGCATTTTATGCATCAGGAATGGTTTATGTTTGACTCATATCATAGATGATGTGCATGCATATGATATACCTTCAAAATAATTTTTTTGTTTAGGGTGTAACTGATGGATTCATCACAAAAGGACTGACACCTCCCATGCGATCGACAGCGATATGTTACTCTCTCTGTCTGTGTGGAAAGGAACAAGATGCACCATCAGTGAAAATGTTGCTATAATAATTTCCTGCCTGTATATACCTTCCCTGTACCCTCTAAGTATTCTTCGGATACTAAATAAACCTTATTCCTGCCTGTTTTTGTAAGTCACTGTTGTGCTTCTATTTATAGAATGGTGGACAATGTTTGTATCTTTTCGGGGTCAGTGGCACCAACCAGGTTTTTTTGAAGATTTTAGGAATTTTTCTCTACAAAATATCTATTTGAAATTTATAAATGAGTATATTTAAAAAATAATTGTGTGTAAAGAGTGTGGTGTCACATTTGTTATTCGTGTGTATTAGTTATTTAGAATAAAATTAGAATAAGATGGATAATATATAAACAACGTTAATTTGACTAGTTACATGTTATGTAGGAAAAAGAACTGTCTGTTGGAAACTATGTAGCCAATGTCAAGATGTGATTATTAACAGGACACAACTACATCATGTAGAATTACTGTGCTTCACAAAGACGGTTTATTTGTGGCATCACAAATGTAACAACATGCATTCTATGAAACATGCACACACACATACACACGCACACACACACACAAACACACAAACAAATATTGGTAATCCCTTTAAAATTCTCGTCATCACCGTATAATAACCTGGTTACCTGTGTTGATATGATTCAGTTCGCATAAAGCATTGCTAAGCCACTGTTCCATCTGAAATGGTGACACATCGACAGAATAAGTCATGGCGTTGCTAGGGTAAATGCAGATTAAATAACACTTGAAAATTTTTATATTTTAAACAGCGAGTGCTGATCTGTAACCATAGGGCTCTTGTATAAATATATGCTGGATATTGACCTAACAACTACGAATGGGAATTGGCCACCAGTCACCGGCCCACTGAGTCACCTTGTTACCTCCAAGGTGTTCACCAGATGTCACCAACACACCAAGTCATTCACCAGTTGTCACCAACACACCAAGTCATTCACCAGTTGTCACCAACACACCAAGTCATTCACCAGTTGTCACCAACACACCAAGTCATTCACCAGTTGTCACCAACACACCAAGTCATTCACCAGTTGTCACCAACACACCAAGTCATTCACCAGTTGTCACCAACACACCAAGTCATTCACCAGTTGTCACCAACACACCAAGTCATTCACCAGTTGTCACCAACACACCAAGTCATTCACCAGTTGTCATCAACACACCAAGTCATTCACCAGTTGTCACCAACACACCAAGTCATTCACCAGTTGTCACCAACACACCAAGTCATTCACCAGTTGTCACCAACACACCAAGTCATTCACCAGTTGTCACCAACACACCAAGTCATTCACCAGTTGTCACCAACACACCAAGTCATTCATCAGTTGTCACCAACACACCAAGTCATTCACCAGTTGTCACCAACACACCAAGTCATTCACCAGTTGTCACCAACACACCAAGTCATTCACCAGTTGTCACCAACACACCAAGTCACCAGTTGTCATCAACACACCAAGTCATTCACCAGTTGTCACCAACACACCAAGTCATTCACCAGTTGTCACCAACACACCAAGTCATTCACCAGTTGTCACCAACACACCAAGTCATTCACCAGTTGTCACCAACACACCAAGTCATTCATCAGTTGTCACCAAGTCACAAGCTGTCACCAACACACCAAGTCATTCACAAGTTGTCACCAACACACCAAGTCATTCACCAGTTGTCACCAACACACCAAGTCATTCACCAGTTGTCACCAACACACCAAGTCACCAGTTGTCACCAACACACCAAGTCATTCACCAGTTGTCATCAACACACCAAGTCATTCACCAGTTGTCACCAACACACCAAGTCATTCACCAGTTGTCACCAACACACCAAGTCATTCACCAGTTGTCACCAACACACCAAGTCATTCACCAGTTGTCACTAAGCCTTTCACAAGTAGCCTCCAAGCAGTACAGAAACACCACATTTTAAAAGACTGCAAGGATTATTTTAACAACACATATTTACAACACATATACAATGATAGAACACATAGTACTGTAAATGAGTGTTACATACAATTAGTCTGTTAACACATAGTACTGTAAATGAGTGTTACATACAATTACTCTGTTAACACATAGTACTGTAAATGAGTGTTACATACAATTACTCTGTTAACACATAGTACTGTAAATGAGTGTTACATACAATTAATCTGTTAATGAATACACAGTCTGTCCTGAAGTACTGATCTAGGCTGCGGACCACGAGACAAATATTGAATAATGTGAAGTATCTACACCACAAGCAGCAAATTTGCAGAATAGTGAATGATATACCCTGCACACCTTTGTGAGGGTGACTATGAACAAGCTGCTGCAAGATTTGTGTTCTGCCTGCTGTAAATCTTATACAAGTAGAATGTATCCCAATCTGCCCAGGAATATCGCTTCAAATCAACAGATTGCGAGTTCAATGTTTTATGATCTCTCTGTACTGTGCGCTTTTGTTCAAACCAGAAACCGATCTGTCCAACAAATCGTTGGACATGTAAATCACAATCGATCAGCCAAACCATGGACAAGAGGCATAATAATATAGAAAACAAAGATGACATTACACAGGTACTTCTGAAGCTGTCAAGAAGCACATGTAAGACTGGGTGGCGCAATCACAAGGCAGCTGGTTGGCTCATATTAAACATAAATGTGCACCTATCTTAAAGATCAATGGAACTGTTTTTTTAAACTAACTTAGATAGTTATTTATTTTAAGAATATACAGTTGATCGGTCAGAATTAGCATTGTGACGTTTGTCTGCAACGCTCTGTGAGTCTTGTACAATTGTATAAAGTTATGTAAATATATGTAGAACGTCACTGAATCAGTGCATGGGCCACAGCAGTGTTATTCATGTGTGTCTAGCTGCAGACATTCGCTTTATTGATCTTGCCATGTTTAGTGGGTACCACCAAGTACTTTTAAAAAAATTAATAAAAACTATTTATTATGTGTTCAATGGTGCATTTTTGTAAAAACTACATTGTTGCACTGAACATAATTATGTAATAGTTAGTTCCGTTGAGCTTTAAATAAATTAAATTATTTTACCCAACTGACTTCATATGATGTCGATTATAGACGGAGAGCTGAGACCATTATTTAACTATCACGTTTCCCGATGCACCAATGTATTGTTGACATAAACACAACAATGGACAGCTTTCTTTACAAACAACATCCAGCACACTGTCTGCAGCCTATGTTTACAAACATTGCAGCCTATGCAGATCCACAAACACATTGTGACCTATACAAGTGTACATGCTGAGTTCCAATCACTCCGGGTATACAGTGAATACGACTTTGTAACCCCTACTTTACCCAGTTGCATAAATTTACAAGTAGTAAACTCGAGGAGCTCGTGAACTTTCCAGTTCGCCAAGTCGTGTTTACGCTATAAATGAGCCCATTGGAACGCAGCATTAAACACCCTGTGGCCAAACATGTTGCAGCTTCTGCATGTTCACAAACATGTTGCAACCTCAGCATGTTCACAAACATGTAGCAACCTCAGCATGTTCACAAACATGTTGGAACCTCAGCACATTAACAAACGTGTTGCAACCTCAGCACGTTCACAAACGTGTTGCAGCCTTTGCATGTTCACAAACATGTTGCAGGCTTTGCATGTTCACAAACATGTTGCAGCCTTTGTATGTTCACAAACATGTTGAAACCTCTGCATGTTCACAAACATATTGCAGCCTTTGCATGTTCACAAACATGTTGCAGGCTTTGCATGTTCACAAATATGTTGCAAGCTCTGCATCTTCACAAACATGTTGCAGGCTTTGCATCTTCACAAACATGTTGCAGGCTCTGCATGTTCATAAACACATTGCAGGCTTTGCATGTTCACAGACATATTATTTCTTAAACATGTTCACAAATGCATTGTGGCGTACGCGTGTTCACAAACACGTTGCAGACAATACATGTTCATACAAATACGCTGTGACCTACACACGTCCACAAACATGCTACGTCCACACATGTCCACGTACACACCCACAGTGCTTACACGTTACTGCATATGCATTTGCATATCACATATCTTTAACATACCTCTGCCAACCTTACACCGCCAACATTTTCACTAATATAAATAACTCTATACGCCTACACTGATTTCTCACATTGACTTTGCAACACCAGTGCAAAAATAGAACTAAGTTTCTTTGAGTGATGCGACAAACAGTGGCCAATTAACTATCGATGGCTACCTCATTTCTCCATCAGTGACAGGGCAAGTATCTTCTGCAGCTCCTCTTCCTCCTCGTTTTTCCTTTTTTCTACCTCCTCCTGGTACTTCTGGGAGAGCTCCAGAGCGAGCCGGAGTTGTTCATCCTCGTGGCTCCCACTAGGTAGCACTGTCTGGACAATGGGAGCAGTGTCGACACACTCTCCACTACTGCTGCAGGGCCTCATGCTCTCTTCTATAGCCCTGTGCAAACACAATAGTAGGTGTGTGACAACAGAGTAAAAAAGTAAAGGTAAGTTCTTATGTAGCGCAGTATTCAGTTCTCAGGACTGCTCAAAGCACTTTACACTTTACTCCCTGGCAACCTGTTCATTCGAACACCATCTTGACTTGTCTAGGAAGCATTCAGTCATGCAGTAATTAATGCGCGAAGACTATTTGTGACCCATCTTAACGAAATGCGTCGGATGTCGGCAAAACTGATTTTCCGTAAATGCTGTTTATGTGAAACAATCGCGAATCCATCAATTTTGAGATTTCCCCTGAAAATTATTCTTTGGTATTCGTTTTATCGATTGCTACTCTAGCTACCCTCTAATTAACTCGTGTTTTGTGTATTTTAAAGCGATTTTTGTAGAGCTGTACAAAGTGTTCCGTTCGCTTTCCTTAAAATAAAGCCGAAAATGCCAGTAATTGCGCGCATTCACAGCCGCTAATTTTGGGACGCTCCTAATATATTGGATATCACCACGAAGCTTGACGTGTCATCTTCCCATATATGGGCATAAGCTTTGTAGACGCCCCCTGTTTTGGCCAGCTGTGTAAACAATTCGGATCACGTGGTAGCAATGGCAACTGCGTGACCCAGGCAGCTGTTCTCATTGGTTCAGTTATGGGTCATTTACATAATCTGTAAACATACGCATGCGCACCGTGTATTTCCACTGCGTTAGTGCTGACCCAGATAGCGATTAGGAAGACGCGAAGAATGGCGTTTAACGTGGCAAAGCTGTTAAATTCGGATGGAAGTGATCGCGCACAGATTGACAGTTTATAACATTCTTACTGACCCACCTTTGTTACAGATACTAATGACAATTGTCTCTAAAAATGACGTATACATTGGTGTAATTAGTGTTGCCTGTCTTCATTTTTCTTAACAATGTTATTACACAAGCAATTATTTTCTAACAAAAATCTTGTTTTCTTATTAACAGAATATCATGAGAATGCCACTGTCTTCAAGTTGTCAAAACTTCAGCCAGATATGTCCATGCTAACTAAGGTATATGGTTAGCATGGACAGGTTTTTGCTTCTGTTAGCAATGACGGTAATTACATATGCAATTAATGTTATTGCTAATTATTTCAAACAAAGATTTGTTTTCATAGTAATTGAATGTCACAAGAGTGCCATTATCTTCAAGTGTTCCAAATTTCAGCCAGATATGTCCATGCTAACTAAGGTGTAATAGAGCTGCAGGTTTTCGCTTTTCATAACAAGGGTGGTAATTACATAGGCAATTAATTGTATTGTTAAATATTTCTAAAAAATATTTTGTTTTTATATTAATAGGATATCACGAGAATTCCATTATCTGCCAGTTACACAAATTTCAGCCAGATGTGCCCTTGCTAACCAAGGTATAATAGTAGTGCAGGTTTTCGCTTTTCTTAACAATGGTGGTAGTTATATTATTAAATTAATATGCTATTTTTTTCTAACAAAGATGTTGTATTCATATTAACAAAATGTCTTGAGAATGACATTATCTTCGAGTATTCCAACTGTTAGCAAGATCTGTACAGGGTAACTAAGGTACATTTAATGAAACAAGGAATATTTTGCATAAACTTTGACGGCCGTTTTTGGGGTTTGAAGGTTTTTATACCACATGTGTTTGTTAAGCCATAACTTCAGTTAGAATTAAGATATCATCTTGCATGATAGATCACGTGAAAGCAGAGTTTCCGATCTTTCCAACGCTACTAATAACTCAATATAAAAAATGTCCGACATGCGACTCATTTTATTAAGATGGGTCACATTTGTACACAAATATCCACCACTGTCTATAGCCAGGTACTCATTCATACAGCTTAGTGAACTGGAGCAATGTAGAGTGACCGAATGAAATGAAACAGCAGCACAGGATTCAAAACTGGATTCTCTTGATTGATCGTCCAATGCTCTAGTTACAGCACTCCACTAGTTAGAGGAAGTTGGAGATGGAGAGAGAGAATGGAAGTCAGAGAGGAGGAGAAATATTGACCTCTGCAGTAGTCTTTCTTCTTCTGATTGTAGAACTGCATATGACACTGGTTTGCTTCGGTCGAGTGCTTCCCAAAATGTCACCTGCAAACATCGACTAATCTAGAGACTGTATTGGTGGACTGAGTTTGTCATAGAAATGCAAGAATTTTGACAGACTGGTGTAAGCTGTCAATTTATGTCATTTCATCATTTAGCAAAATTACATACATTGAACTTGAAGCATATATATTGACGGGCAGATATCTAATCCTAGATTAGTTCTTGCCTATAGATGAGATGTCATTGGAGGCTATAAAACATAACAACGATGTTACGATGGTCTTAATACTTACTTATTCAATCTAAATTCTGTCAAATTGCAATTACCATTCAAATCTGTCAGTGACCATTCCTATTATGAACAAAACAACCAGTTGGGGTGGCCAATGAAAATTTTCACTGTACAAACAAAAACATCGCCTTTGTAAAAATCACACAATCTGTTGCAACATATAGTTGACACACATTTGTTGTGCTTAAACTCCACATAGCCACAAAACTCAACACAAACAGCCATATAATTCTTCCTGTGTTATCCAAAAAGTGATCATTGCACCTGGTCTTTCTCTGCCCCGGCCTCCATGACACTTTGTTGGATGGCAAACTGCAGTAGTTCATCATCTTCATCTCGCAGCCGAGGCTGGTGACTCTCTCCTACAATACAAACAAGAAAGGTAGACAGAGTGCTGGACTGTCGATCACAGGAACCACAGTTCGAGTCATAGTGCCAACCGATCAGTGGTTCAGTATGTCAAACAAATTTATAATAATTGTGATATGATTATTGATGACAGTGGGGCACAGTGGTCAAGTGCTTAGAGTCCCAGACTGTCGATCGAAGAAACAGGAATTAAATCCTGGTACCAACAGCTGCTTTGAAACTGGGGCAATTTTGTTCACCTTACATTGCCTGTGTCTTTCGCAAGAGATACTATTAGGCATTGGTCACTCCTATTTGATGTCCATGCCAGGGGCAGTTAAAGACACCAGATAGAAGGGACCAATGGCTTATAGTGTCTCTTCCGAAAGACACAGGCAATGTAGTGTGAATGAAATGGCAACACTCAAATATCATGTTAAATCCTCAGAAAGAAACACCCTTTTTTCACAAACGATGTAATTACACCTATTTATAATTACTGTCCCAAAAATGTGTTGAATAATATTTTGGTTAGAACATACCCAGGTAGACATCTTACCTATGATGGAGTATGTACTGGGTGGTTCAAAACATGAATCGTCGATGTGACATTGCATGTTATTGTCAGCTCCGTTAAGACACACTACGTTCTCAACAGGTGTGTCCGACGCAAATATATTACCAAATGTGATGCGCGCATTCAGCACATGGAACAGTGGAATTTCTGTAATGGAGAATAGTATCAAAACAATGCGTTCATATTTGGAACATCAAATGAACAATTTTAATTATAAATTTTAGACTCAAATGCGTTTATTAATTAAGTTTTACTTGTGGCTAATACTGGGGTGAATCACTCTTGAATAACTAGACATAACACATCTTTGAATTACAATAACAATGTTAAACTGTTAATCTGAATAATTCTGTCATTACTTATAAACAAAATAGCTGACATTCTTGGCATGTAACTTAAAATATGCCGCTATATATATATACATATTGATTCAAAGAACATAACTAAATAATAAAATACACCAACACCAACTACCCACCTATCTTGACAGGGAAGCCAGAAGGCAGCTGCAGCGTGATGAAGTTCTTGAGCCTGCGGAAGTGTGCGTTGCTGGCCGCCATGAGGTCGATGATAGGCAGCACCTGCTGAGGCAGTGAGAGAGGATAGTCTTCACACAACCACAGGTTCGCCTTGAACGTCTGTGTCTTGGTTGTCTGCTCAATCGGCCGGCCAATATCACGGTCTTCTAACTCCACACTCGCGTCAAAGTACTCCTCTGGAGTGATGTGACATGGGTTGTAGGATAACATGTCTAGGTCCTGTAGTAAGAATGGAGTGATGTGACATGGGTTATAGGATAACATGTCTAGGTCCAGTAATAAGAATGGAGTGATGTGACATGGGTTGTAGGATAACACGTCTAGGTCCTGCAGTAAGAATGGAGTGATGTGACATGGGTTGTAGGATAACACGTCTAGGTCCTGCAGTAAGAATGGAGTGATGTGACATGGGTTGTAGGATAACACGTCTAGGTCCTGTAGTAAGAATGGAGTGATGTGACATGGGTTGTAGGATAACACGTCTAGGTCCTGTAGTAAGAATGGAGTGATGTGACATGGGTTGTAGGATAACACGTCTAGGTCCTGCAGTAAGAATGGAGTGATGTGACATGGGTTGTAGGATAACACGTCTAGGTCCTGTAGTAAGAATGGAGTGATGTGACATGGGTTGTAGGATAACACGTCTAGGTCCTGTAGTAAGAATGGAGTGATATGACATGGGTTGTTGGATAACACGTCTAGGTCCTGTAGTAAGAACAGAGTGATGTGACATGGGTTGTAGGATAACATGTCTAGGTCCTGTAGTAAGAATGGATTGATTAGATTAAATACCAATAGACAGTATGACTCAAAATTACCTTGTTTCTCAAAATTTGCTTTTTTAACGGTTGCTTCAATTTTAGCAATAAATAAAAAACTACTGAAGATATTTCAACAAATAAGGTATCATTTTAAAGCTCATGATCTGTTGAATACCCACGTTGCTGTTGTAGGTCACACGTATGTGGTAGTGCTGCAGTTAGCACATCCGCCTGGCACATCAGCGCTCTCAGTTCAAAACCCAGACAGGGCAGGCATGATATTTGGTGTAAAAATCTGGCTCTTGACATTGGGGACTGTCTATCCCTCGTGACTCAGAGATCACATTAATGTCGGTCCCGTCTCAATTTGGGACGTAAAAGAACCACTGAGGACGACAAGCACCCTGGCAGTGAACACCCTCAGCGCCAGCATAGAAAGGTCGGTTTGGTGATAATGTTCTGAAAAAGGCTACCTAGTTGAATGAGACCTCGTAAGACCATAACATTGTAACCACAGTATTTGTATAGATTAGTCAGTTAATAGAACATTGCTGAGCGCTGGTAACAATTAGAACTAGAATGAGTATTGGCAATTTAAGGGGCATAAGGGCTACTAGAGGCAAAGAGATCATACTACATGACAACCCTGAACAGGATTGAAACCCCATCAGCTCAATGGTCAGTCAAGACCAGTGTCCTAATTAATCTCTTATGTGGCATGGTGTCGAAAGCCTTTTGACTGAAATTTGTAATCTGGGTATGTTCTGTAGGTCTACTGACATCAACAGTGGTGCAGCCCATGAAATACAGATTTTGTGTATTCAACAAGTTTCTCCCAATAAACCATTGGCGTGTTATTGTTGATTATAGTTACATTTGCATTAACTCTTTTTGGTATTTATAACCCCCATTGTCACGTGATAGGGGTGCTGCAGACAAGATTACATTGGTGTCCAAACTCTCCATACCCCCTAGCTGTCTGTACATATATATATATATCTATATATATATAGATATATATCAATATATATATATATATTGTTATACTCGACTTACGAGTTCTCATTCAACTAGTCAGCCTTTTTCAGATGATTTTTGTTTGAACGCAGCTTAAGTTAAGACTAAGTTTTTATGACAGTATAGGGCCTAGTCATATTTATTGAATTAAAAATTCCAACTTAATATTTTTAATACCACGTGTAATCAAAGGCAGTATCATAATAGTTTGGTTTCTAACAGCTGCTTAGCTAGCGTAGCAGTTAGCACATCTGCCTGGCATGCCAGCGCTCAGTTCAAAACCCAGACAGGGCAGGCATGATATTTGGTGTAAAAACCTGGCTCTCAACATTGGGGACTGTGTATCCCTCGTGACTCAGAGATCATGTTAATGTCAGTCCCGTCTCAATTTGGGACGTAAAAGAACCACTGAGGACGACAAGCACCCTGGCAGTGACCACCCTCAGCGCCAGCATAGAAAGGTTGGTTTGGCGATAATGTTCTTAAACAGGCTGACTAGTTGAAGGAGACCTCATAAGACTGTTACACTGTAACTACAGTATTTGTAGACTAGTCAGTTAACAGAACGATGGCGAGTGCTGGAAACAACTAGAAAAAACGCTAGAAAAATATGATAAATTTGTTGTGGCCGGGGTAGTAGACACTCACTCCATTGGAGGCGGCTCCGTGCACTTTCTCTTCACGTTCCGCTACTGACAGAATTGATTCAAGAGGGTTTTTTGAGTTCTTTTTGCTCTGTTGTTTGTCTCTGTCAGTAAGATGTTCTGTGCGTGTCTTTGTCACCAACTCCACGTTGCACGCATTGAACACCTGCAAAACAGATTATATAATTATCACTATTAAATAATATAAACTACGTCTTTACAAATAATAATAAATAAATAAACTCGTGGACAAGATATTAATAATAATAACAAGAACACTACACTAGCTTAATTATAAAATGAATTATGATTGTGATGTTAAGCATATTATGAAATGTTAAAATAACTTGTAAAAATATGCGTCTTGAGTGCCACGTTGAACTGCTGAACTTGCGCATTGGCGCACCCTGTGGGGCAGTTGATTCCATGCTAGTATGAAAAATTGATATTTTGAAAAGACAGAGATGTTCATGGGATCATAGATGAATCCCTGAAAGTTTGGTGCCCAAGCTGTCTAGGAAGAAAACGTTAATGTACTTGCATACACACACACACACACACACACACACACACACACACACACACACACACGTTTTCTCGATGATAGTTAGATGTTAGTATGCGCTGTGTATAGCAGCTACCCACTGACCTTGCAGTCGTAGCCGTTGACTGTCTCCACTTTGTCACTTCTCCAGCCCCAGATGCCTGCCTTGTTCCTACCACACAAACAGTAACAATCACCACGTGCTCTTGTTGTACAATCATCACGTGCTCTTGTTGTACAATCATCACATACTCTTGTTGTACAATCACCATGTGCTCTTGTTGTACAATCATCATGTGCTCTTGTTGTACAATCATCACATACTCTTGTTGTACAATCATCACGTGCTCTTGTTGTACAATCATCACATACTCTTGTTGTACAATCATCATGTGCTCTTGTTGTGCAATCATCAAGTGCTCTTGTTGTACAATCATCAAGTGCTCTTGTTGTACATACTCTTGTTGTACAATCATCACATACTCTTGTTGTACAATCATCACATGCTCTTGTTGTACAATCATCACATGCTCTTGTTGTACAATCATCACATACTCTTGTTGTACAATCATCACATACTCTTGTTGTACAATCATCACATGCTCTTGTTGTACAATCATCACATGCTCTTGTTGTACAATCATCACATGCTCTTGTTGTACAATCATCACATACTCTTGTTGTACAATCATCACATACTCTTGTTGTACAATCATCACATACTGTTGTTGTACAATCATCACATGCTCTTGTTGTACAATCATCACATACTCTTGTTGTACAATCATCACATACTCTTGTTGTACAATCATCACATGCTCTTGTTGTACAATCATCACATACTCTTGTTGTACAATCATCACATACTCTTGTTGTACAATCATCACATGCTCTTGTTGTACAATCATCACATACTCTTGTTGTACAATCATCACATACTCTTGTTGTACAATCATCACATGCTCTTGTTGTACAATCATCACATGCTCTTGTTGTACAATCATCACATGCTCTTGTTGTACAATCATCACATGCTCTTGTTGTACAATCATCACATGCTCTTGTTGTACAATCATCACATGCTCTTGTTGTACAATCATCACATGCTCTTGTTGTACAATCATCACATGCTCTTGTTGTACAATCATCACATGCTCTTGTTGTACAATCATCACATGCTCTTGTTGTACAATCATCACGTGCTCTTGTTGTACAATCATCACATACTCTTGTTGTACAATCATCACAGTGCTCTTGTTGTACAATCATCACATGCTCTTGTTGTACAATCATCACATACTCTTGTTGTACAATCATCACATGCTCTTGTTGTACAATCATCACATACTCTTGTTGTACAATCATCACATACTCTTGTTGTACAATCATCACATACTCTTGTTGTACAATCATCACATGCTCTTGTTGTACAATCATCACGTACTCTTGTTGTACAATCATCGTGCTCTTGTTGTACAATCATCAATGCTTTGCTGTACAATCATCACGTTGTACAATCATCAAGTACCTTGTTGTACAATCACCAATGCGGCTCTCGGTTGTACAATCATCACGTTGCCTTTTGTTGTGTACAATCATCACATGCCTTGTTGTACAATCATCATGTGCTCTTGTTGTACAATCATCACGTGCTCTTGTTGTACAATCATCACGTGCTCTTGTTGTACAATCATCACGTGCTCTTGTTGTACAATCATCACGTGCTCTTGTTGTACAATCATCACGTGCTCTTGTTGTACAATCATCACGTGCTCTTGTTGTACAATCATCACGTGCTCTTGTTGTACAATCATCATGTGCTCTTGTTGTACAATCATCATGTGCTCTTGTTGTACAATCATCACATACTCTTGTTGTACAATCATCAAGTGCTCTTGTTGTACAATCATCACATACTCTTGTTGTACAATCATAATGTGCTCTTGTTGTACAATCATCACATACTCTTGTTGTACAATCATCAAGTGCTCTTGTTGTACAATCATCACATGCTCTTGTTGTACAATCATCACATGCTCTTGTTGTACAATCATCACATGCTCTTGTTGTACAATCATCACATACTCTTGTTGTACAATCATCACATACTCTTGTTGTATAATCATCACATACTCTTGTTGTACAATCATCAAGTGCTCTTGTTGTACAATCATCACATGCTCTTGTTGTACAATCATCATATGCTCTTGTTGTACAATCATCACATACTCTTGTTGTACAATCATCAAGTGCTCTTGTTGTACAATCATCACATACTCTTGTTGTACAATCATCAAGTGATCTTGTTGTACAATCATCACATACTCTTGTTGTACAATCATCACATACTCTTGTTGTACAATCATCAAGTGCTCTTGTTGTACAATCATCACATGCTCTTGTTGTACAATCATCATATGCTCTTGTTGTACAATCATCACATACTCTTGTTGTACAATCATCAAGTGCTCTTGTTGTACAATCATCACATACTCTTGTTGTACAATCATCAAGTGATCTTGTTGTACAATCATCACATACTCTTGTTGTACAATCATCACATACTCTTGTTGTACAATCATCAAGTGCTCTTGTTGTACAATCATCCCATGCTCTTGTTGTACAATCATCACATGCTCTTGTTGTACAATCATCATATGCTCTTGTTGTACAATCATCACATACTCTTGTTGTACAATCATCAAGTGCTCTTGTTGTACAATCATCACATACTCTTGTTGTACAATCATCACATACTCTTGTTGTACAATCATCACATACTGTTGTTGTACAATCATCACATGCTCTTGTTGTACAATCATCACATGCTCTTGTTGTACAATCATCACATACTCTTGTTGTACAATCATCACATACTCTTGTTGTACAATCATCACATGCTCTTGTTGTACAATCATCACATACTCTTGTTGTACAATCATCACATACTCTTGTTGTACAATCATCACATGCTCTTGTTGTACAATCATCACATGCTCTTGTTGTACAATCATCACATGCTCTTGTTGTACAATCATCACATGCTCTTGTTGTACAATCATCACATGCTCTTGTTGTACAATCATCACATGCTCTTGTTGTACAATCATCACATACTCTTGTTGTACAATCATCACATACTCTTGTTGTACAATCATCACATACTCTTGTTGTACAATCATCACATGCCTCTTGTTGTACAATCATCACATGCTCTTGTTGTACAATCATCACATGCTCTTGTTGTACAATCATCACATGCTCTTGTTGTACAATCATCAAGTGCTCTTGTTGTACAATCATCACGTACTCTTGTTGTACAATCATCACGTACTCTTGTTGTACAATCATCACGTACTCTTGTTGTACAATCATCACGTACTCTTGTTGTACAATCATCACATGCTCTTGTTGTACAATCATCACATACTCTTGTTGTACAATCATCACATACTCTTGTTGTACAATCATCACACAATCATCACATACTCTTGTTGTACAATCATCACATACTCTTGTTGTACAATCATCACATACTCTGCTCTTGTTGTACAATCATCACATACTCTTGTTGTACAATCATCACGTGCTCTTGTTGTACAATCATCATGTGCTCTTGTTGTACAATCATCACGTGCTCTTGTTGTACAATCATCACGTGCTCTTGTTGTACAATCATCACGTGCTCTTGTTGTACAATCATCACGTGCTCTTGTTGTACAATCATCATGTGCTCTTGTTGTACAATCATCACATACTCTTGTTGTACAATCATCAAGTGCTCTTGTTGTACAATCATCACATACTCTTGTTGTACAATCATAATGTGCTCTTGTTGTACAATCATCACATACTCTTGTTGTACAATCATCAAGTGCTCTTGTTGTACAATCATCACATGCTCTTGTTGTACAATCATCACATGCTCTTGTTGTACAATCATCACATACTCTTGTTGTACAATCATCACATACTCTTGTTGTACAATCATCACATACTCTTGTTGTACAATCATCACATACTCTTGTTGTACAATCATCAAGTGCTCTTGTTGTACAATCATCACATACTCTTGTTGTACAATCATCACATACTCTTGTTGTACAATCATCAAGTGCTCTTGTTGTACAATCATTACATGCTCTTGTTGTACAATCATCATATGCTCTTGTTGTACAATCATCACATACTCTTGTTGTACAATCATCAAGTGCTCTTGTTGTACAATCATCACATACTCTTGTTGTACAATCATCAAGTGATCTTGTTGTACAATCATCACATACTCTTGTTTTACAATCATCACATACTGTTGTTGTACAATCATCACATGCTCTTGTTGTACAATCATCACATACTCTTGTTGTACAATCATCACATACTCTTGTTGTACAATCATCACATGCTCTTGTTGTACAATCATCACATGCTCTTGTTGTACAATCATCACATGCTCTTGTTGTACAATCATCACATACTCTTGTTGTACAATCATCACATGCTCTTGTACAATCATCACATGCTCTTGTTGTACAATCATCACATGCTCTTGTTGTACAATCATCACATGCTCTTGTTGTACAATCATCACATGCTCTTGTTGTACAATCATCACATGCTCTTGTTGTACAATCATCACATACTCTTGTTGTACAATCATCACATGCTCTTGTTGTACAATCATCACATGCTCTTGTTGTACAATCATCACATGCTCTTGTTGTACAATCATCACATGCTCTTGTTGTACAATCATCACATACTCTTGTTGTACAATCATCACATACTCTTGTTGTACAATCATCACATACTCTTGTTGTACAATCATCACATGCTCTTGTTGTACAATCATCACATGCTCTTGTTGTACAATCATCACATGCTCTTGTTGTACAATCATCACATGCTCTTGTTGTACAATCATCACATGCTCTTGTTGTACAATCATCACATGCTCTTGTTGTACAATCATCAAGTGCTCTTGTTGTACAATCATCACGTACTCTTGTTGTACAATCATCACATACTCTTGTTGTACAATCATCACATGCTCTTGTTGTACAATCATCACATGCTCTTGTTGTACAATCATCACATACTCTTGTTGTACAATCATCACATACTCTTGTTGTACAATCATCACATACTCTTGTTGTACAATCATCACATGCTCTTGTTGTACAATCATCACATGCTCTTGTTGTACAATCATCACATGCTCTTGCTGTTATTTCTACATGCACAAATGAAGTTGGATACATTTCTGAATCCTATGTGGCTCGAACGAAGCTTTCGGCAACCTCACAATGCTTTCGTCAGCATTGAACCGAATCACTCTCAGTCATCATGTGACCTTGTTGGTGTACGTCAAATCACTGCAGTTCTAAGGATATCGCTGGAAAATTGTAGCCAGTATTTCTGTTAATCGCTGGTTGCCTCTCTCGAATTTCAATGACGTTATTGATCATTTTCCACCAGCGACCATTGATCAACAGGTACACCGGCTACAATCTGCCAGTGGTATTCTTGGAACTGCTGTTATGCGACAAGCCATATAAGATTCAGAAAGGTACCTAACTTAATTTCCAAATTATGCATTTAACTGATTCCTGAAGCAACTTACTTGCTCAGATAAAATATAGTTTCTTTCTATGTTAGTTTTGTGTAAATTGAGTGATGTGATCTGGTACACTGACCACCTGAGGTGATATTATTCTAAAAAACATAAAACAGCTATAATTAACTTAACAAGATCTTATATATGGAACCACTTAATATGCAATAAAAAAGCCAATAATGGTATTAGTTACAAATATAACCCTCATGTAATTGACTAACATTATAAAATGTATCACAAACATAATTTAGCACACAAATACTTTTAAATTAGAATACTGATGTTTACATGGAAACAAAAGGCATCTTTTTGGGCCAATGCATCTAAAACAGTTATGACAAACTAAGATTAAGCAACTACAATCAAGAATATTATGCCAATGGTTTATTAGAATAACCTTGTTGAAGACACATTATTTGAACTGCCTGGACAGTGCCATTTTGATAGAAAGCCTGACATCACCAATGCCTAATTTTCACAATTCACCAGTCTCCAAACCGAGAATTTTACTCTTGTTTGCATCATCGAATTTGTTCTGGCACGGTAACTACTAAAAACGTTACATCCGCATGGAGCAGGAAATGGCACTAACAGTTGATACAAGTGTAACTCTGTATCAAAGGGAATACGAGAGACCAACCAATTTGTGGAGTGCTGTAGCACAGCGGTAAGACCTCCGGACTCTCGACTGAGAGAACGCGTGCGGCAGTGTCGAACCTTGGGCAAGTTCGTTTACTCTACATTGCGTCAGTTCACTCAGCTGTATGAATGAGTACCTGGCTTTGGACAGTGGTGGATATTTGTGTACGAATAGTCTTCGCGCATTAATTGCAGCATGGCTGAATGCTTCCCAGAGAAGTCGAGATGGTGTTCGATTGAACAGGTCTGCCAGGGAGTAAAGTGTAAAGTGCTTTGAGCTGTCCTGAGGACTGGATACTGTGCTATATAAGAACTTATCTTTACTTTTTACTTTATGAGGTGGTATAGTCATTCAAATGTAAAGGAAACAGGGGCATTCAATGCGTCACCATGGCGTCATGGTCAAAGAAATTCTGGGCATTTCTTGGTCAAGCAACAGGAGCATGTCTCAATGTATCAGCCACTGGCAACTGTAAGATTTCATTAGAACCTCTCACATTGAAAATAAATTCTAAGTAATCCGCAGGCGAGATATTGTCGATTCTAGTTGCAAATGGTCAGATTGTATTGACTCTTTTCAGTATATATATTTTACTTGATATAGCGCCAGATCCAAATTTGTTTGTGGCGCTTCACAACATATTAAAATACATAAAATAGTGTAAAATTTCAAAAAATAATAATATAAGCCCACACAATTGCCTTTGTTTCGCTTTAATTACCTTTCGAATGAGATTTTGTCTGTGTCTATGTAGGTTGTTACTATGGGCGACGTGAGTCGGGCAGCTACTGCTTCGTCCGCGGGAGCAAGGAAGGAGGCATCTGTCTCTGGAGGCAACACCCTCATCACCTCACTCCACACCTGCTTTGCATCATGGTCCACCTCCATCGCAACTGCTGCGTCATCTGAAGAGAAACAACAACATGAGATCAGTATGGAAACTGCTCATATGTTTTCTGAAACAAAATATTTGCTTTCTGTAGTTTGTATATTAAGTTTGTCTTAATTACTAAGGGATCATCTCAGAACATCGATGTCCGATATCAAACAAAATTACTTTCATCTGGCGTCAGCCCCCCTCAGACGAAAGTTTGTATACATTGATATGATGATGTCAATATATCAACAGTATCGGTCCGAAGCGTAAAATATTGATGTCCAACGTCAGATGAAACTGTCTCTGACCCCCCCTCCCCTAACGAAAGTAATTTCATCTGACATCAATGTTCTGAGATGATTCCTTAGTAATCAAGACAAACTCAATTTACAAAGTACTGAAAGCAAGTATTTTGTTATTGTTTTTTCAGAAAACACATAAGCAGTTTCCATACTGATCTTATGTTCTTAAGTTGTTTAAATCTATCTCCAATTATCAGACGTTACAGTGCTCTGGTATCATTTTGCTCACATAAGTGGATGCGTGGACAGACGACACCTCCCAAATGAAAAACTACATGGTAATATCGAGGCTTTGAGGACGACGGCATCATTTGTCATGGCGACAGGGTGTTCCTGTCTAAGTGAACGAAGAAGAAGATGAAGTGGACTCACAAGTCACTTGCCAGTCACACTCGCCGAGTTGGTTTTACCCAGAAACCCAGGGTGCCAAAAAAAATGGGTGTACACCCTTGCTTATTGGAGCGCAAAATTTGACATATTTTAATGTCTCGAATGTTTAGTCATGCGTTGCGCCTCTATGTGGCTGCACCATAACAAGCTCTTATATATTTGGCAGTTTTACCAGTTTTTAATTTCGACACGGCACTGCACTTTTTACAGTTGTTTTATGAAGGTATCAGATCGACGATGGACTGTGCTGTTTTGGGAAGAGTTTAGTGACTTTTTAGTGTTTTAGTAATTTATACCTGTACAGTGAACTGCACAGTGAAATGCACCTGTGCCACAACATTGTTGCTGATCGACCAGGCATGACGACAACAGAACCACTGCACGGCCATTCTTCACAGCATGTTCGCGTACAATCGAACTAACCTACTACGGATTGGACGCGCGATTGTGACCAGATTTCACCTTACACTACTAGACGCTTGTGCGGCACCACTTGGACCACTTGGACTCTTGACCAATCGGCGGACTCACAGGGGCTGTAGGGCAGGAAGATCGAAGCAAAGACCAATTACTGCGCTAATCAACCATCGCCCCCCTCCATCGTTTACCGTGAGACGTAACATCGGCATGCAGAATCTGATTCGACTTACGTTTGACAGCCCAACTACGGCTACGATTGGCCTGTTGAACGTAAGGTCTCTTCGCAACAAGGCAGTCTTTGTCACAGACTACATATGTGAAAACGACATCGACATTCTGTGCCTAACAGAGACGTGGTTGTGCAATAATGATGAGACTTTCACTTTTGCGATGGTCCCTCACGGTTACAATTTTGAACATCTCCTGCAGAGCGATCGACGGGGTTTGGGGAGTTGGGGTCTTTTTTAAGACCTCCTTCCACCTTTCTCTGTCCAGACCATGGCCTGCGGAATCTTTCGAATGTCTTGAAGTGGTGTTACGCGGGACGAGAGTTGCGGCAACGGCACGCATCTTTGTGATTTACCGACCACCATCGTCTGGTCGCAAGTCCTCGTAGAATTCGGCGAATTTCTTGAATGCTTTTCACTTCGAAAGACCGGAATCGTTATACTCTGTGATTTCAATGTTCGCTATGGAAACGATGACGACAAAGATGCACGTGACTTAACTGCATTGCTGAACGATGTAAACCTAAAACAACATGTGACATCGGCAACACACTGCCGGGGTAACATTCTCGACCTCGTTATCACCCCGGTGAATGGCTCTATTGTGACAGACGTGTCGGTGGAGTCCTTGCTCACAGACCACCACATCATCATGTGTAAGTTGGTTTCATCTAAGCCACGACCAGTGTGTAAGGAAGTGATTTATTGTAAATATGCTGCAATCAACATGCAGCAGTTTTCCTGTGACTTACGTGCTTTGCCATTGATTAACAATCCTGCCGACAACATTGAGAGTTTGTTTGAACAGTATAATGATGAACTTCGAATGGTAATTGACAGACATGCACCAGTCATCCAACGTTTGATAAATGTGCGTCCAAGACAACCATGGCGGACTGACAACTTGCAGCTCGTGAGACAGCAAGTGCGACGAGCAGAGCGTAAGTGGCGTCACACGCATTTAAGCAGAGCATCGCCACAACCAAAGCTGCTTATTACTGTGCTGAAATCGAAGTTACATCTCACGATACAAAGCAATGTATCGCATCACGAACAATTTGATGGGACGTACTCGTACGCCTGTGCTCCCCGAATGTGACGACGACCCGGATGCGCTAGATGAGCGATTGGTCTGTTATTTCACAGATAAGATCACTGATATCAGTACACGGCTGGTGACTGCACGCTCGCAGTGCCAACTGCCCTCATTCCTACACGATATCGAATGCCGTATTGAAGAACCATTGTACGACTTTCAACTTGCTACAGTCACCGACATCTGCGGTCTGGCTGAGAAGACATCCAGCAAATCTTCTTCTAGCATTAATGTCATTTCTGGAAGCATGCTTAAATCTAACATTGACATTCTTGGACCAGTGTTAACCAGCATTGTTAACATGTCCATCGTGTCGGCATCACTACCTGTCGCCATGAAACATGCCGTAGTAACACCACTGTTAAAGAGGAATGGTCTTGATATTGCAAGAATAAGACGTTATTTAACACCTGCAGCGACAGAACAAGTCATACATGCGTTTGTTACCAGCAGAATTGACGTTGGCAATGCATTACTCCACCGACTGCCTGTGAAACAACTAGAACGGTTGCAGAGAGTACAGAACTGGGCGGCCCGCCTTGTCAACGGCGCCAGGAAGTTCTGTCATGTCACACCTCTATTGATCAAGCTGCACTGGCTGCCAATAGCAGTTAGAGTAGAGTATAATATACTTCTACTCACGCACCGAGCATTGACTGGCTGTGCACCACAGTATATCACCAAATGTTTGAACAGACATCAGCCAACTCGATCATTGAGCTCCAGTGAACACAATCATTTATGTGTACCACGTGCATCGCGTCGCTGGGGTGATAGATCATTTTGCGTGGCAGCCCCAACACTATGGAACTTGCTGCCGCAAAAGCTGACTGCAACAAGAATGACAAACGCTGATTTTAAATCAAACCTTAAAACTTATGTTTTCCCAAACATTCTGTACGGCGCCGTGAGCAACGATTGTTGGAACGGTGCAATATAAATGTCACGATTTGATTTTTGATCCAGAACTGTTATCGAACTATCGTCCAATATCAAATCTGTCTTTCATATCGAAGCTCGTCGAGAGATGCATTGCAATCCAAATACGACAGCACATGGATGCGAATGGCATCTTCGATATTTTCCAAAGTGCGTACCGTCCAATGCACAGCTGTGAAACAGCCCTAGTACGCATACAGGACGACATATTGCTTTCTCTGGATAACAAGAGCGTGATACTGGTGCTACTAGATCTCAGTGCCGCTTTTGATCCTGTCGACCACCATCTGCTGTTCAATAAACTGCACAGAATTGGCGTGTGTGGCAACGCACTGTGCTGGTTGAAGTCGTATCTGTCACAGCGAACACAGACAGTTAAAGTTGGCAACATAATTTCAAGAAGTGTCGATCTAGCATGTGGTGTGCCTCAGGGTAGCGTGCTCGGACCTCTTCTGTTCACGATCTACTGCCTTGGACTCAACCATGTTTTTGAACGTCATCAACTACGCTATCATATGTATGATGATGATACGCAATTATATGTGGACTTTCCCCGTGACCAGCCACTTACAATGGCCACCGATCGAATATCTCGTTGTACCACCGATGTGAAAGCGTGGATGTCTTTCCATAATCTCCTGCTTAATGAGAACAAAACCGAGGTGATCGTCATATCTGCAGTGAACAATCAGAAACTTGTTCACCCGCCTGTTGACCAAGTCATTGATGTATGTGGCTGTGCTGTTTCGCCAAAGCCGGTTATCCGCGACATAGGCGTTCTACTTGACAACACTATGTCGATGACGAATCAAGTGTGTTGTGTTTGCCAGGTAGCATATTGTCACCTCCGAAGCATCGCGTTAAATCAGAAATGTCTTACCAATAATGCCTGCAGAACCATTGTGAACGCCTTAGTCATGTCACGTATTGATTACAGCAACGCTTGCGAAAGCTGCAGATGGTACAGAATTCCACAGCACGTCTTATTACCGGGACAAGGAGGCGAGAACACATGTTCTGTACCATCTGCACTGGTTGCCTATATGCCAGTGGATCGAATTCAAGCTGTTACTGCTGGTATATCGTGCAGTGCGCCATCTCGGCCCTGCATACATTTCATCGCTCGTGACATCCTACACACCTACCAGATCACTTAGATCGTCCGAACAAGGTCTGCTGACTGTTCCGAGATATCACCTTGAACATTATGGCCGTCGTTCCTTCTCGGTGGCTGGCCCAATCCTGTGGAATGCCCTGCCTCATGCAGTCAGGCATGCAAACTGCGTTGCCACTTTCAAATCACTATTAAAGACACACTTATTTCGACAGGCCTTCAAAGAACTTTGCAGTCCGCATCAGTAACATTTGTGCAATATTGACATTCGGTTATGTACTTAGGTTGCAGTTATTTATTTTTTTTTTTTTTTAATTAGCATATTATATGTATTTATTTAATTTAATTTAAGCACATTATTTATTTTAGGTATTTACATGGCCAATTCATTTAATTCATGTATAATATATACACTTGTAAATATATATATTTATTTTTATTCAGGTTTATCTAACTGACATTTTATGTAATTTTGATATGCTACTTTTAAATCATATTCGTTTACCTTTCTATTTAATATGTTTTAGGTCATTTAATGTATTTTATTTATACTCTACGATTGTCTGCGCCTTTGAGCAGATTTGTCATCCAGACACACAATGCTCTATAAATGCTTTATAATAATTTGTAAAACATACCGTGTGCTTAATAGAATGAATACGGTATATGAAAATCTACATTTTAATTTATGAAACATTTAGTACCTTCTGTTTGTGCTGCAGGCAGATTGCTAGAGACATGTTAGGAGGCTGGGAGACTTACGTTCACTCTTGAAGATGAAGCTTCGACTGCCCCGGACCCAATTCATGTTGTCAAATCCCAAAAGTGTTGTGTCGATTCTCACGTTTGCACCTACCAAATAAACAACAATATCAAATATGCCTTCTTCATATTTTGTCAGCAATTTTAGAAACCTATCAATCATTTAGAATCTTGAAGTACATTTACTTTTTTCAAATGCCATCATTATAAAAAAAACACTAAATTCTCAAAAGTTCATCATTTTATAGGTGCCTATCATAATAGTCTTTAAAATATCTTTAATGTACATATAACCACATGATATATAATTGTGATGATCCAATAAAATACATGTGATGGTAATAATAATACACTTGCGATATTTATCTTTATATGCCTGACAGTTTCCATAATATCAGCTATAAAATAAGATAAAAACATGACACTGTTACCCTTTCTGCTGGCATCTGATTATGTGTACCAATATGAATGTATCGTAATATTAATTTAACGATGGTTTTATAAATGTAATACCCAACATGCCTACCATCTATATAATGAACCATGGTGCTCACACACACACGCACGCACGCACGCACACACACACACACACACACACACAGATACACACACACACAGATACACACACACACACACACACACAGACACACACACACACAGATACACACACACAAATACACACACACACACACACACACACACACACACACTCGCTCGCACGCACTCATTCGCACTCATTTGCACTCACTCGCACGCACACACAAACACACAGTGTTACATGTACAATGTCCACTGCTGATGTCTGAAGATGTTTAAACTGCACCATTCAAACAGATTTGGTGATATCTATATTTTGAAAATATGTAACACTGTTTTGATACATTGAAGGATATATGACCAATATGATGACTAACTTACCACTCTTCCACACTTTGTAGGTATCACTTGGACAGATTCGAGATATCAGAGGAACTGTGCAAAGACGATCAATGATTAAAACATGAAATAATATACATTATATGAGTATCATAGTATGGTGAGCCAGTAACAGGACACCATGTGAAATGTACATCACACGAGTATCATAGTACGGTGAGCCAGTAACAGGACACCATGTGAAATGTACATCACACGAGTATCATATTATGGTGAGCCAGTAACAGGACACCGTGTGAAATGTACATCACACGAGTATCATAGTATGGTGAGCCAGTAACAGGACAACATGTGAAATGTACATCACATGAGTATCATAGTATGGTGAGCCAGTAACAGGACACTGTGTGAAATGTACATCACACGAGTATCATAGTATGGTGAGCCAGTAACAGGACACCATGTGAAATGTACATAACACGAGTATCATAGTATGGTGAGCCAGTAACAGGACACTGTGTGAAATGTACATCACACGAGTATCGTAGTATGGTGAGCCAGTAACAGGACACTGTGTGAAATGTACATCACACGAGTATCATAGTATGGTGAGCCAGTAACAGGATACCATGTGACATGTACATCACACGAGTATCATAGTATGGTGAGCCAGTAACAGGACATGTGAAATGTACATCACACGAGTACCATATTATGGTGAGCCAGTAACAGGACACCATGTGAAATGTACATAACACGAGTACCATATTATGGTGAGCCAGTAACAGGACACTGTGTGAAATGTACATCACACGAGTATCATAGTATGGTGAGCCAGTAACAGGACAACATGTGACATGTACATCACACGAGTATCATAGTATGGTGAGCCAGTAACAGGATACCATGTGACATGTACATCACACGAGTATCATAGTATGGTGAGCCAGTAACAGGACATGTGAAATGTACATCACACGAGTACCAGTAACAGGACATGTGAAAAGTTTCAGTAACATACAAGTAACAAAATAAAAATATGATAATGCAATCTACATAGCACTACTACTATAAAAACACTTACATCACATATGTGTTGTAGTTGTCACTGTCTTAGTCACATGTGATATTGTATATAGCATGACTACTCACTCATACTGCTGGTGCTACATTTTATGTAATAGCTTATTTGCTGTATACACATCTGCTGTATCTACAGAACTTTGAAATTTACTATGAAAAATTTTACTTTTTATAAAATAGGAAAAATGCTACCATCTATATAATAGAGTGAACCAGTGAAGATAGCACTGTCTCTTCTTGGCAAATCAACACAGACTTCAAGTGACTTACCCCAACTCGTAAACTCCCATTTCATTTCTACGTAGAAATCTGGTGCCTAAAAAGAAATCCATTGCACAAAATGGTCATTGTAGGTCAAATATAGGTTAAACTAATCTATGTAATTTTGCCGCAATGTTTGAAAAAAAATAATTAAACATAAAGATTGCTTTTAGTGCATAAAAATAACTTTGAGTAGATGCTAACGGCTTACAAAATTTATACAATGAATGTTTACGGCTAGGTGCTCATGAAATAAAGTGCAGCGGCCCATGTGCTTGTAAGGGGAGTCAGTGACACCTGGTGTAGATTTACGTAACTCAATACAATGATAGAATACACATGGACCATTGCGACTAATGGTAAGTAACTACAAAAGCTAGCAAAAAACAGGTTGGACTTGGGCCAAAAGTATGGAAATTCATGAACTAGCCTTGTTGAGCTCTGCACATTTCAAGAGTTTTTCCTTTTTAAAGTAAAATAGCAGCAGATAGCATGGTACTTAAAAAATTATTATCCCAACATGTGAGTGTGGAGCAAGTTTCTTATTGCCACAACGTTACGCTTCATCAATGTGACAATTTCAATGTCAAAACTAGACAGAGTGGAAATGTAGGCTGCTGTATGGGCAGCCAGTACCGAGCCAATAAAGGAGATAGCCCACAAAACCCACAAATTATCCCGGGTGGTGCATGTTTGTGGCGAGTTTCTTTTTTGTTGAGTATATTATGAATGGTATTATGAACCGTCAACATATATGAACCTCTCTGAGCTTCTTCAGAAGACTAGGCACATCCCCCGTCCGCTGGCTGTGACGCTGGTAGTCGCGACTTTGAAGGCAAAGTTGTACGATCTCGGGGTCTCCAGTAGTAATGGCTTCTTGCACAACTAGAGACTCAACAAAACAACATGTATATAGTAAACATTATTCACATTATAATATATAATATTATATATACATGTAGTCCTAAAGGCGGCTTAGGCAGACCGCTCTATTATGAGAGATAGGATTTATGACTTCCGAAAACAATGCTCTAAATATAAATCACAAAGAAATTTTGTGTGTGCATATCATACTATTTTCGTAATATTTCTGGTTATAGTGCGCATAGTGCCAGTTTGAATTTTAAACTAAAATATATCATCCATGCAACCTGGCATCAAAACTTTAAGCTGACCAGCTTTGGTCTGCTTATAAACAGTGTTCTGCCTAACATGGTGCCTTATGCATACGTGCACTGATACACAGCAAGCATCAGGGATCTCTGCAGTCATTATCAACTTAATACACTTGGGCATTCATGAAGCATAAAATCCATGATATAATCAATACTTATGAATAATACACAGCAATCAAATGAATAATATTCTGGCTACCTTCTTACTTCCATGCCATGACGAAGATTGAACTCAGTGTTTCTCTAATTTAGTTTTTTAAGTTATTGAAACAATTGTGGAATGTACTGAACCTGTAATGGGCCCCTGAAACATTCTAAAAAGTAAACATGGGCAACAAGTTACTGGGATGGGTAATAATGCGACCGATCTGTATTTGTTTTCAGTAGAATTTTAAGTGAATATTGTACTGTTCAATATAATAATAATAATAATGTTCATTTCCTGAAGTCACAAGTCCACATGTATACATAAAATAAAAATAATACATTTGAAGATATAAACACACATCATGGAATAAAAAACAGTTGATTAATAATAAAAAAATATAAGATATGCATCCTAGTATGCGATTGAGTAGTATAGTATTTATGCTGACCTGTCCAGTATTTGCTGTTTTCTGCATTTGCATTTGCACCATGTCTCAGTAGGACCCGTGTGCATTCAAGATATCCCAGAGCCACGGCCAGATGCAGAGGAGTTCTCCCCCGGGGGTCCTTGGACTCCACATCATACTGCACACAGCAACACACAACATATGAACCGTGTGTACTACTGGATGGATTCAGACACTTAAAAATAATTAAATTATCAGTTGTCTGAAAACATACAATACATGAAAATAATTCTCAGACATACTGTTCAAATGCTTATATACGTGAACAAGTCTTGACACATGTCACCCCCATTTTATTACCCTAGTATTAACAGAACTAACCCAATAATCATTTATAATGTGACACTGTTTCAACAAAATGTTGTCACCTATACCATTAGAGTATTTAACATTTACTGAGTAATTACTGTCGGTGTGATCTGTATACAGTTAGTACATATTTCCAGTGCAGTGATAAATTTACTGCATGGTGCAGAGGTCTGATAATTAGATTGACAATGCACAGTCAGTCAGTGCTACTGTCTTTTTCAAGTCACCAAAAATCTTTTATTTAACTGGCCTAAAGTAGTAACCACATCTGCCTACAAACCTAGGTACTCTCCTGGGGTGACGGATATGGTTAGTGCAAGAAATAATATTTGAGGCCATTTAATGTGTAAAAAGATTACTGAATCAGTGAGGCCTCTGACAATGCCACTGTGATATAACTGACTATGTTAGTATGTAAGTTCTGTCAAACTGAATCTGGACTCTGTCTCTGGCCGATGCACGTCATATCCTTATCCATATACGGTACTAAAAAGTGAAGGTAATATTCCATAAACAACTGTTGTCATAAAGCACAACATCACCTCCTAGGTCCATTCCAGTGTTTGTGAACAAACTAAAAAAAACTCAAAGAATATGGGCTATTCCCGGCTATTTTGGCCGTGCCTGTCACTACCAATGCCACTAGCAGTTTCTGTTTGGTCATGCAAACCGACTTGATATGCACTTACTCCACCGCCCTTAAGCTCCTCGTCTACTCTTTGATATTCGTTGTGCCAAACCAGCCAGTGTAGGGGGAAATTATGTGTTTTCCAAGAAGAGGAACTCATTTTGAGAATTATAGAAAGGTGTCAATAAACATAGTCATTAGACGATGCATCATAAGCCCACACCGCCGCTGTAATTTCCGTATTTACATTCAGGTAAACTTCAGTTTCGTAGTTTCGTAGTTTCACATGTACAGGGCTCTCCCATGCAGTTTAGATGACAATGTTCGGATTAAATTTGATAAAGACTTGTATCAATTTATATGAATATTATTTTCTACTTCGAATGTAATTTTCATTATATACGACATTTAGATGATATGTCACTGCTAGCTTAGTATATGTGGCCTCCATTTTCCTGACTAGTCTTGGTTGGAAAAAGGGTTTCGGGAAGCTGTCAAATATTTCTGATTCACTTCTAGTATATACTGAAGACTAATGTCTAGGTGTATGCTTCGAGCAAGCAGCAACATATGTGCAGACTGTAGCACTTCAGGTAAATGCAGATTTTTAAATGATTGTGTTTGACAGCTAGCTACCATAATAATATTTGACTAGTTTGCCTAGTAAAAACTTCCAAGCCAGGAAATGAGGAATGACAAGATGTCCCTAAATCTTTGCGGCTTAATCTTTTTGATAAACTAATGGCCATTAGTTTTCACTCTCTACACTCCCCCACTCAGCTCAGTTATCCAATGTCAACTTGGATTAGTATATTCACCACGTTTAAGTTTAATCACAAGTAAAATATTGCCAAAATATCTACAATTTATATTTATTATTGCCCAATTTTTTGGCTACCCCAGACAGATAGTTGATCGAAGCAAATTGCTCCGTGGCGTAGGCTAAAGTAAAGGCAAAAGTAAAACCAACTAGTCCATCTGAGGGATTTTCTCTCCTAATCTAGGCCCTGAAAAGGTTGGAGTTCTAACGATAAACAGTCCTCGTGTATATGTCATGGACAGACCACGATATATATTTTGTGAACTGTTAGTTAATATAGTGATGCCACCTAGTGTGTGCAGGCATGCAGTGGCCACAATTTCAATTAAATGTCCAAGCCTGCCAATAAGCATCCCAGCAGTTGGTCGATTTACAAAGTACCCCTACGATATGACAATGTAATCCTTCCTTTTATATTATATATTAGTCCTTTTTAGTAAAGTATGTATGTATGTGTAACGTCAGACCCGTAGTTTAATTCCTTAGGATAGTCTGGGTTAGGTTAAGTTCTTTAAATTAAATGGAATAATTATGTTGGAATCGAGGTGGAGTAATGTTATAGTGCTGAAGGGTCACTAATTTGAATTGGGAGTTTTGCGGGAAAGCATAGGGAGAGTGAAATAACACGAGGTTACAACGAGTCGTGTTTTATAATTTCTGCGCCATTCTGAAAATACATCTATTTGAATTTTTGAATCATCTATAGCCGTTTATATAGGCTGGGTGTAGAATTAATGGTCTTACGTGCAGTCCTGTGCCACAGCTCCTTCAGTTCCTTGAGACATTGGTATACCTTGAGAGTTTATGTTGACAACTGACTGTGGACAGGGTCTTGTTGTTCTGTGAATAGAAGAAATATGAAACATTGAACCTCTCATATCGTGACATACACATAAATAATGCAGTAAATACATCAAACGGTAATATTAAGTGATTTCACAGGAAAGGTTGCAAAATTACTTTTGTCAAATTTATATCTAATTTGCCCCATATTGTAATACTCAGTCTTAGATCCAAATGAGTCTAGGGTAGCATCCTTTTTCCATTATAACTAATATAAGTATTGGCACCGCAACCATAACCAAACACTTCAGATCATGTGAGCACTGCTACAGTTACGAATATAAATACATGAACGTACGTGTATGTGTTATTTCAGAGTTTTTTCAGTCTCATTTGTATTTTTATTAAACTAAACCTCATGAGAATTAGTTACTTGGAAGCATTTATACTGCTGCAAGATATAATAATAACAACATATGTACCTGAGTCAAGATTGACAACTGTTTTGTTTTCTGTTGTTTTGAATGAAAGTTCTGCAGGACGTTCCATTAAATAAATAACCAAAAAGTTGTATTGTCCTTTTCTGACTGTTGATGTTTCTAACCAAGGCTGTGTGGATTTCACAGTGTGGCAATAAATACTGGTATAAACCACCACTGGGGAAACAGGTTTATGTTTCCAAAAATGGAGGAAATCTCCATTAATTTATCTCTGTATATAATTTATTAAATTGTACATTTTTTTACAACAGACTACATAAAAGGAGTATTGGAAATATCCATTAATTTTGTCACACTCTCACATCAATTGGTTTACCGAACTCTGGAGTTGCTCATGTACATGTGTTCAGTAAAGAATTGCAGTGTTTCTAAATTTGCCAATATTTCTTCAGAATGACAGATTTTGTTTGTTATCACGGAATTGGCATGTATCAGGTGCAAGCATGTAAACATAGCATAATTACATAATCGTCCTGTTGCTGGGATATTGGATACCGAGGAGGGTTTCCTGTGCTCCTAATAACCTTCTGTTGCCATAGCATGGCAGTGTACTTTGTAATTGTATATAATAATGTCCAGATGGTATAACACAATAGCAATTAAATACATGTTGCATGTGATTGGACATTTGATCTCCAAGCAGTATCGCTAACATGGTGCAGTATTCTCTGATGCAAACCATGAATATTTATCTTGCAGACTTGCCTGATGCCAGGAATCTATTAATATGCTAACTCTGGAGCATTGTAAGTCTGTAGATCTCTGACGCTGCCTGATGCCAGGAATCTATTAATATGCTAACTCTGGAGCATTGTAAGTCTATGGATCTCTGACACTCAAAGGTTCACTTGCCTCTACACAAGTGTAGTTGATCTCTGACACTCCAAGGTTCACTTGCCTCTACACAAGTGTAGTTGATCTCTGACACTCCAAGGTTCACTTGCCTCTACACAAGTGTAGTTGGGTTGTTTATGTTGTTTCATTTGTCAGTAATGTATTAAAAAAACACAATAGTGGTCATTTTGCTTTTTTTATTTCTTTTGTTGGTAATTCCCACTGGAGTGATTACAATCTGCAGCATGCAGTGCCGTAATTTGCAACTGCAGAAATTAAATGGGAACAGTTAACAGCGTTGTGTTGGTTTCAGAGCCAACATGGGCATCAGTTAACAGAGTTGTGTTGGTTTCAGAGCCAACATGGGCATCAGTTAACAGAGTTGTGTTGGTTTCAGAGCCAACATGGGCATCAGTTAACAGAGTTGTGTTGGTTTCAGAGCCAACATGGGCATCAGTTAACAGAGTTGTGTTGGTTTCAGAGCCAACATGGGCATCAGTTAACAGAGTTGTGTTGGTTTCAGAGCCAACATGGGCATCAGTTAACAGAGTTGTGTTGGTTTCAGAGCCAACATGGGCATCAGTTAACAGAGGTGTGTTGGTTTCAGAGCCAACATGGGCATCAGTTAACAGAGTTGTGTTGGTTTCAGAGCCGACATGGGCATCAGTTAACAGAGGTGTGTTGGTTTCAGAGCCGACATGGGCATCAGTTAACAGAGGTGTGTTGGTTTCAGAGCCGACATGGGCATCAGTTTACAAAGGTGTGTTGGTTTCAGAGCCGACATGGGCATCAGTTAACAGCGTTGTGTTGGTTTCAGAGCCGACATGGGAATCAGTTAACAGAGGTGTGTTGGTTTCAGAGCCGACATGGGCATCAGTTAACAGAGGTGTGTTGGTTTCAGAGCCGACGTGGACATCAGTTAACAGCGTTGTGTTGGTTTCAGAGCCAACATGGGAATCAGTTAACAGAGGTGTGTTGGTTTCAGAGCCGACATGGGCATCAGTTAACAGAGGTGTGTTGGTTTCAGAGCCGGCATGGGCATCAGTTAACAAATGTGTGTTGGTTTCAGAGCCGACATAGGCATCAGTTAACAGAGGTGTGTTGGTTTCAGAGCCGACATGGGCATCAGTTAACAGAGGTGTATTGGTATGTGATGAATGCTGCAGCATTCATCGAAGTCTTGGAAGACACATATCGCAAGTGAAATCACTCAAGAAAGGCTTATGGAAGTCAACACAACTTGCTGTAAGTGACATCTTTCATGTTAAACAGAGGTCACGTCTCAGAATCAAACATTCAGATGCCCAGTGAAAGTCACAAACATTCTTATGACTATGAGCTCATTAACCCAATTTTGCTCTTTGAATAGATCTCACTCCTTAACACTAACAGTGATCTTGTAAACTGAAGACTCAACACCAGGGCGTGCCACCGGGACACTTCCTGGTGTGTCACGGAAATAGTGTCCTCAATAACAAAATGATGGCTTTGCAGTTTGAAAAAGTTCCTTAAGTTTAACAGTGGATTTTGTTTAACGATGGATTTTCCCTGAGAGCTCACTGTCTTGGTGAGATGGCTCCAGGGTCAAAATACATATGTTAGTAAGTTATTACGCCCATTACAAAAACATTACGTTTACAAATACAAACTTTCAAAGAAAAAAAAAATTGTTTCACTTAATCTTAAAATGTGTTGTATTAGTGAGGGACTCACTGTGTGTGTGTACCTGCTGTGTTACAGATGGTTCACCAACTAGTGAGTCATGGAGCCAACAACATCTGGGAGCATTCCTTGCTGGCACCCTCACACAACAAGCATGGCCGCCGTAAACCCAATCCCCGGGACCCTCTTCAGTAAGTCTTGTACCCACTTATATCTTACTTGCTACTTGATTTTCCAAAAATAGCCCATGACAGTCGTAGGTTTGACTACATGAAGAGATCAGTTTTGGACATTAGGGGAGCAGAATGAAGGTGACATCTAGGTAATGCTCATTTATTACTGTGGCTCATCATAACACAAACACATGTTCAAGTTTTGTAGATTTTGATCGCCATGCTACAGTAATAAATAAACGTCACCAAAATTGTGCCAGGTGGCGATACTTGATCACTTCCGTGGATCTTCCTTTTACATTCACCAACAAGGGTTGGCCTATGGTATCCACCTAGTTTTAAACTCATTTCATTATTGCCATCAACAATTGGAAATTCATAACACCATGCCATATCTAAACACGCTATGCATGCATGTATAATTTAGGTAAGCACAATGTCATCTGTCGGAAGTATGAAAAATAAGTTTGTAAAGATAAGCAGGAATTCATTACGTAGGTTTATTGACAAAAATTGTGCTGTGCATTCAGCAAGCTATTCCTAATAAACCACTGGCATGATATTGCTGATTGTTGTTGCAAATGGTTAGTTTATATTAACTCTTTTATATACATAAATTCCTTCTGTTCCCCCTTAAAATGTGAATATTGTATTATAAAAGTGACACTGAATTAATTTTTTTTTAACACTATTTTAATGTCTTGCTCTGTTTGCTGCAGTCCAGTGAAGGCAGACTTCATCCGAGCCAAGTACCAGATGCTAGCCTTTGTCAACAAACAGAAGGATGCAGAACTAAGTTCGGCAGAAGACCTCAGTAAAGTACGAGATTTATATCAACACAGTATAATTTTTCTACTAGATGGTCACTCGTTTCCAATGTGGAAACTGATTTTGAAACAAAAATACATTTATGGCTATGAGAGAAGAGGTTCATCAGACTGGATGGTTCAAAATTAGTAATTTTGTTCATAGTAAGTTTACCTTATATCTCGTGACATTTCGACTGCTCTCATGAATCTTCATCAGACACGAACTGCAGTCGAAACCTGATGTCATATGGGATAAGCTGACTGAAAGGAGTAAAAATGTGATCCGCCACAGTGAACTATACAGGCCTATTCTGCACAAGAGCCAAAAATAGCTGACTGCATCATGTCATATCAGTTGTGTGTTTTGGGCAGAAATGCTTGTCATCTCGTCTTTCAGCGTTCGGTTTCTTTGTCTCGACAAATAATCCAAAACCAATAAACTACATGTATTTACGAATCCACAGATTTAAAAACAATAGAAAATAAGACTCAAAATGACATTGTTTCTCAAAACATTGTTTTATAAGGTTTGCATCAATGTGAACAATAAAAAAAAAAACTACTGACAACATTTCAACACACGTGGCATCGTTTTAAAGCTTGTGGCCTGAGGAATCCAAAAAGGTACAAAACTCCATTTAGCAACTAAATATCTATTTTACTGTGGCAGGTCACAAATATTACAACTTTTTACATCTACGGCTGTTTTACATGCAAAGTTAAAAACAGTGTGATCAGCTTTATTGGCCTGTTGTTGGTAGAAATCAAATTACAAAGATGGATTCAGCAGTTATGGTTGCCACTGCAGATGGCTGTCACAGTTTCACGAACTGTTAATAAATGGAGTGTACGCTAATTAGGGCATGTACATTTGATAGAATGAAAATGGTAATCATCTTTAATGGCCTGTTGTTGTTGTGTGGGCCTAGTGCATGTCCAGCGTGTGATGGTTGGTGTGGTTTGTTTGGCAGCAACTCCACTCGAGTGTGAGGACTGGCAACCTGGAAACTTCTCTGAGACTACTGTCCCTAGGCGCCGACCCCAACTACTTCCATCCCGTAAGTCAGTCTTCCATCTCCCTCACAACTACTGTAGTGCTGCGTTCATTCAGAGCATAAGGGGTTTAACTAAACAGTTTAACTTCCCATGTATGACAGTTACGCAGCTTGCAACAGTTGTAGACATGACACTTGGCAAGTTGGCATGGCGAACAATTGTACATCATAAACTGGTTTCAAGGTTAAGGCCAGGCACAGCAGATAGAGAAGATTATTTTTAAATTTATGCAACTAGTCCCATTTTTTTCTCCAAAGTATAGAATGGATAATACTGAATAAAAAAAATTATTGAACTTTTTTCAGCTAGACCCTCCGTTTTCATAGTAACAAACATAGTGTTTGCCATTTTTAACAAATATTAGGAAATTTAGAAACAATGCTATTATTTATTGGACACATATATCTTTATGATTCTTGAAAGTCCAAGTAAGTAACTACCCCACTCACACAGTGCCATTTGTTTTACAGGAGCGAGGTAACTGTCCCCTGCACATAGCAGCCCAAGCCGGCCAGCCGTCACAGGTGGAACTGCTGGTTGTGTATGGCGCTGACCCAGGGGCGTTTGACGCCAATGGACGGACTCCTGCCGAACACGCTATGTAAGTCTGAGTGACACACTCACTGCTCACCAGGCCCTTAGTCAGAATTTCCTGCCTGTCTTGAATTAGACAAAGTGTGCCTTTTAGGGTGCAAATGGCTTCTGAGGAAGCTATTCACGTCAATCACAGTCTTTATTGGCCAGTTTTTTTCAGTGACAAACCAGTGTCAATTGAGCCACTTAGTTAATTAATACTGATCCATTTGGTTTGTTTCACTAGCAGTTGTGCCAATGATAGTCATTAATGTGGGCTCCTAGACTTTGAACTATTAGTTAATCTATTAGCCAGCTGGCCCCTCTAAACTCCACCAATCTTATCAGTTGTAATTACCTGTCATCTGCAAGTCTTGAAGAAGGGTAGACTAGTCTCCTGCTAAACCCCTGCTGCTCGTGCTGTCTGCTGTTTTGTGACAAATAGTTCAATTTAAGTTACCTGTGAAGGGTTTCTAGGAATAATTAAATTTCGTCCAAACTAGGACGAAACGTTTGTTTAACCACGTGTTGAGCTAGGGTACTATGTAGTTTATACACAAACGTGACAAATTCTCATTATACAACGTTTGTTTACAAAACACGATAAAGGCCATCCGTTGTTTTTACCGTAACATGATATCTCCATTTCAGCCAATCAACACCACATCTGCTGCATGTGCAGCTGCATGTAGTGATGGGACACGCTGGATGGATATATAGCGTTTTGATGACAAAATCTTTAATATCACATTTTGCATGACAAATCTGCAAAAAACATTTCATACTTTGTTGCCATTGTCTTAAATTTTGGATTGTTAATATACACCAACTTCATTTACAAGTTTTTATTTAACATTTTAGAATGAAACATAAAAGCGACTTTTACCCAAAACCACAAGAAAATGGATGTATCGTGTTTTACCCTATGTGCAAGTTACAGAGTGAAAAACTGCAGTGTAGAGTTGAAGCACATGACTTGTGTATTGCAGGAAGGCTGGACACACAGACTTGGCTGACCGCATTGTCCAGTGTCAGTATGAGTTGACAGACAGGCTCGCCTACTACCTGTGTGGACGCAAGCCAGGTGAGATGATTCTTGTCACACTGGGTCTTTTCCTCAAATTTATGTAGGAAAGGATGACTCTGGGAGTAATTATGCTATACAAGTAAGGTTTTGAATATTGCATTCAGCAAATTTTGCTCTGTGGAAATCTAACCCTAACCCATTAAAAACGGCTTACAGCCCCCTCCACCATGAACCCCAGCTAGAAAGCACTTGCAGCGCTCATTCATACCTTGCTCTGCTCGATCTCCGAAATTTTTAGCAGTTTTGATCAAATCTCACTCTCATCCCTGATATATTTTTTGCTCGGTAAGACCCTTTATGTACTTTGGACAGACAAAATTGAACTGTTTGATTAATTTAAAAAATAGCCCTATCCACCCGCTGTCACAGACCTTACATTAATTGATTCTTAGTTATGCCCCCAAAGTTGTCTGTTGTTCTTGTCTCACCAAAGATTCTTAGTTATGCCCCCAAAGTTGTCTGTTGTTCTTGTCTCACCAAAGATTTTTAGTTATGCCTCCAAAGTTGTCTGTTGTTCTTGTCTCGCCAAAGATTCTTAGTTACTGCCCCCAAAGTTGTCTGTTGTTCTTGTCTCACCAAAGATTCTTAGTTATGCCCCCAAAGTTGTCTGTTGTTCTTGTCTCACCAAAGATTCTTAGTTATGCCCCCAAAGTTGTCTGTTGTTCTTGTCTCACCAAAGATTCTTAGTTACTGCCCCCAAAGTTGTCTGTTGTTCTTGTCTCGCCAAAGATTCTCGTTGTTAGCTTCCATTGGTCACTTGTCAACATGTATTCATTGACCGCTGTATTTCTTCCACAGATCACCGCAATGACCAGCATTTCATTATACCACAAATGGCAGACAGGTAAGTGAAGAAGCTGTGGTGTCTGCACAAAGGTAGGCCTGCACCTGTGTAAGACACCTGTGTAAGACACCTGTGTAAGACACATGTGTAAGACACATGTGTAAGACACCTGTGTAAGACACATGTGTAAGACACCTGTGTAAGACACCTGTGTAAGACACCTGTGTAAGACATCTGTGTAAGACACCTGTGTAAGACACATGTGTAAGACACATGTGTAAGACACCTGTGTAAGACACCTGTGTAAGACACCTGTGTAAGACACCTGTGTAAGACACCTGTGTAAGACATCTGTGTAAGACACCTGTGTAAGACATCTGTGTAAGACACCTGTGTAAGACACCTGTGTAAGACACCTGTGTAAGACACCTGTGTAAGACACCTGTGTAAGACACCTGTGTAAGACACCTGTGTAAGACACCTGTGTAAGACACCTGTGTAAGATACATGTGTAAGACACATGTGACCTGCCACAGCCAAGTTAAGTTGCAAAATTGTGAAATGGGAGTTTTGTATCTTTTGGATTCCACTTTAAAATGATCCTGCATTTGTTGCAATATTTTCAGGGGTTTTTGATTTGTTGCTAGAATTGACGCAAACTTTTAAAAGTGACATTTTGATCCATTCTCTGTTGTTTTTTAATCTGTGTGTTCGTAAATGCACATCAAAACATTGATATGCGTTATCAATATCAAGTCCAATGTGACACACTGTATTATCAATATCAAGTCCAATGTGACCCTCTATGTATTATTAATATCAAGTCCAATGTGACACTGTGTATTATTAATATCAAGTCCAATATGACACTGTGTATTATTAATATCAAGTCCAGTATGACACTCTGTGTATTATCAATATCAAGTCCAGTGTGATCCTCTGTGTATTATCAATATCAAGTCCAATGTGACCCTCTATGTATTATCAATATCAAGTCCAATGTGACACTCTGTGTATTATCAATGTCAAGTCCAGTGTGACCCTCTATGTATTATTAATATCAAGTCCAATATGACACTGTGTATTATTAATATCAAGTCCAGTATGACACTCTGTGTATTATCAATATCAAGTCCAGTGTGATCCTCTGTGTATTATCAATATCAAGTCCAATGCGACCCTCTATGTATTATTAATATCAAGTCCAGTATGACACTCTGTGTATTATCAATATCAAGTCCAATGTGACCCTCTATGTATTATCAATGTCAAGTCCAGTGTGACCCTCTATGTATTATTAATATCAAGTCCAGTATGACACTCTGTGTATTATCAATATCAAGTCCAGTGTGATCCTCTATGTATTATCAATGTCAAGTCCAATGTGACCCTCTATGTATTATCAATGTCAAGTCCAGTGTGACCCTCTATGTATTATTAATATCAAGTCCAGTATGACACTCTGTGTATTATCAATATCAAGTCCAGTGTGATCCTCTATGTATTATCAATGTCAAGTCCAATGTGACCCTCTATGTATTATCAATGTCAAGTCCAGTGTGACCCTCTATGTATTATTAATATCAAGTCCAGTATGACACTCTGTGTATTATCAATATCAAGTCCAGTGTGATCCTCTGTGTATTATCAATATCAAGTCCAATGTGACCCTCTATGTATTATCAATATCAAGTCCAATGTGACACTCTGTGTATTATCAATATCAAGTCCAGTGTGATCCTCTATGTATTATCAATATCAAGTCCAATGTGACACTGTGTATTATCAATATCGAGTCCAGTGTGACCCTCTATGTATTATCATTATTAATATGAAGTCCAATATGACACTGTGTATTATCAATATCAAGTCCAGTGTGATCCTCTGTATTATCAATATCAAGTCCAACGTGATCCTCTGTGTATTATCAATATCAAGTCCAGTGTGATCCTCTGTATTATCAATATCAAGTCCAATGTGACTCTCTATGTATTATCAATATCAAGTCCAGTGTGACCATCTATGTATAAATGTATAAATTACAAAGATACAATGAACAAAAAGTATGTAAGTGATGTTTATATGTAATTATACCACATATAAAATAAAGGTCAGTGGTGGTTAATAAAAGTACCTCTCTCACATCCAATGTTACAAAAATGTGAGTAATATTACATTATAATAATACAATCTTTATTTTGCACATTACGAATTGTAATATGTGGTGTTATTTCCGCTTGCAGCAGTCTGGACCTGTCGGAGCTTGCGAAGGCAGCCAAGAAGAAGCTGATGGCAGTGAGTGTTATGTTTGAATACTTCTCACAGATACAGTTATTGTGACATCTCTAATTGACCTATCCCTCGCATTACCAGTTGCCTAGCAACAAGGTCTGTCAAGCTTTCAGAATGGTCGCTGAACATGTGCAGCTGTCGGATATTCCGTCATAGATTCTGTTTGCAAAAAACATAGAACATGGTTAAGGGAGAACTTCAAGCGGGAATGATTAATTTAGCAGATGTTGTGTCATTCTTGTAATCTAATGTACATATTTCAGAGTTGGTAGAAGCACACTGATTTTGAACTTGAGCCAAGGTACAAGTAACTAGTAAAAAGCTACTAAAGTAAAAGTACTTCTAAAAATGTGCTTGACACACAAGTAAAAAGTAAACAATTGTACTAGAAGTAAACACAAAAGTACTTTTCTCAAGTTGCTATATAAAACGGCATCACCACCCATTGAAAATAAAACAAAACATGCACAAGACCATTCAGGGTATAAATAAAACACTTTATTTAACTACACTAGGCCTAGGTCACCATAACACTTCAAACATGAGAACACCTCAAACAGTCTTCGTTCATTTTGAACAGCAGCTGATTCTCAAACTCTGCATCATCGCAGTCGCAACAGACAAATAACACTGATCTGTCTTTTCAAATGACATGATTGTGTTTTAACTATATGGTATTGTGTTGCAGTTAAACAACCGTTTGTTTGAAGAGTTGGCAATGGACGTATATGACGAGGTGGACAGGAGGGAGAATGAGACAAGTAAGGTTATCTTTGAAGTTTCTCACTGTCCTACTGTCAGTGCAGGTAGGTGAAGATAAGGCAGAGGCAGAATGGATAATGCTGCGGCATTCTTTTCTGATATAAATGTAGACCCGATGTTTCATAAATTGGCTATGATTAGCACTGATACAACATGTTTGTGAGTGTTGACATGTCACATTCAATACCATGATTAAGCGGCGTGTAGGTAGGTATACATTCTCATTCCGTCAATGTAATTTTCACTGCAGGTATACAAGAAATACAATTTATCAGTAGAACGAATACTGTGAAGAGAGAAGGCCAGTGCAGGAGATCTTGGAATGAGCTGTCATTGCTACTAATTTGTTGTAGTTTGGTTGTCAACACAAAGTAACAATTCTTTGGTGAGTGATCGACAGACAGTGCCATTCTTACCAGTCAACCCAGAGTTCTCTGCTACCAGGAATCAGGCAAGTGATCAGTAGACATTACACCACCCTTATTACCTTGTACACAGGCCCCTAGCCAGAAGTACTTTTTTGCCAATCTTGACTTAATCAAGTATGCCTTTTGGCATGCAAACAGCTTGCGTGGCGGCCTTTCACATCAATGGCAACCATTATTGGCCAGTGAACTTTTTTCAGTGACACACCAGTGTCATTTGAGCCATTTATTTAATTAATACAGATCCATTCGATTTGTTTCACTACCAGTTGTGCCAAAGATAATCATTAATGTGACTTGGAACTATTAGTTAATCTAGTGGCCAGCTGGCCCCCTCTAAATTCCACTAGTCTTATCAGTTGTAATTACATGTCTTGGCCAGTTAACTGTCAGTCTTGAAGACTGGTAGACAGGTCTCTGGCTAAGTTCCTGTTTGCCCCTATGATCATCATACCTGTCTCTCCAAGCCATGGACAGATTTTTTTACCAACCTTTCTATACCTTTCTTTCTAAATGTCTTATAATCAGTGTTCATTTCATACTCGGCGTTCATTTCATACTTGGTGTTCATATCATACTCTGTGTTCATTTCATACTGAGAGTTAATTTCATTTGTTTACATTTCTTACTTAATATTTAGTCTCAACTGGTAAATCTGTATCATCCCTAAATCCATGTAATTCAAATATCCCTTGTTTTTCAGATGCCATTGGGATATTTTTATGAAGTAAAAAACATGCCTAGTTGTATATGTACAGTTTCAAACTGAATACACCATGTTACGGGTCACACACTTCATGACATATCGTATTTGTATTAACTGGCATATCGTAAAAACTAATCCTATCTCGAACTAATTTTCAGGGTGTTATATCTATATGTCACGAGTCTTTTGTTATTACCAGGGTCGGCAAAAACTTGCAAGATTTAATGCAAGAGAGTTTGCAACGTTGATCATTGACATTCTGAGTGATGCAAAACGTCGACAACAGGGCAGTCCAGTGTCTCCCCCAGTGACGTCTATATGCAAGGACAAAGGTGGGAGTAAAACACTTGTTAATAACTCGCAGTATACTGCCATAATACGTCGCCTGCCCCAGCAAAGTCGGTATTAAGTTGCCAAATTGTGAAACAAAGTTTTGTGCATTTTTTCATTCCACTGTTTGTAAGCTTTAAAATGGTCCCTCATTTGTTTAAATATCTTCAGTAGTTTTTGATTTATTACGAAAAATGAAGCAACCATTAAAAATGACATTGTAAGAAAAAATTGTTTAAATATTGGGCTATTTGCAAAATTAATGCCCAATGCAACCGTTCATTTAATATTTTTTTAGTTTTGGGTTCTCAAGGAAAATAAAGAGGACAAAGAAAGATTAGATTATAAGGTACGCATTTCTGCCAAAATAAAAAATTGATGGGACATGACCTGGGCAGCTATTTCTGTTTGCGCGCATAATAGGCCTGTGCCATTTAATACCTGCTTCACTGTGACAAGTCACATATGTTTATTATCAATGCAGGCATATACACATCCATGTATGTGTGTACATACATCCAGGTATATATAACCAAGACAGTAGCACACCTCAAGTATACATGCAGGGCCGGCTCCAATTACACAAAATCAAGTCAATCACAATTACTTTTCATTTGTCATTTCAATTACAATTGCAAATTTTCAAATAAATTACAATTACACCAATAAGGTTTCAGTTACAACTACAGATGCGTTAAAGGGACCTACCAAAAAGTTTATCAATGATATTGCATGCACAGGTATGTAGAGTCAAACGGGTCAGTCGTGAAGTAGAATTGATTGAAAAACAGATGGTCTCTGTTTGAATGAAGTACAAGTTATAAAACAAATTGAATTGAAGTAACTAAGTGAGGTACAAAGATATTCTTGTATAATGAAATATACAATTTCTGTATGTTGATGACATTGAAGCCACAAAGGCTTCCCTTCAAGGGGCATAGGCCTACTTTCCCAGTCAGAAACCTCTATTTAATATCCCTAGTTGCAAGTAATTAAAGCGCTGTACTCCCTTAGCTTGTTCAATTAAACCAGGAAATGGGTAATAAAATGCATTTGTTGCTCTCAGAAGAGACTGAAAACTGCTAAGAACTGCCAGAATCTTCTGAAGAAGAAACATTGTGATTCAGACCAGTACAGCCACTTCGCAGTGGTATCTTGCAGCATGGCTAAAGAACAAAGGGGATATTGACCTTTGGACAGTGACAGGTGCTAATCCACCCTCTGAGCAAACAGTAGTATTGGACACTGCCAGGGTAATTACCTGGTAGTACTATTTGTTGAGAGACACAGAGTACTTTTTAAGTAGTTTTTTTTACAAAGCGTGTGATGTCAGAAAACTCTGTAATTTATTGTAATTGGTGTAATATAATAATTTCAAAACCAAAATAAATTACATTACAGAATTTGTCTGTAATCAATTACAAATACAATTACGTAATTGGACCCAGCCCTGAATACATGCATGTATACATGTATGCATGCCCGCACACACACATATGCACACACATGAATGAATGCATGAATTAAACTTTATTTCAACAACAAAAGACATAGACATAATAAAGTAGCTAATTAAAAATATATATATATAGAATTGTCGAAAAAGGGCAAGAAGAAGTGTAAATACTTGCCCTGTGCATACACCCAACCAAGATATCAGTGCATCATTGCGTATGTACAGACATATGCATGCACACACATTGTCACACGGCCAGGACATCAATGCATGCATGTACTTTGAGTGGATCACAGTGCCAAAGTGCCTAGAGCATCAGACTCTCAATCGAGAGAACCCAGGTTCGAATCCTGTGCTGTGGTGTTGACTCGGGCTAGTTCTCTCACTCTACGTTGCTCCAGTTCACTCAGTTGTATAAATGCGTATCTGGCTATAGATAGTGTTGCGTATTTGTGTATGAATAGTTTTCGTGTATTATTTGCAGCATGGCTGAATTCCTCCCAGAGAAGTCGAGATGATGTTCGATTGAACAGGGAGTAAAGCGTAAAGTGCTTTGAGAAGTCCTAAGGACTGGATACTGTGCTATATACAAATTTATCTTTTTTACTTGTATGTACTTGCTGAGTGTAGCGAGTGTCTTACGATGCGATTGTGTGTGCCAGGACTAAAGATGGAGCCAGTGGAGGGGTTGCGAGTGAAGGCCCTTCGCACCAACAGCATGCTCAGTGATGACGAGCCACTCTACGACAGTGTAGCTTCTGACGAGGATTACGCAAGCATTGGTGACAATCACAGCGCTAAAGGCATCAAAGTGGATGACAAGCCAGACCTTCCACCAGATGTACGTCAAATTCTCATTCTAACTTGTCTTCATCTACGTCTACATTGTTAACGGGAAGAACCATTCAGCATATAACTCCATGGTCACCCCATGGACAGCATCAGACGATTTAAAATCAGGATACAAATTTGTTATTAGTAGTATTAATTGTAATACCTATCAAATACCTACTGTAATAAGTTATTTTCTGTTCTGCATTTAAAAGATATAATAATGTTGTCACAGTTTGTTATTCCTGTCTGACTATGTTCATCCCATCATACAATGTATTATTGCTTTGTACAGGTTTCTCGTCGTGTTGACATCCTCTCTACTTAGGTATAACTGTCTCTACTGATGCAGAGAGTACCAGTGATAAACCAGTCGTTATAACAAAGTGTCTTGTCTAAGGGAAAGCATCGTTATTTGCTGGGTAAAAGTATGAAAATTGGACCCTGTATGTAACATTTGATATATGTGTATGTATATATATATATATATATATATATATATATACGGTGGTACTGCAAACAAAAGGATAGATTGTGTCACTGGTAGCTGCTCATAATGGTAGACTGGTTATTATAACATCTTTCATACATTTATTACTGTTCGCCAATCTCCATCTTCTATGGCATTGTGTTTGTGTCTGTTGTCGTAACCCATAGCAACAGAAGCAGCATTTCTTTTTCTTTTTACGTCACTGTTGTATGTTTGTTTCTGTAGCCCGTAGCCTATAGCACCAGAAGCAGCAGTCCTTCCTCCATGATATCTTTCACTGAGGTAAACCCCCAATGTTTGCTGCATGCCCGGTTGACATCATCCGGCCAACTTCCCTGGATCCATCCAGTCAGTGATGCATCAGTGATTTTGTGGGTGATCAATTTAGTGCACCCCAGCTGCTAAAATTGTTGTGCTCCAACAGTTACCTGCTTTGATACCCTGTTAACCTTTCTAATATGGAAATTATGCTAGATGTTTAGCAGAGCCAGAGGGAGATTTTGTTTACTTGACCTGTTCCAAGCACCGAGGCCTGTCAAGCCATCGTGAATGGATGCTAAATATCAGACATTCTATCATATATTTTGTTGAAGTTCTACCTCCAAATGCCTTTCTTTATGGACAAAGCATAAGGCTAAGTTGCTCAAACAAAAACTGCTTGCGGGGGAGGTTGACTTAGCAGATGTTATGCCTCATTAGTAATATGGTAATATTACTTATTTACATATTGTTGGCCAGGTGAAACTTGACAGAAGTCACGTGCATAATTTTGATTGTGACAGGCAAACAACGATGTACTGAATCCATCAGTTGCGATGCCGGTTTTAAGGACATTCGATGGATCCAATTGTGGTGAATCAGATAAGAATGGTCTACCACAATTTGAAATGATGATGGCCTAGTAACAGACAAAAAAGTCCCTGGACAAGTGTGGCAGTGTTCATGTTGAGGCCTGACTTGTTATCATCTCTATTGATGTGTCCGTCATGAAACAATACTCTTACAGAATGTCATTGTTGAAATGTTTAGATTTAACAGTCAACTTCTAGGCTTTGGTAATTCACCATTCGACTGGCATGGCTTTCTGTTGTTCACTAGTTGTCAACTGTAATGCATGAACAAAATATAGCTCATCATTTATGTGGATTTGTGGTTTGTTTTAGCTGCCAGTAATGCTACTAAATAACGTAATGCATGAACAATTGCTTGGTTTATCTTATAAAATATAACCCATAGTTAAACTAACCGGAATGAGATCTTAAAATAAATAATAACAAAATAATGCACTATTAGTAACAGTTACTAATTTGTTAGCTAATTAATAATAGTGCCAGTGTCCAGTATTGTGTGTGAACTGTTGTGTTGAACAGTTTGGTAAGAACGTACCAATTATTATGTTTATTATAATAAACAAAAGTTGTTGACAGGTGACAGTCATGCGTTACACTTATTATCAAGTTGTCATGATTTATCCTTGTTATCAGGTGCCTGTCTGGTCTCAAAATGAACCACAACTAACCCTGATTATTGTACCCTCACAATATGTAGGTATAAAACTCCAGCCTGAAAATAACTTATTATTACAGTGTTGAAGTCCTGTCGTTACATTGTTACTTTTGTTACTTACAAACTTGGGCCTTGTGTGTTGTATGTTCACAAAGCCCTCTGTTACAAACTAAGGGTGTACATGTTGTTTGTGTCAACTGAACACAGAGAGTGGTAGTTGTCCTATGTATGTACGTATAAGTACTGATCACGTGATAATCATATAATAATAACGATTACATTAGTAGGGTGGCTCCCATGATAGAGACATATAATTGCTTTAATGGGAGTCTCCCTGAACTTACTATGTTATATATATTTTATATGTCTGTATTTTTTATATGATCATGATGGTCAAAATAAATACTGTCTCTCTGTCCTTTGTCCATCCGTCCGCCCACCCATCTGTCTGTCTGTGCCTGTGTGTCTGTCCGTCCGCCCACCCATCTGTCTGTGTCTGTCTGTTTGTATCTGTCCGTCTGCCCACCCATCTATCTGTCTGTCTGTCTGTTTGTGTCTGTCCGTCTGCCCACTCATCTGACTGTCTGTGTGTCTGTGTCTGTCCGTCTGCTCACTCATCTGTCTGTGTCTGTTTGTCTGTCTGTCCGTCTGCTCACCCTTCTGTCTGTGTCTGTCTGTCCGACCGTCTGCCCACCCTTCTGTCTGTGTCTGTCCGTCTACCTAACCATCTGTCTGTCTGTATCTGTCCACCCATCTGTATGTCTGTGTCTGCCCGTCCGTCTGTCTGCCCACCCATCTGTCTGTCCGTCTGCCCCCCTTCTGTCCGTGTCTGTCTGTCCGTCCGTCCGTCCATCTGCCCACCCATCTGTCTGTGTCTGCCGTCCGTCTGCTCACCCATCTGTCTGTCTGTCCGTCTGCCCCCCTTCTGTCCGTGTCTGTCTGTCCATCCATCTGCCCACCCATCTGTCTGTGTCTGCCGTCTGTCTGTCCGTCCGTCTGCCCACCCATCTGTCTATGTCTGTCTGTCTGCGTCCGTCCATCCGTCACAAACTGAGGCCCTCCACGTTGTGTGTCCAACAGAGCCGCTGTTCCTCAGACATGTCGGATGCTCCAATCACAGTGCAGGAGTACATCGAGGTGAAGCGAGCGCTGGCTGAGTCCCAGTGTCAGGTGAAACAACTCATCCAGACCAACCAGGACCTCAAGCAAGAGATCACACTCCTACAGAACATGGTAAGATTGGTTCTGTCACAAACATCACTAAGTGTGTCTCTGTAGCCGTTCTCTTGGCCGGCAAACAAGATCTAATTAATTATCTATATGAATTACTGTCTGATACTGGCTTGTCTCACTCACACTGTACAGATGTGTACCTTCATTGTGTTGACATGTCTCACACTGTACATATGTGTACCTTCATTGTGTTGACATGTCTCACACTGTACATATATGTACCTTCATTGTGTTGACATGTCTCACACTGCACAGTTGTCTACCTTCATTGTGTTGACATGTCTCACACTGTACATATGTGTACCTTCATTGTGTTGACATGTCTCACACTGTACAGATGTGTACCTTCATTGTGTTGACATGTCTCACACTGTACATATGTGTACCTTCATTGTGTTGACATGTCTCACACTGCACAGATGTGTACCTTCATTGTGTTGACATGTCTCACACTGTACATATGTGTACCTTCATTGTGTTGACATGTCTCACACTGTACAGATGTGTACCTTCATTGTGTTGACATGTCTCACACTGTACATATGTGTACCTTCATTGTGTTGACATGTCTCACACTGTACAGATGTGTACCTTCATTGTGTTGACATGTCTCACACTGTACATATGTGTACCTTCATTGTGTTGACATGTCTCACACTGTACAGATGTGTACCTTCATTGTGTTGACATGTCTCACACTGTACATATGTGTACCTTCATTGTGTTGACATGTCTCACACTGCACAGATGTGTACCTTCATTGTGTTGACATGTCTCACACTGTACATATGTGTACCTTCATTGTGTTGACATGTCTCACACTGTACATATGTGTACCTTCATTGTGTTGACATGTCTCACACTATACAGATGTGTACCTTCATTGTGTTGACATGTCTCACACTGTACAGATGTGTACCTTCATTGTGTTGACATGTCTCACACTGTATAGATGTGTACCTTCATTGTGTTGACATGTCTCACACTGTATATATGTGTACCTTCATTGTGTTGACATGTCTCACACTATACAGATGTGTACCTTCATTGTGTTGACATGTCTCACACTGTATAGATGTGTACCTTCATTGTGTTGACATGTCTCACACTGTATAGATGTGTACCTTCATTGTGTTCACATGTCTCACACTGTATAGATGTGTACCTTCATTGTGTTCACATGTCTCACACTGCCTTCACACATGTCTCACACTGTGTACCTTCATTGTGTTGACATGTCTCACACTGCACATATGTGTACCTTCATTGTGTTCACATGTCTCACACTGTATATATGTGTACCTTCATTGTGTTGACATGTCTCACACTGTATATATGTGTACCTTCATTGTGTTCACATGTCTCACACTGCACATATGTGTACCTTCATTGTGTTGACATGTCTCACACTGTATATATGTGTACCTTCATTGTGTTGACATGTCTCACACTGCACATATGTGTACCTTCATTGTGTTGACATGTCTCACACTGTATATATGTGTACCTTCATTGTGTTGACATGTCTCACACTGTATATATGTGTACCTTCATTGTGTTGACATGTCTCGCACTGTATAGATGTGTACCTTCATTGTGTTCACATGTCTCACACTATACAGATGTGTACCTTCATTGTGTTGACATGTCTCACACTGCACAGATGTGTACCTTCATTGTGTTGACATGTCTCACACTGTATAGATGTGTACCTTCATTGTGTTGACATGTCTCACACTGTATAGATGTGTACCTTCATTGTGTTCACATGTCTCACACTGCACATATGTGTACCTTCATTGTGTTGACATGTCTCACACTGTATATATGTGTACCTTCATTGTGTTGACATGTCTCACACTGTATAGATGTGTACCTTCATTGTGTTCACATGTCTCACACTGTATAGATGTGTACCTTCATTGTGTTGACATGTCTCACACTGTATAGATGTGTACCTTCATTGTGTTCACATGTCTCACACTGTATAGATGTGTACCTTCATTGTGTTGACATGTCTCACACTGTATAGATGTGTACCTTCATTGTGTTGACATGTCTCACACTGCACATATGTGTACCTTCATTGTGTTCACATGTCTCACACTGCACATATGTGTACCTTCATTGTGTTGACATGTCTCACACTGTATATATGTGTACCTTCATTGTGTTGACATGTCTCACACTGCACATATGTGTACCTTCATTGTGTTGACATGTCTCACACTGTATATATGTGTACCTTCATTGTGTTGATATGTCTCACACTGTATATATGTGTTCCTTCATTGTGTTGACATGTCTCACACTGTATATATGTGTACCTTCATTGTGTTGACATGTCTCACACTGTATAGATGTGTACCTTCATTGTGTTGACATGTCTCACACTGTATATATGTGTACCTTCATTGTGTTGACATGTCTCACACTGTATAGATGTGTACCTTCATTGTGTTGACATGTCTCACACTGTATAGATGTGTACCTTCATTGTGTTCACATGTCTCACACTGTATAGATGTCTACCTTCATTGTGTTCACATGTCTCACACTGTATAGATGTCTACCTTCATTGTGTTCACATGTCTCACACTGTATAGATGTGTACCTTCATTGTGTTCACATGTCTCACACTGTATAGATGTGTACCTTCATTGTGTTCACATGTCTCACACTGTATAGATGTGTACCTTCATTGTGTTCACATGTCTCACACTGTATAGATGTGTACCTTCATTGTGTTCACATGTCTCACACTGTATAGATGTGTACCTTCATTGTGTTGACATGTCTCACACTGTATATATGTGTACCTTCATTGTGTTGACATGTCTCACACTGTATATATGTGTACCTTCATTGTGTTGACATGTCTCACACTGTATATATGTGTACCTTCATTGTGTTGACATGTCTCACACTGTATAGATGTGTACCTTCATTGTGTTGACATGTCTCACACTGTATATATGTGTACCTTCATTGTGTTGACATGTCTCACACTGTATAGATGTGTACCTTCATTGTGTTGACATGTCTCACACTGTATAGATGTGTACCTTCATTGTGTTGACATGTCTCACACTGTATAGATGTGTACCTTCATTGTGTTGACATGTCTCACACTGTATAGATGTGTACCTTCATTGTGTTGACATGTCTCACACTGTATATATGTGTACCTTCATTGTGTTGACATGTCTCACACTGTATAGATGTGTACCTTCATTGT